>VXBX01002369.1:1255529-1313196 GCA_013400415.1 Scytalopus superciliaris | reverse complement strand
TTTTTTTTTTTTTTTTTTTTTTTTTTCCCTTTTTTTTTTTTTTTTTTTTTTTTTTTTTTAAGGATCAACATCACCTTAAATAGCTCTCATTTACAAGTGTGTCCCATACACAATCAGGGATAGCACAGTCTAAAATTTTTACTAATGTACTCTAAGAAGGACACAAGTCATGGAGCCAGAAATTTGGTGGTGAGTAGGCTATTCATGTCATTATAGTATCTGATCCTGTGGAATAATCTTGCAAGTAGATAAGGCAAAAGGGGGTGATGAGACCAAAGGCAGAGAGTATCTGAANATATATATATATCAATGCTAACCACATTCTTCATGAAAAGCCTTCTCCATACAAATAATGGGCTTGCTTGTGTTTTTGGTTTCTTTTCTCAGGCAACAATTCTCTCAGTTCAGTGCAAGTCCACTGCTTCCCCTGCCTCTCTCTGTGGTAGAGTTGTCACTGTTCCACAGAAGCACAGGGGTGGTACAGTGCCCCATAAGACATCCCACTGCAATGATCCCAGTCCTGCAAGACTCTCCTGTTGTTCCGCTCAACATTGCAAAGGACAGGCCTAACAGGCAAGAGACTTGAGGGTATAGATGGCAAATGATGGACTGTGTTGGCTCTTTACCTGTCCCATGACAGACATTACTTCAAAACTTGTAATGCCCTGGCAGGCTCCTTAACCCCTTTGAAAGGCAAGAAGCAATCATTCCCGGAAGCAGTACGGCAGAAAGGCATTTCTGCCTTCAAATTCTTGAATTTATTTAGCACAGTGTATTGTTATGGCCTTGGAGAAAATAACTGCTGCTACTTACATGGATAATACAATGTGACTCATGTTCAGCTCCTGACTGTTTACAGCAGCAGTGACACACTGTCAGAGGGCCTGAGATACACTGCAGCAACAGTAGTACAAGAGGCAATAGTCCCAGAAGCTGCAGAGCTGCAGCTCCCACGTTGCTTGTTAGAGAGGACACTGGCAGGGGCCCAGCTCCCTGACATTCACGGGGAGGGTGGTTTTTGCTGAGGCAAGCGTGCGACCAAGGCACAAACCTCTTTTTCAAATCGCTTCCTGTGGTCATGAGAGAGACAGTAGAAAGCATCTAGTCCAGTGCCTTTCCGTCACTTTGCACTGCAAAGGAGGATGTTTGGTGTCACCAGTGGACTGGTGGCTCCCAGGCTTTGTGTCCTGGGACAGACTTACCCTTTTATGGTCAGACAGATCCTGTCTGAGACCTGTTTCTGATAAGCACTCAGCATCCAAATCAGTCTCACTGAGATTGTGTGACTGGCTCAAATGTTACCTTTCTGAATAGCATCTGTGTTGCCTCAGATGCAGAGATGTGTCCTGTCATCTCAATGCCAGGACACAGGCTCAACAAAGTCTCACCCTGTCAGTGCCAAAACAGCAGAAAAGCAGTACCTCCCCAACAGAGCTGGCTTGCTGTGGCTGATTCCTCAGACAGATCTGGAGTCTCAACCCAGCTCTCTCAACAGTCAAGCACAAATGCCCTAACACAGAGACCTTAGGAGGGAAAATGACATTCCTTCAGGAAAAAACTATAAACTCAACGGTATCACAACTGTGTCAACATCTGCCAGGAATTTCTCTCCTTTGTAAACAATTGTATATTAAAACAGAACAAAGTCTTCTGGTAAGTTACCGAGCAGCTGTTGCCTATGAAGAGTGGAAAATTGTTACTGAATAATGGTTTCAGCGTTGCTCCCCAGGGACTTGGGCAGCTACAGCCTCAACAGTGATTTATCCCCAAAAGAATTTCAGAGCTTCGTCTGAACTACCTGGTTTGTCAGAGTTCCTGCTGAAGCTGCCTGCCAGCATCAGAGTCAGAGATCTCATGCACACCCCAAAGATAACCAGAACTCTGTTTTGTTTCATTCACAGAGTGTACCCATTCTCTTCCTGGCTTCATCAAAACATTCTGAAGTGATTTGAAGTTAAAACCAAACCCCTCAGTGGGGCACACAGAGCATAGCTGGTATTACCAGCCTTGTGTTGTGCAGCCCCCATCGCTGAAATAAGTCAAGCTCAATTACCTTTTCCACCTGCTTCAGACGAAGCTGCCGGTTTAGATGCCAGGTTCAGGAGTGCAATTGCCACTGGGATGATGCAGCAAGGGGTCCTCATGCTGACAAGTCTAAGGGACGCTGACACAGTGAAAGAGAAATCCACTGAGGTGATGATGGGCTGTTAACTTGCCCGCTGGTCTCTGTGGCTGGCCGAGATGCTGCAGTCTCATAGTTCAAACCTGCTTGTCAGGCCTCAGCTCTTGCTAACTTCACACTGCTAGAAAAGAAACAACATACATCGTCACTCTTCTCTTCATCCTTTTGCACACTAGGGCACAAGACACCTGGCACGTGGGACTCCAGCAGATGCTGGTAAAGTACAGATACATA
Source organism: Scytalopus superciliaris (assembly GCA_013400415.1). NCBI lineage: Eukaryota > Metazoa > Chordata > Aves > Passeriformes > Rhinocryptidae > Scytalopus > Scytalopus superciliaris. The sequence continues at coordinate 1,310,780 of VXBX01002369.1, read as the reverse complement.
CACTTTGATATGCACTGAGCAGTCTGCAGGGGGCTCACATCAACTACAGCCCCAGGAAGAACAATAGTTGCCATGAAATATGTTTCTGTTCTTTTATTCCTCAGACAACTGAAAGGCTTTTGTTTGTGTGCTAAACTGAGCCCATATGTGCTAATACACATAAGGGATTATTCTTGTGCCCCCAAATCCTTTCATCATAATAAAACAAGGCCGGACAATGAAAAAACTAGAAATATCCTAGGATGGTCTGAACAAAAGTCAGCACCCCCTCCTCCCCCTCCTTCACACATATTTTTTGCTAAACATCATTTTCAACCGGTTGTAGGTTTGCTCAGGAAATTCATGCTTGGGCAAGTTACAAGTTAAAACTCACCTCCCTCTTACCCGATTTACACAACGTTTTCAGTTGTGGCAGCTGGCCACAGCCTGGCTGATTCTGAGTAACTAAGCCTCTGGAGAGACATCTTTTGTGAGCTATCGGCATGTGCTTGGCATGCCCATGTTTGTTCAGTAAGAAAAATGTAGGTGGACAACCAGAATTGTTTCCATATCTGTCTAAAATAATTGAACTGTAAGTTGCAAATGTAAATTGAAGATTTAATCCTCTTTTTTTTTATTAGTCTCATTTCTAATGTCAGGGGTATTTACATAACAGGATGGAAACAGAAGACAGTGAGGGGATGGGTAAGTAACAAATGATTTATTAGAGATTCCATTTGGTGTACTAGTCCAAAACAAATGAGGCAGAGCATATGGATAACTTATTTTCTGTTTGCATGTAATAAAAGATGGATGCTAATACCTCCCAGCCTGATCTTTAATCACAGATATTTGCTTTTCAATGTAGTTTCAAAATGAAACATCTATAAAGGAATCCCTAAAGAGCTTACAATGAGAATCTGACAGAAAATATCCTTCAGATATCTGTTTGTGCCACTTGAGGACAGAAGCAACTGAGCACTGTAAATTAGCCTGTGTCATAGAGATTGTAGGTAATTCTCCCTCAAAATTGCTCAAAATGTCTATCTGGTCTGCCTCGTTCCTCCCTTGTGTTTCCCTCAGCACTTCTGTCTCCAGGAAAAATTCCTGCTGGTCTCTGTAAATGCATTGCTCATTGAAGTGTGGGATAAGGCTTCCTGTCCCTTCTGATGGAAGATTCAAAGAATTCAAGTAATCACTCACAGGAACCCTCCTGCCGACTAGCGCTCACACTCATCCTCCTCCCCAGCCACTCCAGCAAGGCCCAGGGCCATCAGAAACTCCATCTGCCCCTTCTCTGGTGCACTGAAGGTCAGTGGGGCCTCAAAGCTGCCTGCCAAGTGCCACCATGGGGGTCATGCAGCCTCCTGATGCAGTGTCAGCCACCCCTTCTCCCTGGCTGTGGCTTTCTCAGCACTCCAGGGAAGAGCAAACATCTCTGTCTCTGTTACTTTTGCTGGTTCCCCTCCTGGTCCCAGCAATACTCAGTGTTCCCCACCTTCCTTGCTGCCGTGCTACAGAAGCCTAGTTTCCCTGCCACTACTGACAGTCCCTGAGAGCATCTTATGCAGACTGTGCAGGGGGATGTTACTATGGAAACATTTACGTCCTCTCCTTCCTTGGTGTACTTACTAACAGCATTCAAAATGTTTGTTTCCTGTACACTTGCTGGTGGAAGAATAAAAAGCCTCTTTTCCTTTGCGATGTTTACATTTAAAAGGAAAAAAAAAAAATAATTAAAGCACATGCATTGACCTTCCATCTTAATGTGGGAGGAGAGTGAATGGAGGAGTATTAGTTTTCCACCTCCTGGTGATGCTGTTTGGCCGGAGGTGGCTCTCTGCAGTGCTGTATTTATCAGGGCAGTTCATCACTGCCCGGGCAGATCTTTGGCCTCTCTCCTGCAGAGAGCTCTGTACGGGCAGTACCTTTCCCCTGCAGCCCGCCCCTCACTTCTGGGTCAGGACGGATCTTGCTTGTCACAGGAGCTCTCTTTGCTGCAGTACGGTACCGAGGGCAGGAAAATAACATCCATGGTGCTGAAGCTGTTAACGTGACAGCAGGAGTTCACTGACCATCACACAAATTGATCGTCCTTCAGACGCCACCTTTTTGTGCTGTAAATTAAATTTTCTTCAGAGCTGTCAGACTTCTCAGTCTCTGAGGCACAAATATAGTCAGTCATACTGGAAAAAACTCTTCTTAGACATTTTTGAGTTAATAATGGGTAGCCAGTGGTTCTCTGCTTACAAAATACTTGTAATTTTTTTTTTTTGTAGAAAAATTCCCAAGAAATTGTTACGTGTGCTTAAAGAAATGCCTTCTACCTTGCTCAAAAACTACCCACAATGGAGACATCTCAGACATAATATGTGCAAAGGCAGAAGGATCATTTATAAAGGAATTGGGCATGTAGCTCATAGAAATTACATAACAACAGTAATTCTGCAGTGCTACAGAAAACAGGGGAAAATAGTCTTTTCACTAAATAGCTGGCTTCTTGTTACTTGATTTCACATTCCGGATTAGAGACTGTTACAAAATATCTGTCTGGAACTAGTAAAGCAGACAAATGTCCCTGGAAGTTCACACACAAAATGGAGCCAGACAACAGGCAGATCTGGGTTAAGTTCCTTCTTGCACATTTCATTTTTGCTTACGTGATTCTTGCGCACACATACCCCGAGTCCTTTCAGAGAAATGTGTAATTATCTTTTCATGATGAAGGATTGGGTGTGTATAGCATTTCTGTTTATTTAACTACGATTATGGCCATACAATTACCCTTTTCACTTAAAGGAGGAGAAAGCAGACACAGCAGGGGATGTGAGAGCTTTCCCTTACCCGTGCGGACATGGAGGTGCTGTCCACCCATCCACCCACCCACTTGGCTTCTTTAAAAGCAAATACATCCTCTCAATTTTGCTTTGAAGCAAGGTCTGCCTCCTCTATAGTGTATTTATCAGAACAGTCATCTTAGATCACTTGATTGCAACTGTGCTGTTTTTTGGCATTGGAGGACATTTTTCTCTGCCTCCTCTATTTTAATGAGTCATTCCAAAGTATGTGCTCGCTACTGCACAAAAAAAAAAAAANAAACAAAAACAACAAAAAAAAAAAAAAAAAAAAAAAAAAAAAAAAAAAACAAAAAAAAAAACCCAAAAAACAAAAGGAAAAAACCAACAAAGAAACCCCCAACAAAAACTCAACAGAAGCTCCCCCACCAACAGAAATAAAATAGCAACAAACCAACATGGAGGGAAATTTTCCCTTTTTCATTCAGCAGCTAGTGTTCACTTTACAGATGTGGAATGACATACTCTGCTTGTAGCGATGATGGCAACATCAGACTGCTAAAAGTAGAAACTGGGTCACACCCCATCCTTGCAAATTATCAGTCGAGCTGTTTAAGTTCCAGGCAGTTAGACCTGAGCAAATGTGGTGAAGGCTGTGACTTTACTGAGGCCCTAGCTGGAGAACAGCAGAGCCTTCTGTAGAAGTATCTGAGAGCAAGCGGAGCCACAGGATGATGATGATTGAACAAAGGAGGACGCACCGGAGCTGACAGTGCTGTGAGCTGGCAGTGTGGAAAATCAACCTTTGGAAGCTGGATAGCTTGTGAGGAAGGACACAGTCCTGAACCTCTCAGCTCACCAGAGCTGGCCAAGGCTCATCTGACCAGAGTGAAATGATGATAAAGGAACCGAGAGCAGTGGAAAACTGTTGACCGCTGTGAGTTTTCTGCTGGCTGTGAGCTGTTGCAGAGGGGGCCAGGACAGCTGCTGGAACAGTTTAGTAGGGGGAAGAGGTCTGACTTCTTTTCTAGAGGCAAGCTGATGCGGATCGGATAAAACACAAGATGAAACTGCACTTTAAAAACTACCCAAGGTGGCACTGTGCTCTGCAGCCGCGAGGCTCTGTGGGTGATCCATTACGCTCACAGCGCTCAGAGTAACATCTGCACAGGGAACAGAACCAGCTGCATCAGTGTGGCAAGAGAGGACATTCTCATCCCTCAGCTGGGGAGCAACAGCTTCGCTTCCAGCCCTCGCATGGGGTGAAGGCACTTTCGAGACGGGCGGTCGGCCCTAATCTAAGCGCTGCATGTGTGGGGCAGGCGGGGAGGGCGGGCAGCGCTGCCGGGGTTATCTGAGGGAGCAGAGGCCATGGCGGGCGCCGCCGCCTCAGCGCCGGCCTGACCTCGGAGGGGCTCTGCGTACAGAACAAAAGGGGCTGGAAATCAAAGCGGGGAGCACACGCTGCTTCGAGAGGGGCACGGCAGGGAAGGCGCCGGGCTGCGGTGAGAGGGCGAGTTCCCCACCCAGCTGCTCCCTCCCGCCTCCCTTCAGTCCTCATCTCCCTCCTCCTCCTCCTCCTCTCCGTCCCGCACCGGCGCCATTTCTCTGCCCAGCTCTTTCCCCCCCTCCCCTCCGCATTGGTCCGCTCCGAGCCCTGGCCAATGAGAGCTCACGGTGCATGCGAACGACTCGCCCGCAGCCAATGAGCGCCGCCCTCCCCACGTGGCGAGCTGCGTGACGCCCCCCGCCTTTGTTGGCGGGTAACCCTCCCCTCCGCGGGCGGAGCGCCCTCAGCCGCTCCGGTCACGTGGCGCGGCTAAGGCCGCGGATGAACACCATATAGTCCCTCCGCGTCCGCCCCATCCTGGAGCCGTGGGGCTCGTGTCGGAGGCTGCTGCGTCTCCCGCTTGGCAGAGCGGCGGGAGAGAAGCCCAGAAAGGCAGGGCGCAGGCCGAGAGGCGCCGGCGAGAGGCAGGTGACGCTCGGCGGAAGGACACCGCACGGACGCGCTTTGTCATCTCTAGGCGGCTCCTATATAAGGGCGGCGCGCGGGCGGTGCCGCTTCATTGTGTGCGTGTCGCCGAGGAGAGAGAGTGTGGGTTGTTAGTGCCTGTGTGCGCAGCACCCCTCGGCGCGGCGCGGACCCGAGCAGCCCCCCTCCCCTCGCCGCCATGGCTCTTTAAGGCGGCAGGGCCAGCGGCGGCATCGGCCAGTGCAGCAGGCGCAGCAGCAGCGGCGGCGGCCCCAGCACACCCCCGGCATCTGCAACCATGGCGTGAGTATTGTGTGTGAGGGACGGCTGCTCCCTCTCCTTTGTGTTGGGAGGCCCCCTCTTATCCCCTGTCAGCGGGCTTCTGGGGCGGGTTTATCACCTGTATGGTGATGGGTGGTATCTCACGGGAGGCGGGGGAGATCCTTACGTGTAACAAAATAACATTCAGACACTTAAATACACCACAATGGGTACGGGGAGAAGGGATCGTTGCGGCGCTCAACATCCCGAGGGTGGTGGTTATCAGAAATGGCAGGAAATGCTATTTCGAAGTAAGTTACGAGGAACGTCCATCCCTCCTTTCATTCAAGAAATCTCGATTCCAAAGTGTTTATTTTTACGCGTGGGGGTTTTGTGGGGAAAAACCGTAAGAGCAGTACATTCCTGAGGGGGGGATTTCCCTCGCGAGGGAAAATGCTGCTGTACCTGGTGGGAAGCGGGGCATTGTAGGTACTGGGAGATTTGAGTACAAGCACCGCTTTGGTTTACCGCGAGGAGCAGATAAACGGTGGCTGTTAATAAGCTCGCAGCAGTGCTAATGCTGAATAACTGCGTTAACCCTGCGCTGGGTGGGCGGCCGCCGGCGCCGCGGTGGAAACGTGGCACGGCACAAAATGGCGGNGGGAGCCGGAGCCGGAGCCCGAGCCTGGCCGTGCCCAGCCCGCTGCACGGCAAGGACCGCCGTGTTCCCCCAGTGTCACAGCTTTCAACGGGGGGCTACTATGTTGCTCAGACCCGGTACTCACGCTTTAAAGTTGTGTTGGCAGGTTTTTCACGGCATCGCACAGCAGCATTGCTGTAGTCGACGAAAAGACCCTCTACTTGACCACATCCTTTGACGTCAAAGCATTACAAACTGACGAAGATGAGCTTCTTGAACAACGAGATGCTGTTGGGGGATTCAATATCCCCCTTCAGCCAGCCGTGTTCGGTGGCTGAGGAAAGTCTGGGACTCCTAGATGACTACCTGGAGGTGGCCGAGCCCCTCGGTTCGCATGGGTTCTCCAGCGACAAGGCTAAGGCAGTCTCCTCCAATTGGCTTGCTGTGGACAGTTTAGGCAACACCATAGATAGCAGCCAGGGTAAGGCATTATTTATTTTCATAAAGTGCATCAATGACAATGGTACACGATAGTTCAGTAACCTTCAAGTTAAAAATAAATTCATGTGAAGGCAGCCTCACATGCATTACCTGTGCTTGGAAAGCACTTGTACTGTGCTGCTTACACAATACAGAATTGCTGGTTATGGTGAAGTGACACTTGTGTTGCCCTTTTAGTAACATACCAGTTGCTAATGGTACTGTTTCCTGGCAGAGGTCACAAGAAGAAAGCATGGTTGTGTGTTTCAAACGTCCCTGAATTCTTCTGGTCTTTGAGTAAGAGAGTTGGAATGTCACAGCAGCTGACTGCTTACATTCTACCCTGCAGTCTTTGGCAGCTCAGTGGCAGGGTATTTTCTTCTGATGGTTTACTCATATCAATATATGCAAGAGAGAAGATGCTAAATAATGATGAGCTGCTAGATGATTTTCAGAACCTTCAGTTGCATTGGTTAATGGGTTTACTGAAGTAATTTATTTTGTTGTGCAGAGGATGCCTTCTCTGGCATGGAGTGGATGGTGGAGAAGATGGATCTGAAGGAATTTGATTTTGATGCCCTGTTAGGTATGGAACATCTGGAAGCCACCGTCTCACCAGACGAGCTGATGGCCACGTTGGAAGACACGTGTGATCTCCTATTTAGTGCTACCATCCAGGAATTTCACAGCAAAGAACTTCCACTGATAAATGACATAATCACCCATGTCCCCGAATCTCCCATTGCTGCAGATCCAATGGCCCCATTGGCTTCTGCTTCCCTTTGGTCTTTTCCCCTCTCCCCAGGGTCTCTGACTTCCACTCCAGACCACTCATTTAGTTTAGAACTAGGTAGTGAAGTGGATGTTCTGGAAGGAGAAAAAAAACAGGAGTGCCCTGCTGTTGTGGTAGTGGTCACCAAGTCTGAAAAAGAGGAGGAGAACCATTCTGATGATAGTGGAATATGCATGAGCCCAGACTCCTACCTAGGAACCCCCCAACATAGCCCCACCAATTCAGTTGGATCCCCCAATGGCAACCAGTTCCCTGCAGATGCCAGCTGTGGCTCTGTGCTGTCCAAACCATATGATCATCCTGCAGAGAAGGTAGTGTCAGCAAAGGTGAAAGGAGAAAAGAAAATAGATAAAAAACTGAAAAAGATGGAGCAGAATAAGACGGCTGCCACGCGTTACCGGCAGAAGAAGAGGGCAGAACAGGAGGCACTGTCTGGGGAGTGCAGAGAGTTGGAGCAGAAGAATCAGGCCCTGAAGGAGAAAGCAGATTCCCTTAGTAAGGAAATTCAGTACTTAAAAGATCTTATAGAAGAGGTCCGCAAGGCCAAGGGCAAAAGAGCTAGAGTCCCTGAGTAGGGTAGTCAGCAGTGTTGATGTGCATGTATATAAGCTTGATGCTAAAACTGTGTATTGCTGTCTAATAAATAATTTTATAGTAAATGTGCAATGCTGGTGTGAAATTAATGAGTACCTCTAAAAAAATTATTTGCACCACACCTGTGTTCAAGTACAAACACAGTAACGCTATTGGGTGTCCAGCAGAGAATGCAGTGTGACACTTGTTTTCAGACTCTAACATTGTCTCTGAAGAACAGCCCAGCATATAAAAAAACAGCACATACTGTTTCAAGAAATAGCTTGCTTGGAGAGAAGTCCAGTGCAAGTAATGTCAGTTTTAACTGCACTTGGTTTCTGACATTCATGTGCATCTCTGAATACCTAAAACAGGCAGGAGGTGTTTCCTGTCCCCAGCTGGTGGGGTTGGGGTGGGGGCTGCTGTCATACTGTGGAGTGAAGTGGGCTCATGGGGTGGGGTTGCTGTAGCACTTACCCATGGAAGACACTGGCATACCCAAGTGAAAGACTGGGAGCCTTCAGCCAGCCACTGACAAGTCAAATTTTTAACTTCCTCCAAGGCTGCAACTTAGCAGCTGGTTCAGCCTCAGCTGTGCAGCTGGTGTAAGGGGGTGGGTCAGGGTTGCTTCAGGATTTGGGATGTGCCATTTTCAACTATTGTGTGCAATTTTTGGCCATCAATACCCTCATTGAACAGTACCTGATGCCTTTGGCATGTAGACATGCACATCCTTTCTGAGTTGATTCCTTCTCGCTTGCCCTGACATGGCTTGGTGAGCTGCCCAGCTCAGAAAACTGGACATCCCAGCCTGGCTCCTGCGTACATGCCGTGCAGTGGCATCAGGGTTCCAGCTGGTGCTGGGGTGGGGAGGGAAAAGATCCTTAAAGGCATTAGAAAATAGTTTGTCCAGTTGCAACTTGGTGGGTGTCCTGGTTTCTGACACTTGGTCTCCTTATGTCCTCAATGTGGGCTGCAGTCCTCCAAGCCATTGGCTGACTGTGGGTTACAGCCGTGTGCTCAGGGACCTGCTGTGTGAAGGGTCTTCCAGCAGACAGGCGGCTGCTTGCTGTCACGGCAGGCCCTCCGTGGTGACATGACCTATCTATGCTCACAGCTGGTGCCTGTTTAAAGCAAGAAGGCTCCCTGTCAGGAGTCAGGAGTTAGGGCTCATGCCACGTTGAAAGTGGTGTGGGTAACTAAGACCCTCCCCTTGGGTTTCATGAGACAGTGCGTTCCCTGTGTCTGAATAGTCTCTCACCTCCTGGGTGAGGGCACTGACCACCGTGTGCTGTATGAATGGGATGCATTGCAAATTGGCTGGCACATCGAGGTCCTCCTTGAAGTGCTGTTTTGTTCTCCAGAGCTTACTGGAGACTGCGTGCAGGGACAAGGGACTGTTGTGTTTTGGTAGGTAGATGAATGTAATAGGTTTCCTTCAGATCAGCTGAACCTGCCAGGCTGGGGATGGGCGTAATTAGAGGCAGAAAAGCCCAGTAAGCAGGATAGTCATTCTCTTGATGGGTCAAATCTGCACCTGAGGTGACAAAGTGTTTGGTCTCAGCTGAGCCACAGAAAACATGGTAACTGGTATGAGTGAGCAAGTGGCTTCCCTGTGTGTGTTAAAACTCTGCTCTCCTCTTCATACTGATCCCCCTTTTCCACCTCAGGGCAACCACTTCCCTTAGAGCCATAGCAACTTCTACTTAAACTTGGCAATAGCCCGGGCTGCAGGGACGGTGGGTGTATTTTGCAGCCCTTACTCAGTTCTCAACCAAAGCCTGGAAAGATTGTCAGCACATTTATCCTCTACCCCACCCCATGGCAGGGCTGTCTGTGAGCCCTCACTGGCTAAAATCAATTTTTCTTTGAATCCATACTCTGCAGGCAGATGAGGCTGTGTCTGTGCTGGCCAGTAAAAGCATGATTCTGCTTTCTACAGCCTTTCAGAGAGTATACAGCTCCCATTTACCAAATTACATTCACTCCAGGGAAGGAAGACCAGAGCTGGATCAGGCAAGAAGAAACATGTGACACATCCATGCTGCTTTGCTTCCTGCAGCCGTGTGTGTGTTTTATAGAACTCTTTGCAGGAGAATCAGAAACCTGCCCTTGAAGAGCAGTCAGCATCATCGCTTCTTGCTGAGCCTCTGAGCTCGTGGCTTTGCAGAGGCAGCCAATATGGCAACCTTATGCAACGCCTGCTGAAATGACGCTGTGTTTCCATACTTAGAAACTTAGTTAAGATTTTACACAGGCTAGAGATTAGAGCTGACTCTTCCTCCGTTTTTTATCTAGACTTTTCCTCCAGGCTTGTGTTAGGCACAGCCAGCATCACGCCACTGGGCTCTGCAGCCCAGCAGCTTGTCCAGCCTGCAGCAGGAGCTAAGGAGCACTGAGGACACTGTCACATAAAGGCCAGCCCACAGGATAAAATTTCTGATAGTCTCCTCCTTGGCGATGATTTTACATTTTGTAAACTGCAGGAGCTGCCTCCTTTCTCTCACAGCCTTGCAGAACAAATGTGCCTCAATTGAATCCTTGCAGCTTACATACAGTATGATACAATGTCCAGAAATAGATTGTAGTGCATGAAATGCAGGTTGTACCTACCCCCAGAGGAGCCCAGTCCTTCTACATGCTTGGAAACAGCACAATTCCCCCAATCTATGTTATATAAAAGCTATTTGAATCTGAAGTTGGCACGGCTGACGGGATTTCTGTCTCAGTTATTTTTCCTCTGAACTAAGGGAAGTGAAGTAGACTTCACACGCAAAGCATGCGTGACCCTCAGGCTCCCCATCCCTTAGCAAATGTTGTGCTTCATAGTAAACAGGAGTCCAATATTCCCCCATGTAACCAAACAAGCCCTGGCAGTTCACTGCTCACAAAGCTGCCCTGACAACATATGGCCCCTTCTCATGAGCTTGTTTCTGCTGTTATCATGATATCTATAACTACCTTCCTCTTTGCTCTGCCTTTAGAGACCCAGGTGTTTGCATTTCTCTTTCAAAATGAAAAGGGGAAACCATCACTGCTGATAACTTCTCATGCCTGTGTGGAGAATCAGATGCACCTTTGCAGCCGCTTACAAAAATAAATTCACAGCTGCAGTGTTGGAAAGTGAAGAAAGAATGATGATAAAATCTTCCAAATAGCTTTTGCCCTGGCAGAAGGCCCAGAAATAGCTGCAAGGACAGGCCGCCCTTTGGGAGATGAATGTTCCTCCAGTGCTCCCGAGCTGGACTATAGAAAGAAAATGTGGGTTAATTCTGATCAAAATAATTTCATGCAGTGGTAGTCCATTCCCACCCTTTTTTTGGGGTGGGAAATCTCTACAGTTTTGGTCAGAAGAATGACAGTTTTCTTCATCTTTCCATAGGCTTAGGCCTTCAGCAAATACCCCAGGATCTGTATGGTCCTTCCTGTAGACAGGAAATTTCCATCTTGTGCATACTAATTTTTCTCAGTATGGTTCAAGTAGTGTCTGGAGATGTCCTACCTTCCTTTGTCCTCCTGCTGTGTTCACAGCTTTGCTGTGCAGTCCAGCACATAAATTCCTGTTACACTTCATTTCCAGTGCAAAGGAGTCTTGGGGTCTTACCATGAGCATCCCTTGCTGGGCCAGAAATGCTCACTTTTGCTGACTTTCCCATTGAAATGCTTCAGACCCTGTGGATTAACAGAGGAGTTCAGTCCCCTGATCTGGGCAATACTATTTTGGCTGCTCAGGTATCCTTGGTATGCTGCCTTTGCATCATTTTTGGTGCATTCATGCAGTGTCACAAGCCACTGAATGAAGCTAGCTCTACCCACAAGCCCCAATTTCCCTATTATAGAAGTGCATGTTCTCCAAGCAATGCCTAGCTGCCTCTCATTTCTCCTTCAGCTGCTCTTTTCCTCTCTTTTACACGTACACACCCTTTTAAGAAACGGCAAGGAGTGAGTTCCAGGCGCAGCAGATGCGTCAGCTTAATTTATATAGGGCAGAGAGTCTCCTAGTTCTGTAACTCCTCTGCATCTCCATTGCAGTGTGCAGGCAGGTGGAGAAAGAGCCCCAGTGTTTGCCTCCCATTAAAGGAGATAAGTGATCTTGCTGGCACGCAAGCGGTGCAGCTCAGGACAGACCAGCTTGGCTGGATCTCTGGTTAGCCCTGCCAACAGCTTATTCGTTCAGAAAAATGTGCGTGTAACCCTGTAAACAGCTGCAGAGCAACCTTCATGCTTTTTATGTCCCCTGCCCCCACTGGTTAGTGGTTGGACTGTTAATCCTATTTAATGTAACTATGGATAGACATGCAAACCTTTAATCCATCTCAAACCTACTAACCCTTCAGCCTGCCTTGGCTGGAGTTTCACGTTTTTAGCTGTAAGCAGACATTAGGCAGCCTGCCTTCTTTCATTTTTAGTTGAATTGATGGGTTTTTGTGTCTCAAAATGCAACTTTTATTTTCTGGGTTATTTAGGATCCTGCTGCTGTGTACCCCATCTACAATAATAAGTCCCTTCCCCAAGGCATTCAGGAGCCTGTCTGTGCTGTAGGTGCTGGTGCTGTGTTGATCATCAGCAAGACTGAAATGGAAGGCAGTCATGGAAAACAAACCAGAGGGTGAGATTGCCAAAGATTTTTAGGACCCTTCCCCCCTTCTTGGTTTTCCCCCACAGCTTTTTCAGGGTTTTAAATCTCATTTGCCCAAGCAAGATTTACAGTCTGTCTTTGATCATTGGCAGCCAGGTTTGTTACTACTTCGTCATTTCAGAGGCAAGAAATTGGTTAGTGCCCTGAGCAAACATGTTTTCTTGGTTTACATTTGCAGTCATCCCTTCTCCTGATACACACATAGTGCTGGTAGTAGCTGTTGTTGCTTTCTGTAGTAAGGAAATGAAGACTTGCTGGTACAGCAGGGGCTGTATGGGCTGACATTTGCTTGTACCCGTTGGAACAAATTCCCTTTTTTGCCTTCCATTCACATAATGAGGGAGCAGTAGGCCATTAACAGGCTTGATGAATCTTATTCACACTAAGCTAGCTCAGGACTGAGCATCTGGGAACTATTCAGCCTGCTCTGAACAGTTTCCCTGGAAAGGTTCTACCACATCAATAACACTCCAGAGCTTTTATTTGCATTTATATTAAAGCTGCTGTTGCCTCCCATTCTGACTCCCTGCTGCGTGTGGGTGGAGATGCACTGTAAGATGGCACCCTCCTCCTTCTTCCCTAGCTCAGCTACCTCTATTTTCTGCTGCAGGATGCTCAGCTGGTGTCGCAGAGCTGGGAAGAGAGCCAGCAGCCTGATGAGCTCAGCCAGCACGCGGCCCTCGCCCTGCAGCAGTGGGACACATCCCTGCGCCTCCGTTCGCAGATGTGTGGGAAAGAAACGCTGTCCGGCAGGTCCAAAGGTTATGGGCTGCAGCTTGTCAGCTTCCAGCGTGGGAAACTGAGGCTGGAGGACAACTAGGAAAAGCAGCTAGGGGCAGAAAAGTCTGGCTGCAAAGAACTGAGAGATCACAGAATCATGGACTGGTTTGGGTTGTAAGGGGACCTCAAAGGTCATCTAGTTCCAATCTTCCTGCCATGGACAGGGACACCTTGCACTAGACCAGGTTGCTCAAGGCCCCATCCAGCCTGGCCTTGAACACTGCCAGGGATGGGTAGGCTGCTCCAAGGTAGCCACCTACGGGGGTTCCAGCACGGCAAAGAAGCTGGCATGCTTTAGGCATGGCTAGACCATAACATAGACAGCAGGGAGTATGAGAAGGTGCCCAGCTTTAGCTCACCACCAGGCATGTGCATCAGGCTCATCCCGGTTCTCCCTTCTCGCTTGGAGACATTCCCCTCAGAGGCTGATGCCTGCCCTTATCTACCCAGTATGCAGGTGACACTGCTTTTCTTACCTGGGAGCTCATACCCTGCCAGACGGGGGGAAAGCCAAGGCTGGAACAGGTTTGATCTTTGCCCTTGCAGATCTAGAGCCACCCATTCGCTTCTGCTTGCTTTTCCTTCCTAACACTAAATAAAGTTTAATTTATTGGAAGGCACTCTTGGCTGTACAACCAAGTGTGGTTTCAATTGTAAAATTCAGGCTATCGGGTAGCTTTACCCTCCTCAACAACATAATGTTGATTACTTGTGTTGGCTGTAATAGTCTTTCCAGCCAGTAACGAAAGCTATCATCCAACTTTAAAACTTCACTGATCCGGGTGTTGTTATCCTCATAGAAAACTGCTCTGGGCCCCACTTTAAAGTTCCTCATTAACTTTGAAAGGAGAGCTTTCCTGTTTGTTTATGTTTGCAAGCAAACAAGCTGGGTTTTGTACAAAGACAGTGAATTTCATTACCCTCCTGCTCTTTTCTGGAACAAGGATGGTTTTGCTTTCCTCAGAGAAAGGCCCAGGAGCTGAACAACCACAGAAACAAGGATGTGTAGGAGGAACTGGTATAGGAGGTGCAGGAGGTGACATGAAGGATGTCTATAAGGCCACAGGAAATGCCAAATACTGAAGGCTTGAAACAAAGTAATGCCCCACAAATTTACCTCTTTCAATCCAGTTGTGGCACAGTCAGCTTTTTCACACAGTTAATTATCTCAGCTCCACACAGAGCTGCTTGTGTTAGGCCATCTCACATACACTGCAGCAGGCACAGAGTGCAAAAGTTTTAGGGCAACACGTGATGAATACACATTTTGCTCAACTGCCTTTTCAAATAATAGTGCTTCCATTCTTTTAAGCTGTCATTTTAAAATTTTTTTTTACATTTTTTAAGTTTTGGGAGCAAGAACAAACTGAAAAAAAGGGAATTGGTCTTTGAACTGTTCTATATTTACCACTTTTGGCTGCAGATAGTTGAGCTTGATCCTATTACAAGAAATCCCCTCATATGCTATTGCAAAATTTCCAGTACACACACGTCAATTATATTCACTCTTTCCCCTGTCTGGACCTTGTACATCTGAGTGACCTTCCCTTCTATGCAGACAAGAGGGAAAGAACTCAACAAAGGAATCAGAGCACAGGGAAGGGATAGTGAATTCTTGCCAGTGCTGACATCAAGCAGCTGCTGCTCAGATCAGCCAAGCCCCTTGTAATCAATTCCTGAGCCTAACCAAATCTTGGCATTAGTCCTTCTCTCTACGTGGTTTTTCCAAAGAGAACACACTTCCCATCTTATTAGGTAAAGGCCAGGAAGGGGCAGTGGCACGAGCTCCCCAGAAGGAAATTTAGAGTGGCTTAGTGAGGAAGTTTCTGGAACAACACTCCCACCTACTGGGCCTTGTTTGTTACAGCTGGGAATTTAGCAGGAGTTTCAGAGAATACAACTTCCCTTCAACCCAGCACCACAGTTTCAGGCTCAGATTTTAACCTGATGCCAGAGACTAAAGTTTCAGCCACAAGCCCTCCTTGGCTACAGGATCTAGCAATATTCAGCAGCGGTGCCCTCCTGGCATGGCCAAATCTCAGTGGGATGCTCAGATATAAGCACCCAAAGGACAACTTTCTCTTCCTTGGAGAGATGGGAGACCATAAGTAGGCAAAATGGAGGAGTCATCTCCATTCCAACCTGCACTCTTTGAAGGCCTCAGCATGTCACAGAGACGATTAAATATATGTGTCAGCATTAATCAGAGAGGCCATTCACACAACTGAGTCATCCTAAAGACAGGAATGCTTGGATCAGAACAGTGACACAGTCTGTCTTCATCAATTGTAGCCTGTCATAATAATCACTATTACAAAGGCAAAGAGAGACAGTGTCTACAACAATTATTTAATCAAATGACATATAAAAAGTTTTTGCAATGACTGAAAGACCTGACGGGGCTGTAATAAGAACTGAAACTGCAGGGTTACACATGTTTAACACTCTTTCAAAGCATCTTCCAGTTATTTATTAGTGCTGGTCCAAAACATTTCTCCAAAACTCAGATACAGTACCTTAAATATTCCCTGCCAAATACCACAGGCAGCAGAAGCCTTACATCCTGAGGAAGGGGAACAAGATTTGTATTTGGCTTGGTCTGGCCTTCAACATTAAGAATGGCTGGCTGCAAGAAGATAATTATAAGGACAACACATCCCAGAGCCAGGAGAACCTCTATGGCTTTAGCTGGCCAGTAACAAGCTCTGCAGAGATGCAGAGCTGCTGTGCAAGTCTAATGCCGAAGCGCTCGCTGGCAGAGGCACACCCCCAATGTCCCATCTCAAACATGCTGAGGAAATTCCCAGTCCAGCGTGCTGTGTGCTCAGCTACAGAAAGACTGGAGCTGCAAGAATCCCTGTCACGTTGTTTATGGTATCCCAAAGTATTCCCTCTCAAATTTACGGAAATCTTCCTCAGTAAAGACAGTGCCTTCGGGTTTCTTCTTTTCTGCCTTCTCTGGAGGCTGATCTTTGGACTTCCTGCCTCTGTTCTGAGCAAGAACCTTCAGACAATACAAAAATGGAAAAAACAACAGTCATTGTTATCCAGACCAAACCATAAAATAGCAATTTTCCAGTTCACTGCAGCATCTTTGCTATTTTCAAGGACCTATCCTAGAGTGCCTCCAAAGAAAAGTGAGAGGCAATCACCCATGTTAACCAAAGCAGGTCAATGGGATAACAGTACAAACCAATTTTGTTATTTGGAGTCAAATATGAAAACTACTTTCTAGTAACTGTCACAGAGATAGAATCACTGATTTCAATTCAGATCTTTCTGAAACAATGACCTTCTTTTATCATCTATCTTTATGAGACAATTGGAAACCCCAACAAGTTGGTGGAATTCCCTCAGCATTTTCTAATACACTGTCACCACCTTTCACAATCTCAAGCCTAAAAAACACTGGCCTAAACCACTTGGTTTGTCTATGTAATTTAACAGCCCTGTCTCTCAACAGCCCAAGATTTTAGCAGTGTCAGCTATCCTCCTCTTCAAATCCTGGCATGGGACTACCTTTTGGGAAAGGCCACTGGCTAAATTCTCAAGCTATGAGAAACACCATTCGAGAGGCCATGAAATTCCTATAACATGACCCAGAAGCACACCTGGTTCCTCCTTAAACAGCCTCCAGCTACAGACAAGGCCAGTTTTTGACTGACAGTAAGGAGAAGGTCTGAACCAGGGCTTCTTTGCCAGATGAAGCTCTGAAATCTCTGTTAATTAAGAAAAGCCAACACCTGTCAGTACATTTGAGGAACCTGACCTAGTGGGTAGCATCCCTGTCCGTGGCAGGGCAGTTGGAACTGGATGATCTTTAAGGTCCTTTCCAACACAAATCATTCCATCATTTCATGATCTTAACTAGTATCAGAAGACACAACAGGGGACAACATATGAACAAGAGTTTAAATCTTACTAAGTTATTTTGTCAGTGCACAGAGAAATTCCTCAAGGCCACTTATAGATAGAAACTCAACCTGACTCCCTTGCACAAGGTATAAAAGCTGGAACATCTAGGGATCATGCCCATTTCACCTGTGTCCCTCAGTGGAAACAGATCCCCAAACAGAAGTTAGTCTTACTTGTTCTGCGATGGCTTTGTCTGCAACAAGTCGTCCCTTCAACATGTACTGCAGGTTTTCTCTCAAGTGATTCACAGGCTTCTTCTTATGATATTCCTCTGGGGCAAAGCAGAGTGAGACAAAACACATCAGCTGCTCATCCCGTCAGCTCACAAGGAGAGACACGGGCGGATCAGCACCGGGAAAAAGACGCCGCCACAGCTCGGGGACGGGGTTGCGCCCACAAATCAGGCTGTGTTTAAGTGACACCGAAAGCGCATGCAGGAGGATGGGAAGGGATGGACACAGCGACCGGCAGGGTGGCTGCGCGACACCACAGGGGGACGCGGTGCAAGGGCTGCGGAGGGGCCGGGACTCACCTATCGCCGACTTCACGACCCTGCCCTTCACCGTGGCCTTGTTCCTGGCGGGCTCCGGCGCCCTCTTCCTCCGCCTCGCAGCGCCCGCCGCCCTGCCGCCATCCCGGCCCCGCTGGGCTCCCGGCGGCGCCTTTCGCTGGCCTGCAGCGGGAACAGGGACGGAGGATGAGCCGGGAACCGCCCCCCGCACGGCCCGCACGGCCCCCGCTCCCCGCGGGCTCACCCGCTGCCTCCGGCGGCTCCAGCAGCTCCAGCCCACGCCGCACCAGCGCCGCCGACATGGCACTGCCCGGGCCGCGCTTCCTCCCGGCCCGCCCCACGGCGCCCGCCCCGCCCACACAGGGCCCGCCCTACAGTGCCCTCCCCGCCCCACAGTGCCCGTCCGGCCCTACAGTGCCCACCCCGTCCGGCCCCACAGAGCCCCCTCCGGAGACATGCCAAACCCACCTGGAGGCGTTCCTGTTTCACCTGCCCCAGGTGACCCTGCCGCGGCAGGGGTTGGGCTGGATGCTCTCCAGAGCCCCCTTCCAACCCTAACAATTCTGTGGTTCTGTGAAGATGTCAAGATTATCTTAAGTCGGGATGTTCTTTGATGTAAGGTCTTTGTACGCTTTCAAGCGTAATCAGCAAGAAAGGGAGCCCTAATCAGTGGAAAAGGCGGCAGCGAGCATCCCTTATTCAAGGATGTCCTGGAACTAACAACCTTTACGCATAGAGCAAATCACAATGCTGCTGTATGTCGGTAGAACAGACAGCAGTTAGCATCCCTTGCTCAAGGACATCCCGGAACTAACAAGCTTCAAGAAAGTAGGAAAATCAAGATGTCGAGGTATGTCTATGAGTACGTTGCTAACTTGGCAAAATACTCAAGAACAACTCAAGTATGTTCATTATAATACTAAAACCCCATGCTTACAGATCAAAAAGACCCCTGCCCAGGCGGAAGCCCTTCCCTTGAGTGTGCATAGAAGTTAGCTGTGGTGATGTAACTTGTGTGGGAATTACTGACCCATCACAACAGAGGGTTTGTACATTTAAAGTTACTAACTCTGAACGTCCACACATAAATAATGGTGTGGAAAGTCCAGTGGGTGTGCTTGATTTGTGGAATACCACCAAGCACCCAGGCTTGTGCAATCTGAAATAATCAATGTCTCTCTTGAGTGTGTAACTATTGGCTTGTTGCACACTGGGTAATGAATTCTATTTTGTGGGGCAACCACCACTACAGGGATTATAACCGGCCAGGAAGAAAGGGAATGGTGACGTGTTTTGTCTCAGCAATGTCCCCAGATCCAGATTTAGCTAGAGTGCTCAGGCAGAGAAGTTTGCTTTGCCATAAATTGCATCTGTTATTCAGGGTTACTTTAGTCTATTTGTTTAATCCTTCCTTCCCCAGTTATCACCCCTCTAGAGACCTGATGCTAATATCTGCTAAATTTAGCTAGCATTTGAATAAAGCTTATTCAATTACAGCCAGTGCTGGCAGTAACAAGCTGACACTGGAGGAGAGAGGTTTGTTCTCCCTCAGACATGTCCTGCAGGGAGAAAGCGATACAAATGACTCTCATTGTTTCTCATAGTAATGATCCTAACAGGGACCGATAACAGTTAAGCCTCTGTCTATTGAAAGACAATCATTCTCTAGAAATTGTTCTGCAGCCCTTGCAGGTGTCACCTCAATGCCTGTCTTTTATTGTTCATTCTCTTCTGAATCCCTCCCTGGACAGGTCCCAGCATCCTGTGTCAGTTTCTGCTGATGCTGCTAATACATTTTTCTAGACAGGACTTACTTGGTGCTTAATTCCTGGCTTTAGGACTGAAGAACATTAACTGCTTGTTCAGCATATCACTTTTCACTCTTAATTTTCCTTTTACAGTAATCTGAGTAGTTTTTTTGATTGTTTTGGAGGGCCCATCATCACTGGGTATGTAAAGCAGAACACTGCTCCATTTTCTAGTTTTCTATTTGTAGCTGGTGGAACACAGAGCTTGCTCAGCTCTTATTGCCTGCCTGCCAGGTTTGTCCCTCCAGTTGTGTGAAAGCTCACAAAGTTACAAAGAGGTTATTGTAGTTTTGGAAAGGAGAAGCTGAACATGCCATGAGTCAATAGTCTGTTGGTGAAATTGAAGAAAGCAATAGGGAGTATTCCAGTCAGCACAACATTTGTTACTGCTTTGTATACTAGATGGTTTTTATCTTGGTCACAGTGGGATGAATGATAGCTGCCAGTGATCTTACCATGAAAAATACCTCCTCAGTCAAACACTCTCTTTTAGCCCCTAAAATAGGATTTACAGGTTCTTTGTAAGCTGATCATGGGTACATACTGTATAGTGCACTCAAGACAGCTTATTCTACTGATTAAACACTAGGTTTGTATAATTTATTAGGATGACCTAATACACTGTTACACACACTTTGTGTCAGAATGGTGCAACCTCATAAATGCCTTATGCAGGCACATGATGCAAAAACATCTTTGTTGCCAACACTGCAAAACGTTTAACAAATTAGTGTGGTAGAAGTTGCACTGATTTATTATTCTGTTGATGGAAAATATATGCCCTTTTCTACCTCAAAAGTAAACCATTACCAGTACAATCTAATTTCCATTTTTGTTGTGCCAATTAATAAAGCTCTCAGTTATATAGGTCTCTCAGAAAATCTGACTCCCTTCTTATTAAATACCTTCACTAGCAAGGAATTGTAATACAGGCAATGCCTCCTTTGACCAGCAAGGCTGAGTGCAGACTTGCTGTGATTTTAGTCAGTGATTACCTACAGAATAAAATTTAATGAGTGCACAGGGGTCGCTTTGGTGAAGAGGGAGGGCAAAGCAGTTTCTTTAACTGCATTCACAGACTCCTGCCTCAGAGTCAGGCTCTTGGAGCTGGTTAGTTCACCAACAAGTTAAATGGATGTGTGCTTTGTGGTGTGATGCATTCCCCAGGTTTGGATCTGTTGCCAAAACATAGGCTATGGGTTTTTTAACACTTTGTGAAATCATGTACCTATTAGTAATACATTACATTTCTTCCGCTCCCCTTAACAGGATCTGGCAGCTTTTCTCAGGTTATGATCACTGGATGTTTCTCCTAACTGCATTCTGGCTGTATCTGTGCTTGGCCTTGCCAGACACGGTGGTGGCAGCATCTGTCATGTCTCTATCTGGGTGACTTTGGTACAGTCAACACCTGTCACACTCCTGCAGACAGAGGCACAGAGTTTTCTCTTGCTTTTTGACTTTAGTAGAGAATTATGCTCATATGTTTTCCCTGTACTGCTAAACAAGATAATTTTATTAACTTATATGAGGAATGTATGAACTGGACTTTGCCTGTGTATTATGTGTTACTTTAAGTCTGTATATATATAGAATTTAGGCATTTGTATCATATAGTCTCTTCTATATGTCATAAACTGTAAAATATCCTCTGCTGATCTTAGAATAAGTCAACTGCCTGTATTTGATAAATCTGCTTTATACTGAGCACAGCACATAAAATGGTGTATTTCTCTTTACAGGAGCTTCCATGGCTTTGTCATTCTCTCAGTGATGATATGCTCCTTATGGTGTCATGATATATACATTTAACTATCCCTTTCTTTTACCAAGTCACGATTGAAAGTAGTTGAGCAGACCCTACAAATAGCTTTTTCCAGACTGGTACATACTATTAAAAATTTAATGTTAGGAGACTTTGTGTCTATGTCAGTACCAAAAAAAAAAATAAAATCATTATACTCTACTCAAATTAAAATTTCATTCAAGATGAATAAAATTAAAATTTCATCACTGTAATTCCTCAGAAATCAGTTCAGTGAGCTCTTTGAAGTGCTTTGGGGACAGAATGAATGTCAAATGGTCTTCATTTAAATGTAAAACATCCAAATAAATCACTATCTTAGAGCCTGAATAATCTAAGTTTGGATGGCAAAAGCTACAGGTGCTGCATTCCAGATTCAGAATGTCTTTCTTTCCAAGAGTTAAGCTATCTTCAAAAGCTTTCTGACGCTAATGTCCATGTTTTATAGCTCTCTTTAAATCTCACGCCTCAGTGGGTAGCTGGCTTTTCAATTACAAAAACCCCAGCATACAGACCAGTTGGAGTTTTAAGTAACTTCCATATGTGAGTATTATCTGTTCACTTTCTGCTTGCTTTGTTATGGCATTGGAAAATGGGAATTTTTCCTGTTTGAATATGTTAATAAAGTGACTTCTCCCTTTTATACTTGGCTTTGGAAGATGTCTGATTGTTTTGTTCCACCTTGTTGTTCTGTACTACACGCTAATGAAGATGTAACTGATGTTCATGTCTAATCATGTTGCTGTCTGTGGCTGCTCATTATGGCTGTGTGTTTGCTCTTACTTGTGTTCCTGCTTCCGGATTCAAGGGGTTACAGAGGAGTCTCAGTCTGAGGGAAGATTGTGAAGAATGCGAGAAAACGGAAGCTGAGGGCAGTATTAGAAGTAAAATATAAAGATCACATGCATTTATTTAGTTTAGGGGTTTTTTCAAAAACAGTCTTATGATTTGGGAAAATGGGATCCTGATCTTTGAGCACTGGGTATTGTCCATACCAATGCATATATCTGTATTTTCTCTTCCAAAATGAATCAGACCAATTTTCAAGCTGATTTAGAACAGATTTTTGCCTCAGCATGTTTCTTCACAGGTGGATTATGGAATGTGCTTTGCTTTAAACAGCTGTCCAGGTTTACCACTTCCCACATTCTGTGTTTTCTCTTGAACAGCAATATCCAAAACTGCTGTCATTAATATCTAGCTGTGTTTGCTGACTTGAAGCAGTTTGTGTTGCAGTCACCATTCCTACAAGGAGCCATGGATCACTGCCTGCCCTGTACCTCAAGTGCATAGGAACCATTGTCCTTTAACTGTGTGACATGCCTTTGAAAAGCAATTTGACTTTCTGACCTACTGATCTTGAACAAGCGCTGAGCAATGCTTTGATTCATATATTTTCATGGATAAATGTTTAGTTACTTTAGACTGACAGAAAGTCTTTTATTCTGATTTTTTTTTTAAATCCAGTGCAGATACCTACCTCTTTCATTCACTTTTCAGTGACCTGTTCCAGATAACCAAGAATCTGGCTCTGCCTTGCACAGCTTCTGCAGATAATGTTGGCACAGGTTAAGATTAAATCAGCCCAATGCTGTAGTCAGAAATGAACTCTGACCCTGAAGGAGACAAGAGTTAGTATCCTCCTACACAGAGGAGATAAGGAGGCAGACAGATTAAGCAAGTCTCAACACATCCTTGTTCTCCACCTGTTGGTTTTTTGGGTTTTTTTTTGTGCTCCAAATGGGAAGAGAACAAGCATCAGTAGCTCTGCTCATGCTCTAAGAGCCCACTTTGTAGACAGAGGTAGTATTTTTAAGAACATAAATGTTTTATTTGGAAAAAAATGAAACAAGTCCTTCTTCAGGGTCTGCAGCTGGAGAGGAACAATTTTGCTCTCTGTTTCCCACCACTATCCTTAAATGTCCAGAGAAATAAGCACTAGAGGGATCTCAGGGCTCAGAGTGATTGCCTTTTCCATGTTCTGTCCGTGGACCATAGACATGGTTCCTTGGGTCTTCCTCCTGACCTCCTCACCTACTTCATTCCTACAGCATTGGCTTGGGGAGAAAGTGGCAGATCTTACTGCCACTGTTTCCATCAGTCTAGAAGGCTTGCTGTAGTTGCTTTTCCTTTTCCTTAAAACCCTGAGAAAACAGGATAAAGATCCCTTGGTGGAGCACAGATGGGCCTGAGTGAACAACATGTAGGGGAGCTGTGGACGAGGAACTGCTAAATGCCCGATAATGGGTGTAAAAGATGGCACAGGAGTGAGCACAAGGTTGCTTTAGAGATTGTTAGGCTGAATGAAATGCATTGTAGAAAGTTGGGCAAAGCATCGACAACACTCAGTGCCTTACATACACACTGGGAGTTATGGAATAACTTGAGACCTTTGGGCCACTGTCTTGCTCTTTAGGGATCTAACTTGTTTTTTTTTCTGTTGGTGGGTTTTTTGTTTGTTTGTTTTTGTTTGTGGTTGTTTGTGTTTTTTTGTTTGTTTGGTATTTTTTGTGGTTTTGTGTCACTAGCAGTACTGGATCAGCACAACTTCCAGAAGTTATGAATTATTTGGTGGAAGCCTTTGAAGACTCTTGCAGGATGCCTTCTCATGTTATTTTGTAAGTTTACAGTTACTGATGGGCTTGATGAGAACTTACACCTTGGTTACCAACATCTGAGCCTCCAAGCTTACCAGGACCTTTGCTTTCCTTTCAAATCAGCTTCAAGCAGCTGGACTGTTACCTGTTGACTTCAGGTTTTTTTCCTTTTCTTGCCTCTGTATTTCAGCCTGTCTTTTTTCCTTTTGTGCTTCTAGAATTGGTCTTTTCAATTGCACGCTGACCTCCCTGGCTTGACACTTGATCTCTGTTTGTTTCATTTTTGGCTTTCAAGTTATTCTTTATTCCTTTCTTGCATTGTTTGATTTGCTCCTTGTGGCTTTCTTTTGTGTTTTAGTTAGAAATATAGGTGTTCCATGTAAGAATCTGAGAAATTCACCCCAAAAAGTATTCCCTTGCTGAGCACACAGAAAACAGACAGAAAATGAAACAGGGATTTTGAGACAAGGTTCAGACATAAGATTCTTTAACTAGAGGGATTTGTAAAAAAGCCACGGTAGTTCTCAATTCTAGAAGTATCATGGCCTTTGAGGAAATAAAGCATTGTTTCTTCCAGAAATGACATATTTTATCCTGGTTACAATGAAATTAATGATTTCATATGTAAAGAGCTTGGAAATACAAAGAGAAGAGGTTGCTTTAAAGCTGAGAGCTTAAGTGTCCTCATGCTGTGTAGATGTGAAATTGGGGGGTCAGTGACTGTTGAACATGGCCACTTTCAAAGCAGTGACAATGAGGTTATGAGAAATAAAAAATCATGGTTCATTAACTTAGGAATTGTTTTTTAGGTGTACCGTGAAGGCTGTGAGGTACCAGGTCCAGTCTGGAGCTGGTGCCAGGGGCAATTTGATTTCGGGAATAGGGAATTATGAAAGTGGATAAAGATATGGCTAAAACAGGCCCCATGCCACGTGGCAAGCCTTTGTGTGCAGGAGAGGGTGGTCATCTTGACCAGGAGACCCCATCTCCCTGCAAAGGGGGGTACATCAAAACCAATCAGAATAAGATGCCCACTCCTCTCATTATACTAACAAGGTGGGACCCTGGAGATTCATAAAAAGCATGATTTTTGAGGGAGGGGTGTGCTTTTTGGACCCTTGCAGCCTGAGCATCTAGCACATGCTGAAATAAAAACTTTCCTTGTCTGCTAAACTTCCTTGTTTCACAGATATTTGCATTTTCTCTAAATTGAACAAAGGAGATTTTTCTCACAAGGTGAAAGGCTCTATGTTTTGTTCCCAGCCTCTCTACTCCTTAAAATGTTTACTAGCCCCAGAGCTGGCTCAGAGTGCAGCAATGTTTAGCTAGTTATGCTTGTCACCAACCATTAAGGGCTTGGAGACAGACAGGAACTGGGTTGGCGCTGTCATGGGTTTTGTCGCCTTAGGCAGGCCTTGTTGGTGGATGTCTGTGCTGCTTGGTGCAGAGCAGGGCCAGTGGAGCTGGGAGCAGCATTCCTGCTGCTGGTGCAGTTCCTGCCTGCTCTGTCTTGTGCTGTCACCCATGTGATCTTCTGTGGCTAAAGGTGTGTCATGCTCATGCTTCAGTTGCTAAAGGTGTAATGTGTCCCCTTCAGTTCCCCAGTCCCTCCAGACTTGGAAGGGAGCCATTTGGAAACAGGAAGAAAACAGGGAGAAGCATAAGAGAGACAGGATCACGAAGGTATTGCAGGAGATGGAATCCCAGGTCACCAGTATGCATTAGAAGGGAGTAGGTCACATCACCTGATCCCCTCCCCACTTGTTTCTAATGTGGGAATTTAGAACAAGGTGGCATCATGGACTCTGCAAGCAGCAGGCAGGCTGGATCCATATTGCCACAATGCATACTTTGTGGTTTCCAATTTGTGGGATGATTTTTTCAGGATTGCTCAGAACTGCAAAGACTAACATGTGAGGTTTCCCAGAAAAAGGAGATATTCTGTTCTGTGGTTGGCATGCTGCATCTGTCAGTGTGGTGCCACACCTTCCTCCCTGCACTCTGCTTTTTTCATTTTTTCTCCCTCCCTTTTGCTTTCCTTTCCTTCCTTTCCTCTTTCTCCCTCTACTAGCTGTACTTTGTCTTTCCTTGTATTATTCCCTGTTTGCTTGACTGCTGTCTCTTTTTGCAGTCCTCACTTCTCCAATCAGGATCTGCAATTTCTGAGGCTGTGGGAGGGTGACAGTTCAACCTGACCTTTTACCATTTGCTCTTGAATCTCAGCAATTGAGTCCCTCTGAATTATATGTCTGGCTCTCCTGTCTGGTCCTGTCTTGTCCTGTCCTGTCCTGTCCTCTGGCCACTGGCATGTACTTGGGGGAACCCCCACTCTCTTGGGGTGCAGGGGCAGCTCTGGAGGTGCTGGGCACCAGGCGCCCATTCACTCACTACATTAGAGACCCACCATGGGCCAGGCTGCCTTCTTGTTCAGGGCCACATCTCCTGCTCTGCCCTGTCTGCTGAAGTCCGGGGAACAAAGGCCAGCGGGAGGGGAGGCCAGGCTGCTTTTCCTAGCACGGGTGTGTGATGCCACTAGGGCTCTCCTCACTAGATGTCACTGTGAGGCTGGGTTTCGCCTGCCACAAGCACAGCAGCCAGGAGAGACGGGTGTTGAGATGGGTGTTGAGGCACTGACAGAAGCAGGGGAGGGCATGGAAGAGGTTTGCAGGACAAACGTGCTGTTGCTGTAGGTTTTACTCACCCCTGGCAAGTTTTGGGAACAGAACCAGCAAGATGCAGGTGGGGTTTGAGGTGCAACTTCATACCACTGCCTTTGAACACCCCAGCCTATATTTGACAGTCACCAGGGGCCATGCGGTGAATCAGCCACCATGACTTTGGTCTGAATCGTGCTTATCTACTGATCATGGAATCAGTTTGGCAGCAAGTCTCTTGCTAATTAATGTTCAGCCCTGGATCACTGTCACTGTCCCCATCTGCCATCACTCATCTGTAGCCCTGGCCAGAGCACACCTAAGTGGCCATGTCACTGCCTCTTTGACAGGGCTATGGTGGAGCAGATCCTTGGGGAGATACCCTGGTGGTCCCCATGGCGATGGGGTGAGTGGTGGAGAGAGGCTTGCCAGGGGCTGGCCTTTTCTCTTGTGAAGGAAGCCAAGTGACAAATCAGCCATGTGGTCCCTTTTACTGAAGATGTGGAGCATGAGTGAAGGGTGGAAGCTGGCAGACCCTGTCACTGTCGAGTGGCTTGTATGACATCTCCCTGTACAGTGAACACGGAGACCTTCTGTCCCACAGTTGGCACACACATTCTGCATGGTGGCAGATGCTTTTATAATTTCTTTTTACTTGCTTAATTTTTTTTCCTCTTTCCTTATTTAATTTTTCTTTCCATCTTTTACTCCCTCTCCCCTTTGATAGCTGTCTTTTCACTTTCATTGCCTCTTTTCCTCTCTCTTTGTCCTCTCTTTCTCCTTCCTGCCCTTGCTTTTCCAGCCAGGGTCAGCAGTTTCTGGGAGGATGACAGTTCAACCTGACCTTTTATGTCTTGATCTTGACTCCCAGCCTTTGAGTTCCTCTAAATTACAAGACCAGTTCTTTTGTTTCTTATTTTCCTCCCTCACTCCACCCTTTTCCCCTAAAACTTTGTATTGGAAATTGGACTTTAGGATCATGTCTCCAACCTCTAAGGGGTCCCTACTCTGTAGAACCTGTAAATTGTACCCTCAGGGAGAGGAACTGACTAATTAGTGCCCCATGAACCGCAATATCTGTGGCACAGGCAGTCCTTAGGAGACAGTGAAATTGTTTTATCTTTAGATTAATCAACTGCAACCCAGAAGCAAGGGAACAATTATTATGTGG
The DNA here is from genome assembly GCA_013400415.1 of Scytalopus superciliaris. Classification (NCBI taxonomy): domain Eukaryota; kingdom Metazoa; phylum Chordata; class Aves; order Passeriformes; family Rhinocryptidae; genus Scytalopus; species Scytalopus superciliaris. The sequence goes on along the minus strand of VXBX01002369.1, from coordinate 1,283,405 downwards.
AAAGCCATCAGCTCCAGGAAAGTGTTTTATTCTGCTTGTGTGTATGTATACAGCCTCCTGTCTTACTGGGTACACTATGATTTACACTGGTGTAAGAGCTCACCTCATATACATGTTAGCATCCATAGGAGTTTCTACCTGGCTGTACTTACCAGAATGGAAACACTGCCATGTCCTGCACAGAGCATGAGTTCCTCTGCATGCATCCATGTTGACTTTGTATGGTCAACTCACTGCATGAGGTTTGAATGGCTGCAGGTAAATGTGTGCTTTTGTGTGCAACCTGGCTACGTGCATTTACATGTGCATGTTCATCAGTGCTAAAGACGTTGTGAAAGTGACTGGATGCCAGGACCTGCAGTCTTTGGGGCTGGCCAAAGTGGTGGGGAGCCTCAGAGACTCCTCCACCTGGGCTCACCTTGGTCTTCCAGATGCGTGCTGCACTGGAGGCTGAATCCAGCTCCACTTGTTCACGTGCCAAGGCTCATTAACATTTACTCTATCACAGTGCAAGCCAATTAATATCTGATTCTGGCAAATGAAGGAGGGGAGAGAGATTAAATGGGGTTGCTAGCTGGGGTGGTGGGAGTGGGGGAGAGGGAGACATGCTCTTTTTTGTGCAGCTCAGAGGAGTAGAACTAAAAGACTTTTCTGGGGTGGGAATCAGGATTCCACCAGGCTGACCACTGTATGTGGTGATGGAGGAGGAGCAGGAAGTTGCTTGAATCCTCTGAGTCCTAATCACGTAGAACTAATGCAGTGGGCATGTCTGTTTAGCCAATGCTAATAGAAGGTGCAGGACTTGAAGCAGACCCCTTGGAAAGGTCTCTGCAGGAATAAATGGACAGATCCAGGTCACAGAATTCTGAGGAGCAACTTCTGTGTCATTTACTTGATGCATTGACAGATGGCCACCCAGTGTCAGTGGGCCCTGTCAGTGTTGCTCAGCAGGACATGCGGCTTTGCTTCCACACCCCAGGCAGGTGGGATGAGGCAGATGGACTCTGTCTCACAGCAGAGATGAATCCTGTGCCCTCCCTTTCTTTGCAGAGCTGCCTGAAGTCCCCTGAGGACTGGGTGGCCCAGGGGGTTCAGCAGGGTCAGGAGAAGCTGGTCTGGGCTGCAGCTACTTTAAGCCTCTCCCAGATGTGATCGTCCCTTCCCAAGCATGCGTTATGTCACTTCCCAATTGAAAAGCCAGATGAAATTGCCAGGCAGTTTGCGGCTTTTGTGATTCACTTATTTGCTTTTCTTCTGTTCTCTCCTTTTTTATTTTAAATTTTTTTTCCTTTCTGTCTTCTGTCTCTATTCAGTGCTGCCAGCTGCCTGCTATGAATTTAGTTTGTTTCAAGGGCAGAAGAAATTAATTTTCTGCTTTCCTATTTGGTGCAGAATAGGTTATTCCCCCCCCGCCCCGCCCCCATTTATCTTCCCTGACTTTTGCTGAAGTAAAGAGAGATGTCTTGGAAACATTTCCACTTAAAAATCTCCTTCTGCCCTTTTGTAGCTACTTGGCCTCTCTGCTCACAGTGTGGGACAGGTGCTAACACAGTACTCTCTTCCTGATCCAAGAGTTGGAGAATAAACTCTTGGGCATATTGGAGATAAACAAGTGAGACCACATCTCTCACTACAAATTTAGCTAAAACCAAAAGGAAATACAAATACTAGGACAGTTGGAGAGGGACAGGTTTTTCATCATCTCTGGGGTATCATCCCTGTTAGTGAGCTCCTTAAAGTCGTCAGTACAGTTACAGAGAGCATCTCAAGGTTCAGTGTTGGGACAGCAGGTCTGATACTGCCTGGACCTGGGATGGGAAGCATGGCATGGGAGAATAGCAGCCAGGAGGTCATATGGTCACTTTGCAGCAAACATCTGGTAAATCTAATGTTTTATTCTGGAAACAGTGTTTTTGTGTGTCAGATGTAAAACTTCCCAGCTAGACGTAAGGAACTGAAAGCAACTTCCCAGCTGCCACAGCCCAGCGATGTATAGACTCTGTGTGTGCATGTATGTTCAATACTTGCTGGCAGAGCATATTTGTGAGATGTGGCATTTATGTTACCTTTTAGCAGGGAAGAATCGTTTATCTCAGCATTCTAATTATGTTCCATTAAAATGCAAATTTGGGTTTATGCATTGAAATTGTCAGTACCATTGCCATGGCAACAGGAGCTTGAGGGAGGGGAATTGGAATAGGTGGGACTGTGCATCTCTCTTGAAATCCCTCTCAAACACCCTCAGGTAATTGAAATCACAGTGCCCTTCCCCAGGAACCGTGGCACTTTTCCACTCGTTAATTTGGAGCATCACTGAAGTTCTCTGTGGAGTTGTTATAACAGAGCAACCCACCACATGTGTAGGTACCCAGGCAACTCCCACCAAAATGGAAGAGCCATTTCACAGGACTTTCAGAAGGAAGTGAATCCTTCCTGTTTGACCTGCCCTGTAATGCTTCTTTTGAGGTGTCTGGCTGGGAAGAAGGAAGAAGAAATCCCTAATGACTTCACAGATATTCACCTGGAAGCCCTTAGGTACTGCCACAGTTACTGGAAGATTGAAGTGCTGTCTATGCTTTTAAACCCACTCACCTCCATTTAAACACCCAGTCAAGCTGTCTTTTGCTGGCAGTGTCCTTCAGCAGTGAGTTCCCCTGGTCAGTCAGGGTGAGTAGACCTTTCCCATGCCACTGTCTTGGGGCCCTGCTCTTTTCTCTGCTTGTTTGGCAAGATGGTGTGACAGTATCTTTTTCCTCCCTTTACCAAGTACAGCTGGGACCCCTGAAGCTTGTCTCCCTCCCCTAAGAGTCAAGTAAAGAGATTTTAAGATGCTAGTTGGAAGTGAGTGCTGAGAGAGCTTAGGATACGGCTGAGTACATTTTACAGGGAAAAATGTGCCTCTTGGTTTTGGCTGTTGACTGAAAATTTTGATGATAAATAAAGCATGATGAGTTAATTCCCAAACCACACTGACAGCTGGACAGGAAAGACAAGACTAAGTCTGTTTTCTGGCTCCCCATCCCTGTTAAGAGATTTACAAAATCATCAGGTACCTCATCCTGGTTTTGTCAGGAGACTGTTTTTTCCTGTGCACTGCGAATCTGATCTGCTGATAGTAAAATGTAGACACAGACCTATGAACTTGGTGATGCAAACTGCAATTTCTGCTGAAAGTAATTGATTTGAATAGCCTGGAGGCTGGTTACCATCCATTGAACAGTGAAATAGGGAGGAAACATTCAGAGCAGGCTTTAGTTCAGCCTGGTGAAGTCCCAAGCAAGGAGAGGTAGTCTCAGACACTGTTCCCCCAGTACAAGACAGAGTGTCAAACTAGAGTAAGTTTAATGAAAGTCCATGAAGATAATTAGGGAGTTGGAGCACATATGGAAGGGGATGCTGAGAGTACTGACTTTGTTTAGCTGGAGGAGAGCAATTTAAGAGGGATCTGACTGATAAGGTATTGGGGGATGTGTATAGAGAAAATGGAACTTGATTCTTCCCAGAGGTGTGCACCAAGGGCAATAGGCAATAGAGACGAGTTGCAGCTAGGGAAATTCCAATTCCATATAAAGGAAAAACATACCCATGAGGGTAGATGAGATGTGAGATGGTGACTCAAAGGTGTTTTGGAGTCTGCCTCCTTTGAGATACTCAAAACTCAAGCAGACGAGATACTGAGCAACCTGCCATAGCTTTGAAGTTAGTCCTGCTTTGAACAGAAATTTGGACCGGAGGCCTCCAGACATACCTTTCAACACCAGTCATTCTGTGGGCTCCCACTGGGGACAGGTTCTGTGACTCGCAGGGAAATGGGGAGCCCACAGGGTTCTCTCCTCTAGGATGAATCACAGCAGAAGTGACCTGTTGGCTTCTTTTGCTAGAAAACACGTGACCCTACTGTGGACCCTGTTTTGGGGGAGTTATGTCTGTGCAGTGAGTACAAAAGTGATGGGGATGGGGGCTGGGCAGAGATCTGGATGCTATGAGGACGAGGAATATATCACTTGCTACTTCCACACTAGGCAAGCCACTAACTTCAAGAGATTGGCTTCTCCAAGAGTGACATCTGACTGGGAACGAGGGATAGGACTAAAATAGTCCATTTTACATCCCAGGCTTTCTCAACAAGCAGATTAAAAATATATGATAGAGAATGTCCTTCTCTTCCAAGTGGAGAAGATGGTAGGGGAAAAAAAAAAAGTGATATTTGAGTTTCTGCATCTGATGTGACAAGGAAAGGCATGAAAGTGGCTGGTACCTGAAAGCAGAGAAATGAATAACTGGTTTTGGTGTGAAAGAAGCCGTTTCACCATGTTCAATATTATCATCATTAAGCTGATCAGCTTCACCAGCAAGAAAGATACTGAGAATGAGAGAGCAAATATTGTAAGGGATGTAGAGGAACACACATTCAAAATAACTCTTCTGGAGAAGACTTGCCAACAAATGCTTACAGAGGGAAAGACAGAAGGTGAGACAGAGACCAGAAGAGAAAGTGGAGAAGAGAAAATGACAGGGTGGAGGAGAGTGGGAGAAAAGAAAATTTCTACCATTTCTGTAAATCTCTCCATCCTGCTCTTTCACTGTTCCTTCACACACACAAGTATCCTCCCTTTCCTCAGCTGTGCTGAGAAACTTGAATTCCCCCTGCACCATCCTCTGAGGATGAGCTGAGGGGCTTTAGCCCAGAACCCTCCCGATCTCTGCCCCACACCTCTGTGTGCAATTCCGACTCCTGCCCTCCTTTCCATCTGCCCAGCCAAGCACTCTGCTTTAGGACAGAAAACTTGAGCCACATCTCCTTCTGGAAGGCACACTGAGGTGCAACAGAGGCTTCCTCTTTACTCAGCTGAGGTTTTACTGACTAGGAAGATTTAACTCTGTGTCAACTGATATGAAAGCACTTTCCAGTTTAAGGAGTACATACCTACTTTGCTAACACTAGCAAAAGATGGTTTTTGTCTCACTGATCTGGGGGAAGAGCAGACAGATTTGCTGATCCCATATTGTCCCCTGTCAGCCCCCACTTCTGTAGTGATTTATGTGACGCTGTGCGAAAACAGCCAGTGAGCCTTGTCCTTGCTGGACAGGTTGACATTGCAAACTGTCATATTTAAGGTTTCCTTTCCCAAATGAGGTCTTCTAGTGGAAACCGTGGCAGGGATGCTGAGACCTCTAGCAGAGGTGTCAGAGCCAGGTGATGCTTTCCCTCAGCATGGCATGTGATCTGTCCCCTCACCTCCAAACCCAGGCTGCCTATGCACCCACACCCATCCAGACTGGTGGGGATGGCAACACGTGCACCCTTCTACTGCCATTCCCTCATTCTCCCTTCCCTCAACCTGCCAGAAACAGATCCCCATGGGCTGCTTTCCTCTCACACCCTTGGCTGTTCTAACATATCCTCAGGGAAAGTGTAAGACCGGCTGTGGCAATGAGATTGTGATCTTTCTCTTTCCTTTTTTATTTTTATTTATTTATTTTTTTTAATTGACAGTGGAGTTTCCCTTGCCATTTTCAGCAGATCTAAAAAAAACCCCTTCATCGAATATTCAGCATCTTCCTGGAGCTCAGCAGTAGCCAGCGGGGGCTGTGGGTACGCGCTTGCAGAGGGGATGACTCAGAGTCCTGTCTTGTTCTTGGGCCCCTAAGATTCCTCTGCTTCTCTCCCTTTCTCCCTGCCAGCAGTTTGTGCTGATGGGCCTGTGGCTGCCAACTTTGATGGGGCTGTGGTTGCAGCAGGGCTGGCAGCAGAGAGGAAAAGGGCAGGAAAGAGGCATCCTGCTCCTTGCGGGCTTCAGGAATGAGATGGGAAGAGAGGTTTTCACTGGATTATGTGGATTACTAAAGGAGGGTGCCTGGGGCCTTTACATGTAATGCTGGGGAAGGGCTACACAAGAAATCTGGTTGGGAAGTGTAGATCTGAGACACCCTGTTTCAAAACCTTCTGTATGGATCCCCCTCATCTACCTCAGACAACGCCCCTGTACCCTCCCACAGCTCTTTGGTTCAGGCTCTTTTCTGGTGGAAGCTAAACCAATGCTGGCTCATTTTCACAGCCTGTCGCTCAGTCATTGACTAAATTAAATTTCAATTACTATTTTCTTATTAAAAAACCAGTGAGAACAGCAGCTTTTAATTGGAAGCAGCTACTCGGCCTGTTGCAGCAGTGAAGGGTGTGCGGGTGGTTTGATGATGATGTGGAGGAGGCAGGGGAAGGTGCTGACTCACAGGTGTCACCTTTGTGTGGACACATGGGAGGGTGCAGGAGCGGGTTCCTGGCTGGGTGCCTCCCCAGGAGATGTGGTCCCTGGTCAAACACGAACAACTGGTTTTTTTTACTTTGTTCTGAGGGGCTGCTGAGAGTGTAGCTTGCTTGTTAGGATACCTGGCACAGCCTAACCTTCATTCTCTGAGAATATGTCCTTCATGGCCCCATAGCAAGCTGGCAAGCTCAAGAAAGACAGTTAATGTCTTCCCATGTGCTTCTGCTGGGACTTGGGGAAGAAGTGTGTTTGTCTGAAGGCACACACTGCTTGGCTGCTTCCCTGCTCCTCAGATGAGCAGAACAGGAGGTGTGCAGGAGGCAAAGCTGTCCTGAATCCTCTGGGAACACCAGGAGTCCTGGCAAGAGCATTGCTTTGGATCTCTGGTTTCTGCTGTTGCTCAATTTTTCTTCTATTCCCTCTATGCTCCTTACCAGTCGTCTCTGGGAAATGTAACCTGTGACCTCAGCCATCATAACTGTGTCAGCCATGTGGGTCAGGAGCACGTGGGGCCCCTTTTCTGCTGGTGACATCTCCTGGGTGCACGCTGACAGGTAGTCAGGACTCATTGTCTCTCAAAGAAACCAGAAAAATAAGCTTGTGTTGAATCCCAGGTGCGGAGAGGGTCTGTCTGTCACAGCCAATTCAGCTGCCGCCCTGCCTGGCACTATTTTCTATTCTACAGGCTTCTACTCACCTTGCTCTCTTTTGCTTGCTTTCCCCTTTGCTCCTCTCCTTCTCTCTCCCTCTCCTTCCCAAGCTGTCTCCCACCAGAGACTGGTTATTAAACCGACTGTGCCAAGGTTGTGAGATGCACACAGGCACTAGGAACAAATGACACTGAGCACTTGCCTCTCTTGCAGCAGTAGGACACCAGGAATCTCCAGGAGCAGCATCTGCCAGAGACCATGTGTGTGCTGGGAGGATGTGGGAACAAGGCATAGACAAGAGTTATGATCACCCCTAACTCTTTGATGAGCTGCCTCTTGCATCCTGCAAGCCAAGCTGTAAGTCTGTGCTGCTTGAGCTGCCAACATATGTGGGCGCAAATTTTTGATATGGTCCATGGGGCCAACAGCTGCTTTGTGTGAGTGTGTGTTATGTACAGACTGGTGGGAATGAAGGAGGTGCCTGGCTCCCTCATGCAGTTGTACAAGAGTCAGCATAAATACTGTGTGACTAGCTCCGGGTTCCCCTTGCCTGTGACCAAAATGTAAATGCAGATGCGTTTGTGGTATTCTTCGGGTTTTATGGAAGCAGTGGTTAGAAGGGCAGTGGGGTAGAGGAAGCATTATGGGTGTGGCTGTGTCTGCCACATGGAGGAGGGGAGGTTTATAAATGCTGGAATTTGTACAGCATACACCAATCTCCTTTGAAGGGAAAGAAGCATGATAGTGAAGATTTGGTGTAGACTTTTTTCCCCTTTTATTTTCATGATGGCAATTTCTCAGTTGTCTGGATTCTGAAAGGTATATGGTGGCATCCTTCTGTACAGTGGTGATGGTGTGGGCAATATGGGTGAGAGGAGTGAAGTCAGGGTGCTGGGCAAATGTGAACATTATCCTGGAGGAAGAGGATAGAAGCAAGTCATCAGAAGAACAGACTCAAACAAATTTTATGAGTTAATTTTTATCTGAAGGAAATGAAATGCCTTTCCCAGATAGGCTCCAATGACTTGTTCATGGCTGTGTTTAGAAACTGTGTTGAGATAGCCATGGCTGGTGTGGCTTCTCAGGGTCCTTGATGCTGGGAGAGCTGGGGAGGGTGACATGGCTCATGCTCAGCAACCCATGTTGGTGGCAGGCAGGTTGTCCACAAGCCTTTGCAGGGGACAGAATCAGCAGAGGGGGGGATCATTCTTCATGCACCAAAGGGTCAGTGCCTGCTTGGAGTCTGTCTTACTTTGTAAGAGGTTCCCTTACAGACTGGTTCTCCTTCACCATAACTTGTTTGACTTTCAGGGATTTGCCCAGGAGTGAGTTAAACTTCCTCATTAATAACCAGACAGATAAAAATCACTGGAAAAGGTAAATGAAGTGCTGCTCTGACACATCTGATGCAGTGGGGGAGGCAAATTCTCCAGACTGGAAAGCCATTGTCTCCCAGGGGTTTTCAGATATCACATTCTCGATGGAAGTGAATAGGACATGCCCAGCTCCTTGAGAGCATCTGGTAATGTAGCATGGAGTGAAAATACAGGGACAGATTGGGGCCAACACTGCTTTTTGATTTTATTTTGGGAGAGAGCTTCGTGAGACGCAGGCATTGTTTTAATCCCTGAGCTGAAGAATAAAGCGCAAGGGGCAGAGACAAGACCAGCTGCAGGATTTCTAGAGGGGAGACTCTGTGAGTGATGAGCAATGCAAGGGAAGAGTGAATCAGCCCCTGCAGGAAGGGGTGACAAACTCAGGCTTGGAGACATCAGCACTGCCCAGTGCCTGGACACTCAGAATTTTCCTTAGCATGAGCAGCACCTCCAGAGATTTATTACAGCCTACAGTATTAAAATAAATTAAAAAATGGTTAGGGAAATATTTCAGCTACCTCTTGCTGTTGTCAAGGCAGCTTTGTAGCAGGCAGCAGTGAGGACAAATGGCAGAGGTTGGCTGGCTGCTGCTGGGCAGAACATCCCTGCAGGAGGTCATGCAGAAGGGTGTGGTGGGTCAGGGTTTAGAGCAGGAGCTCCTGCTATGAGTTCCTGAATCTTCATCCTAATGCTCACCTTTGCCAGTGGCAACCCAGCAGTCTGTAGCAGATCCCTCTGTTTCTCCTGTGCCTCTACTCTAAATCTGTTCAGAAATAAAAAAGAAAAAGATGTGGAAGGAGGGAAGATGTGGGAAAACTGCCTTGGAAAAATAACTCTGGTGTAATATAGGAAGAATTCGATCTTATTTTGTTGAAACAGACTCAGTTTAGAAGGAGGAACATTAAGAAACACTTCAGGGAAATCTTTAATCCGGTAGCAGCATCCAAGAGAAACAGTGTAGGAGAAAAAGACCTGAGGGAGATGAAGATGTGGAGATGCATTAGGAGATAAATAGCATGCAGCAGGCTCTGGGCATTTCCCCATAATTGTGCCTTCGAAGGACCATATGGGTCTTCCTTTCAACAATTCCAAATCTCTGGTAGAGGAAGNAAGCATGATAGTGAAGATTTGGTGTAGACTTTTTTCCCCTTTTATTTTCATGATGGCAATTTCTCAGTTGTCTGGATTCTGAAAGGTATATGGTGGCATCCTTCTGTACAGTGGTGATGGTGTGGGCAATATGGGTGAGAGGAGTGAAGTCAGGGTGCTGGGCAAATGTGAACATTATCCTGGAGGAAGAGGATAGAAGCAAGTCATCAGAAGAACAGACTCAAACAAATTTTATGAGTTAATTTTTATCTGAAGGAAATGAAATGCCTTTCCCAGATAGGCTCCAATGACTTGTTCATGGCTGTGTTTAGAAACTGTGTTGAGATAGCCATGGCTGGTGTGGCTTCTCAGGGTCCTTGATGCTGGGAGAGCTGGGGAGGGTGACATGGCTCATGCTCAGCAACCCATGTTGGTGGCAGGCAGGTTGTCCACAAGCCTTTGCAGGGGACAGAATCAGCAGAGGGGGGGATCATTCTTCATGCACCAAAGGGTCAGTGCCTGCTTGGAGTCTGTCTTACTTTGTAAGAGGTTCCCTTACAGACTGGTTCTCCTTCACCATAACTTGTTTGACTTTCAGGGATTTGCCCAGGAGTGAGTTAAACTTCCTCATTAATAACCAGACAGATAAAAATCACTGGAAAAGGTAAATGAAGTGCTGCTCTGACACATCTGATGCAGTGGGGGAGGCAAATTCTCCAGACTGGAAAGCCATTGTCTCCCAGGGGTTTTCAGATATCACATTCTCGATGGAAGTGAATAGGACATGCCCAGCTCCTTGAGAGCATCTGGTAATGTAGCATGGAGTGAAAATACAGGGACAGATTGGGGCCAACACTGCTTTTTGATTTTATTTTGGGAGAGAGCTTCGTGAGACGCAGGCATTGTTTTAATCCCTGAGCTGAAGAATAAAGCGCAAGGGGCAGAGACAAGACCAGCTGCAGGATTTCTAGAGGGGAGACTCTGTGAGTGATGAGCAATGCAAGGGAAGAGTGAATCAGCCCCTGCAGGAAGGGGTGACAAACTCAGGCTTGGAGACATCAGCACTGCCCAGTGCCTGGACACTCAGAATTTTCCTTAGCATGAGCAGCACCTCCAGAGATTTATTACAGCCTACAGTATTAAAATAAATTAAAAAATGGTTAGGGAAATATTTCAGCTACCTCTTGCTGTTGTCAAGGCAGCTTTGTAGCAGGCAGCAGTGAGGACAAATGGCAGAGGTTGGCTGGCTGCTGCTGGGCAGAACATCCCTGCAGGAGGTCATGCAGAAGGGTGTGGTGGGTCAGGGTTTAGAGCAGGAGCTCCTGCTATGAGTTCCTGAATCTTCATCCTAATGCTCACCTTTGCCAGTGGCAACCCAGCAGTCTGTAGCAGATCCCTCTGTTTCTCCTGTGCCTCTACTCTAAATCTGTTCAGAAATAAAAAAGAAAAAGATGTGGAAGGAGGGAAGATGTGGGAAAACTGCCTTGGAAAAATAACTCTGGTGTAATATAGGAAGAATTCGATCTTATTTTGTTGAAACAGACTCAGTTTAGAAGGAGGAACATTAAGAAACACTTCAGGGAAATCTTTAATCCGGTAGCAGCATCCAAGAGAAACAGTGTAGGAGAAAAAGACCTGAGGGAGATGAAGATGTGGAGATGCATTAGGAGATAAATAGCATGCAGCAGGCTCTGGGCATTTCCCCATAATTGTGCCTTCGAAGGACCATATGGGTCTTCCTTTCAACAATTCCAAATCTCTGGTAGAGGAAGAGAGGGATGCATGGCTCAGCACTCCCTGTCCTCAGCTCAGCAGAAGCTTTCCACTGACCTGGTGTCTAATTGTAATATCCAGAGCTTGTTCCTTTAAGCATTTACACCTCCAATCAGGTCTCCAGTCCCACTGCCATGTGGAGCCATAAACACGGATAAACACTAATTAGTATGGTAAATAGCTTGGCCTAGTGTTTTCTGGTTACAGTATCATGGTAATTATTTCCGGCTCCCTGCCTGTGTTCTCCTGCTGCCTGATTTTGTGCTCTGTACATCCTTGCCAGCCTGATTATCGCTGGACACATGAAAATTGGCAATTGCTCTCTCTTGTCTCCCATCCACTTCTTGGTGGGGGGACAGGCCTAAGCTCATTTCCCTAAGGTGATCAGTGATGATTGCAGGGTGATGGGTATCATCAGATAGCTTTCTGTCTTCTGGGGGGTGTACCTTAATGGGCAGAACTCAGGGCCATGCTGAGGTGACATAGCACAGCATTTTCAGGAAAGCTACTGGTAGTCACCAGGGCTTTGTAAAATATGGCAAGAGAAATGGCCAGATGAAACAGCTGGGCGGTTCCTACCTGTGCATCCCCATGTTGAGGCTTTTTTCTCTCTCCTGTTTGTCTGCCTTGCTGGAGCAAACAGCTTTGTCTCTGACACAGGGTCTGATTTCATCTTGGATTTTGGCCCTGCAGGGAGGGATGTGCGCATGCACTCAAGCATACATGAGGTGGCTCAAGGTCCTGCCCGCTGGAGAGGGACAGATCAAACATTCCTCATCTTGGCCTCTTGGCCAGCATCCCAAGCTAAGCTTCTCTCAAATGCAGTGTGGTTGTTTTGGCATCTATATACACGAGCTGCAGTCAGTTGAGAGCCTATGGGTTCAGGGGCCTGAGTTCTTCTGGCCAGCTGTGTGAAGCCTGCTCTGGCTTGCAAGAGAAGACTCTTGCTTCTTTCTAAACTCCCGTAAGTTAAGAGAGTCCCTGTTTTGCAGTGTGCTGTGCTTTTGTCTTGTTTCTGCTCTTCCCCAGCATTCCTGACTCACATTTTCCTTCTGCATGCCCTTTCTTAGCCACTCTCCTGCATGCCACAGGTAAGTATGTGTCTCTGGCTTTATTTGCACCCAGCTCTTTCTGATATGTATGCATGAAGATCAGAGACACTGGAGGCAGCTTCTGAATCTGGGGTAATTGTGCATTCACTCCCTCTCTTCCAGTGGCCAGCAGTAGCACGAGCAGTTTGTTATAACTCTCTCTCAGGTCCTGTTTTATTCATGCTTTCACCTGTTAAATGTCACCAAACTGGTTGTGTTTTCCCAGTTATAGCTGAACTCTCCCCTCTTTCCCCCATGGAGGTACACTGCCTTATAACCCCTGTGGGCCTGGTGGGCTGGATTTTGCAGCACTATAGGGTTCATTGGCAGATGCATTGGCTGCTCCTGATGTACACAGGCATGTGCCTTAGCTGACCCAGTTTTTTCGTTTGCTGGAGACATACAAGTGTTATTATTCATAAAGTGTTGCAAACACATGCTGGGCTCTGTGAGACTCTTGGGAAGACAAAATAAATGGGTATTGCTCAGGAAGAAATGGCCAGGGGAGAGACAGCTGCTGTTTCTCCCCAAAAAGCACCACAATAGCAACACTTGATTGTGGTGGTGGCCACAGGCATTTGGGATTTGACACCCACAGAAGGCCGGCCTGGCAGTATCCTCAGGATGTCACTGACTTCATGTCAGGATGATCAATGCATGCATTGTTCCCAAGAGGTTTTGGCTGGCCTGGTTTCGAAGCCCCAAGGGCAGGACGTTTCCCTGCATCCTCAAGCTGTCTGTGCATTGTATGCCTTGTCTTCCTTACCACTATATGCCCCATACTGCAATGTAAGCCTGTTGTTGCTTCTGTCCACTATGGACTAAGAAGTGAGAACTCTTCCTTTATTGCAGAATTGTATCTGTTCAAAGAATGTTATCATGCCCCTTCTGAATCTTCTGTATTCTCTACAGCTTCATTTTGTTCAGTACTGGCAGGTCATGCTTTCTGCATCTCTGATCATAGTGGCATGATTCTCCTAGCTATTTGAAGGAGTGTTGTGCTTTCCTCCCCCATCACTCTGAACCTGATGGAAGAAAACCTGTCCATCACTTGAGGAACTGTAAGTCCTTCTGGAGAGGCATGCCATCCTTCACTCCTCAAGTATGACTATGACTGCATGCCATTTTTCAAGACAACTGAAGTCATTCATCAGATTTTCCTCACAAGGCTTAGATTGGAGTGCATTGCTGTTCACTAAGGTAATTAATTCTAGCTAAATCTTGGCTTAGGTGTGAGCCAAAAAGGTGTCTAAAGGAAAACTGATTTTATGTGTGTGTGTGTGTCTCCTTTTGAAAATCTAGGTAGTGTTGATCTAAGGGGAGGAGAACCTTTCAATTCATTCCTTGTAGCTCCCATGCTCTTTGGAAAATCATCTCAGCAGCAGAAAACTGCTGCTTTGGGGGTTTTCCAGTCAGTAACTAGATGAGTTTTCTTGGTGGCTGTCCTTAAAATCAACCTTCAGGTCCCCTGAGCCAACACATATGGGGGGTTGTGATTTTATTTTCTCCATCCAGGGTGCAAAATAGCTCATGAAAATGGTTATAGCAAGATTCTTCCATTCTCAGCATTCCCCACTTTTTGCCCCCCTACAGCTAGAAGGTCTGTCTTGCCTATAGGCTACCAGAAGCTCCTTCTCTGATTTCTCATTTGCTTCCAGCACCTGTGATCTGGTCTTCACCTTCATCTTTTTTTTCCTGCCCACTTATGGAGTCATAGAATTACAGAACTGTTTGGGTTGAAAGGACCCTTAAAGATCATCTAGTTCCATGGGCAGGGAAACCTTCTAGTAGACCAGGTTGCTGTGAACCCCACCCAGCCTGGCCTTGGACATTCACAGGGATGCGACATCCACAACTTCTCTGGGCAACCTGTTCCAGTGCCTCACACAGTGAAGAACTTCTTCCTAATATCTAATCTAAATCTGTCTTCTTTCTGTTTAAAACCATTCCTCTTTGTCCTTCCACTATAGTCCCTGATAAAGAGTCCCTCCTCATTTTTTCTGTAGGACCTCTTTGAGTATTGGAAGGCTGATACAAGTTCTTTCCAGAGCCTTCTCTTCTTCAGGCTGAACAACCCCAATTCTCTCAGCCTTTCCTCATAAGGGAGTGCTCCAGCCCTTGGATCATCTCTGTGGCCTTCCTCTGGACCTGCTTGTGTGGGTTTTTGTCTTTCTTGTGCTGGGCACCTCAGAGCTGAACACAATATTCCAGTACTTACGACTTCAGGCTCTGCCTACTGCCTCAGCTGAAGTCTTCTCCTCTGCCATGGTCTCATCTCTGCCTGGCTACTGTAGCTCCCATTCATCCTCTCACCTTAAAAAATGTTTTCTTTCCTGCTTGCTTTTGCTTTTGCTGCTTTGCTTCCTTGCAATCTCACCTCAGTGACTGCAAGAGCCCTAACTTGCACTCATGTTTTGGGAGCTGCCTGCCTTTACCTCTTCACCACTCCCACTCCTGCTGAATGCAGCTGAAATGTCACCTGTCCTCTCTTCCTCCCTGCCTCCCATGCCCTCCCTCTCTCATTTCCCACTCTACTGAAAGTTCAACTCACATGCAATGACGCATGCAGAAACATGTGCTGAAGACATATAATAAGCACTTGGCTCCTACAGGCTACATTTCAGCCTTGGGCTTCAACACACTTCAGCAAAATGACAGAGATACTACCTTCTCTGTGTGGAGCAGCAAGGTGACTCAGACAGGGATGCCCAGCCTGCCTGTGCCCAAGCTGGGAGGAAAACGCAGAGAGCCTAATCTCTGCCTAATGCTTCTCCTTAGATAGGCAGTCCTGTCTGTCTCTGCATGTGTTTGCCTGAGAGACATCCTCCCACTGGTGATGTATGTGCATGTGAAGATGCAGATGTGTGGGCACGGGCTGACCTTACTTTGGCTGTGAATGTTTGTGGACACATGTAGGCAGATATGTGAGTGCTGGACAGCATTTCTAGGCACAGACAGGCCTCCTGCCCCGGTGCCTTTCCCAGCAGCTGGGTTCTCTGTCCGGCTACTTTTCACACTTCTGTGGTGACCAGGGAAGGGGGATGTGGAGGGTCACCAGTGGCTGATGCCAGCATGGAGGCTGGGAGTCAGTGGGAGACAGAATGTGTGGCTGCTTTGCCTCAGCAGTTCACTGGCTAATGATGGCTCTATCCCAGCTCAGTGCTGGCTCATGAGAGCTCTCTGTTGGGCTCAGAGTGCCGAGGTTAGCTTGGCAGCCAGCCCACTTAACAGCCACATGTCTTAGACAAGCAGCCTTCTCCCAGGAATTTTGTGTGGCAGCCCTTTTGGTAGGGAGGATGGTGCTGCATTGGCCTGATTTGCAGATGGGAGGGAACTTTTCTGAAATGCTCATGGCCAATTTGGGACCTTCACCTGAGGCATGTTCCCTGGCTGGCTTCAAGGAAGCTTTATTTGGTGGCCCTGGAGTACTGATGATAAGAAGCCACATGTCATTTCTGCCCTCATGCAGAGTATTTCATGGGTCTCTTCTTGCTCTGTTGTTGTGTGGAGCTGTTCCACATAGGACTCCCTGCTCTTCATCTCCCAGTTGCTAATGCTGGAGTCCTTTCCTCCCTGTCCAACCCATTAGCACCTGCCTGCTCTGCGCATTGCTTGGTCTGATCCTATGTGTCCCAGTGGGCTGCATGCAGAGTAAAAGAAGGACAAGGCTTTTCCTTTCAAAGCCTTTATGCCAGAGAGGGTAGGATAAGGAGTCATGGAGCCTGCTTGAGCTGCAAGCTGGGGATAAACCCTGCTTTCCTTGCCCAGGCCTCCTGAGCAGCTTTTGGGGATAAATAAGACACACTGCAGTGCCATGCAGATACTAGCCATGTACCAGCACTGGAGTAGCTGTATAGGCAGGACAAACTGGTTTGGCCAAGTATGATAGCTCCATGCATCTCCTTCAACTCCAACTGTTCTGTGTGGTTCTGGGTCCTCAGAGACGCCACCCTGCTTCCTCCATCCTCAGCAAAGGGAGAACTCTTCCCCTGCAATTTTGGTGTGCTCCAAGCACTCCCTTCCCACCCTCTGGCAGAGGGCTGGCAGGGGAGCCTGGGGAGCGGGTGTGCCCGTGCTGACGGCTGGGTCAGTGGTGTGAAGCCATGGGAAGAGGCAGGCGCCCTGCATCAAATTGCCAGCCTGACGTGAAGTGACGGAGCAGAAAGAGTGAGCGACAGGGAGGGCGAGGGCGGGAGGTAGGATGGAAATGATGGAGGAGTTGGGGGAGGGGAGTGAGAGAAAGGGCTGTAGCCTGGGAGCAGAGCAGCAAATTGGCTTATTATTAACCATAACTCCTGTCCCTTCCTAACCTTGCATCTGATAAACTGTTCTCTGATTCTCTCTCTTTTTGTGTGTTTCTTTTTTCTTTTATTTTCCCTCAGGCGCTGCTGTAGCTCAAATTTATCCTCCAATATTTATATATTTCTGTCTCTTTTATTTTCTTTCTTATTTAGAAAATATACTTAAGAGGACTGTGGGCCTTAGGAGAGTTAGAAGCACAGGGTATGCCACATTAGATCAATTGATCTATTCCAAGATCTTAATTTCTGCCTATATTCTACCTTCATGGAAAAATTAAACTGCTGATCCCAGTGAAAAACACAGCTGTGTGATGGGAAGTTTGATGAGCAACACCTTCCTCACTCTCCCCATGGCGGTGCACACCTTGAAGTGTCAGATTCAGCTTTCCTTTGATGATACTCGGTATCCAGGTGATCTCTCAGCTGGATGCTGTTACAGGATGACCCACTGTGTGGATGTTGAGCTGGGACTGGGCAGACCTAAATTTGCATCTGCTCTGTGGGGTGACCTTGGATGGATCACCTTCTTTCTCTGGACCTCAGTTTCCTTGTCCCTAGGATGAGAACTAATGAGATATGTTCCCTTCATCAAGTGCTTATATAATATCTCTCCAGCTGAAAAATGCTGGAGGAGATGCCTTGTTTTGTACTTCAACAATAGAAGAGAAAGTACATCATCTGTCTCTAGACCTGGAAAATTCCTCACTGATAGCATCAAGTATATGGAAGGGCATATTCCCCCTGATGAGGGAAAAATCAGTATGCTTCAGATAGAGCTGGAAATGGATAACGCTGGGGAGATAATCACCCCAATGGGAAAGGTTCCTCTCAAGTTATATCCTGGGGATTTGATCTTGTTTCATCTTGCTCCAGAGCCCAGAATAAGGATTGTTGGATGAAATAAATTTTCAGTTATGTTAGAGGGCAGGCGAGTTCCAAATCTTTCATGTTGTGCCACTTTATGCTTTTGATTCAGGAAAAGGCATCATCACAGACACCCCTCTACTGCAGTGGAGAGTCCTATAATAAAAAACACATTTTCCTTTTCATTCCTATATTGTTTGGTGCCTTTAGTCCACAAGCTTCCCTGCCAGAGGGTACAGTATGATGGGAAAAAGGTGAATCCATCAGCATTTTAGGCATCCTCTATCATTTGAGCTGGGAGTTATCTACTGTTTTCTCTGGGCTTGTGCTGCACTCAGGAAAAAGTGTTTCAGTCAAAGTCATGTCTTTCCTGAGCCTTAGCAAATGTAAATGGGTCTCACCTTTTTTTCTATATTACTTCCATCTCAGTCCTTTTCCACTTCTGCCCTTGGTCTCAGGACTTCTTGGCCCAGGCTGTGGTGTGCAAACCCTTCATGAGGTGGCACAACAAGGTTGCCTTTCTTATTATTTTGTCTCTGTAAATCTCCCTCCTTTTGTCTTACTAGCCCCACTTGCACTGTTGTTTTTTGACCCATTGCTACTTCCTGCCACTCAGCTGACTGCAGACATTTGTCCGATTTTCCCTGGAAGCACCGCTGGATCCAAAGCCAGGTGAGATAAAGTACCTGTTCAGAACATGGCATGGAGCCTCAAAGAGTTAAGGTCAAAGTGATGGATGGGTGATGAGAAGGATTATCTGTTATTTGTGGTGCAGCTTTGATCTCTTCTTTATTTTAAGAAGAAGTGAACATGCCTAAGAAGAAACTCCAGCCTGTCATGGAGTGCTTTATAACCCTTGCTGCCTTCTCTGCTCCCTGGAGTAGCTGCTGATTGGAGGATGCCTCTTGCCTTCTCTGGCTCCCTTCCAAATGTGTGAGGGCAGGCAGGGGCTGCTTGAAAGAACCAGAGAGCACAACTATGGCAAGATGGTAGCAAATCTCTTGGAGACGGTTGACCTCAGCCTAGACAGACCCTGTCCTTCTGCAAGAGGCATTTTGCAAACTCTTACATGCTTGAGGTTCTCTTGCTTACACTCTCCAAATGAAATGCTGGTCCTTGCTTAAAGGATGATCAGGCTATTGTACGCAGACTCTTCGTATTGCCCTTTGGATGATCAGGAGTGTGAAGCTGGTCCGGATAGCTCAGCTTTGGTGTTCACCTACCAGCTGGGCAACAAGCTCTCTAATATTTTGAGTGAAGATGCGAATGTTTTGAGCAAGATGACATAGGCACTGTATGAGACAGCCCCTTAGAGATGGGTGTACCTCAGTCTAGGTCCAAACCCGAGGGATGCCATAGGGAACCTCAGATTCAGGTTTCGCCACTGGGTCTCACAGACCTACATCTAGAGGAGATTCGTACAGGATTTTTGAAGATGATGCTCCCTTTCCCAGCAGCTACTTAGCAAACTGCAAAGGTGATCTTTCTTTCCTAGACTGAGCTGTTGGGTTAAATTGAATACCATCCCTTGCGAACCTCTCCCTCAAATGCACACCCTCTCATTAGGCTTTTCTTCTCCACTGTTGTTTTACATAGCAAACCACTTTTTCATAAATGGTCTTTGTCTCCTGTCTAGAAACCTGTCTGCCACCATAGCTCAGAGCTGCCCTTTGGGGGCAGAAATTCCTTTTTCTCTTGCACTATCTTTGTTCCTCTGGTCTGCTGGAGGGATTAATTTATGTTTCCTCTCTTGCCTCTTTCTGAACTCTTCTTTTTTTACCATGCCCTTCTCCACCATTTCAGATGAGGAGGGGTGAGCTGAGTGGATCTCACAGCTTGTATATATTACAGATCCAAGGTGGCATTCAGTGTAACCAGAAATGATCCTTGGTGTACAAAACCATCTATTTCAGCTCACTTCACCACTCTGGACCTGAAATTTTTGGAAGCCCAGACAAGGTTTGTGCATGCCCTGCAGCACTGTGTACCTCTGCACTCCCTCTCTCTGATGTTACACCTTTAGAGGGGCTTTTCCTTCCAATGTGTAAGATGATCCTGTGTTTATCAGGTGGTGGTGGAGAAAGGCAGCACCAGGCAGAGAGGAGGAATGGATGTGTGGGACCCCTCTCTGTGGGCCTTTGGACCTCCTGTGCAGCTGATGGACAGGTTGCAGCCCATGTCTGAAACATGGTGATTGACAAATTGAAAGGCAACCATGGCTCTGTCATGCCATAAATGTGCAAGGTACAGGTACTGGTGCAGGTGTGAGGGAGGGTGCTGTTGGGTGCCAGCCATGTTAGTCCCCTGTGTAAGTCCCTTGCTCTGGCAGATCACAGGTGAAAAGAATTGTGAAGGTCTCATTCAGATGCTTTCTGCTGATGTCCTTTTTCTGATCTCAAAAGAGAATAGTTGGCAGTGGCTATCAGCCCTTCCTTATGGAGCACCTGATGCCCAAGTGCAACAGGTAGGTCCTGAGTCATGTTGGCAAAATGGTATTGTGCCCCAGGGCAGTGGGCTGAAGAAGACAGGGTTGCACTCTTCCAACCCTGGGACACATGGGTGGGCTCTAGAGTGGAACTTCTTGGTGGAGCACTGGGACAAGGGACCTCTGGGAGGCAAGCAGTGTCCATCCTGAGAGCCGTGTAACCATTGGGATCAGGGGATCAGGAGGTAGCATGGGATCTGGTTGCCAGCACCGTAGCTGGGAGCACCGGGCCAGGTCTGAAATGCATCGGCAGATCTGCGAGAGGAGCTGTGCTTAAGAGCCACAACACTGAATCATTTTCCAGAAATCCCCTGTCAGTCTAATCATAAACACTGGGGAGAGTGGAAGATGAGGACATGTGTTTCTTCAATTTTGTACAACGAAGCAAGCATAAAGGGGATTAGGAAGGCAATGCTGGGGGAAAAGAGAGTGAGATTTAGAAGGGAAGGGAACATTAAGATTTAAAGGGATAAAATGCAGATTGAAGTTGTTGGGCCAGAACAGAAGAACTTCTCAGTCTATATATTTAGCTCAGTGAGGTATATAAACAGAAACCTACAGCCAGCTCAGCCACTTCTCCCCCAGTGGAGTGAGTCATCAGCCCTTGGATCTAAAGTTAGGTTCACGTCAGAGCTTGCACTCTCTCATTTTATTTTTCTCTTTCTATTTTGAAGGGTGTGGGAAAAGCTGAGCACCATCTCCTGGAAGCAGCAAATATAAACCCAAAACAGCAACAGATGCTGGACCTGATGCCTTACCTGGCAGCACTGACAAAGCCTGATTTCTCTCTGGCTTCTCCTCGTCCTTGTTGCATGCCTGTGGATAAGCTCAGCTGACATGTGGCTGTGGCTAATCTGTGCATACAGTGGACCCAGCTCCGAGGGGTCTATGCTGTGCAGATGGAGGGTGGGATGGGCTGCACAGCCACTCCTGGGGGCAATGGCAACATGATTCTCAGCAATGGTCAGTGTTTGGCTGCTGTATGTTGTGCAGGAGAGCAGGATTTGGCGTCAGGGCTGGCAAGAAGTACCGGGTCTGGGTCAGCCTGGCAGGAGGCAGAATGATGACTGTGAGATTTGGCTGGAGGATGCCTTTACATCCAGTGTAGGTTGCTGCCTGGTAAGCTCAGCTCAGAGCCACCTGCAAACCTGCAGAAGAGAGGGCTGCATCTCCCCAAGTTACCCCTGCAGCCCCTTTGATACAGCTTTGATACAGCTCCTCCTTTCCTACTTACTCCCTCTCCCCTCATCCACCCTCTGAAGTAGTTGCAGTGAATCACACACTTTCCCTACTTACCCACCAGCCAGTGCTACTGGCTCAGGTAGTGACAAGGGCAATGTGGACTTTCTCGTTCCTCTCAAAAGTCACAGAGAGGACAGTGAGGGACCCTTGGAAATGCTCTGGATTCATCTGTAGGACCAGCTTGTGCCATGTTAACTTCTGGTGGGATCTATCTCTAGGTTGCTCCCAAGAGAGCCCAACTGTATCACTCAGGGCAGATGACAAAACTCTCTGAAAGTAGCCTGAGGGCTGGAGTTCGAGCCTTGGTACTGTGAGCTGCAGGACAAGGAGACCTTCATCTTCAGTCCCTTCCGTTGTAGATGGTGGAGAGAAGGGTCTTGCTCATGAAGGGCTACGGCTTCCCAGCCCGAGTCTTGAGCCTGCTGCAGTGGGGGATGCCTGTGGCATATGTACAAGCAAGGCCATGGAAAGCCTTCCCAGCATGTACAGATGGGGAAGGCTATGGAGATGAGGGGGGTCTGCTCTGGAGCATGAGCTGCCCTGGGCTTGCTCTTTTCACCTGCTCCAAATCTGTGAAGTGATGAACTGCATGGCTCCATTTCCCCACTTGGCCCTTCTCCCTCTCCCCTTCTTCCAGGCTTTTTGCATGTCTTTATTGATTTGGATGGTTTGTCTGACTGAGAGTTCATGTGTCTCTTTATCCCCATGCTGTGGGTACACTGGAAGACACACAGACACAGTCCTGGGATGTAGACATGAGTGGTGACCCACAGATTATCCTGAGTGTTTGTTTATGTCCCTCTGTCCTCCTGTGCCCCTCTGCATGTACTCTTCCTCTTCCTTCACCATTTAAGTTCTTTTGCATGTCCTTGCTCCCCTGTTTCTCCATTCTGTTTCACCCTCTCCCTCTCTCTCCTGCCCTCCTCCTCATTCTCTTTTTCTCATTTGATATTCATGCATGAATAAATTCAATTGCATTTTTCCCTGTTCCCCCTGAAGGGGCTTGTTGGTGAATTGCAGGCATCTGAAATCATATAATGCTCAGATACATCATTTTGGGGACAGAATTGAAGCCCTTCTGTTTCTCAGGAAGGAATAACAGATGCTTTTCATGAAGAAAGGGAATGTTGAGTGTCTTGTGGTTGGTGAGGAAGAAGCCAAGGGGATTAATTCTGGTAGCACAAGGTGGACTTGATAGCAGAGGGGACTAGAAGGTCAGCCAGCCCCTCTGATAAAAGGCACACACAGGTGGGTGCATATGGAGTGTGAGTGCCTGTGTTTGCTTACATGTTTGCTATGTGTAGTATTAGTAGTGTGCTTAGGGACGACTAGCATCCTTTAGGGGCTGCCCAGAACTGATTGAGGCAGGAACTGTCTCAGTGGGGTGTCAGCAGCCCAGCACCCAAGTATTTAGAGTGAGTGTCTAGGAATCTGTCTGGGCATCTGCCTCAGCTGACTTGTGGGACACTTAGGTGGCTCTGGTACTACCCCAAACTCTACTGTGGGTCTGGGGTTGTGCCCAGCACCACATCTCCATCATACTGAGAAGCTGAGGTTGGTACATCACAAATTCATGCCCATTCTGCACTTTGAGTGCATTCCTGATGTGGATGGGCGCTTGCTGTCTCCCTGCTCCTACGTGGGAGCCTTCCAGCTCATGCAGGACAGTGAACTCAGCATAGCAACAACCATCTTTGGGGCCAAATGTGACCAGAGGTAGTATCCTACACAGCTTCAATACAAACAGGCTCTGACCAATAAGTGGGGAGAAGTCTGGCCACCATAAAAAATTATTATCCTGGAATAAAATCTCCCCAGCTTGTGGAAGATGTATAGGTTCACCATGGAACTGCAGCCCTGGTCAGAAGTTATGGAAAAATAAAGGTTGGACTTGTCTGAGGAAGGGCTGTTTTTCATGAGAGCTATTAATCAGGTAACTTTTGATGGTCACAACATTCCCATTGTTTACAACATTGCTTTTTTCTTTTTCTTTTTTTTTTTTTTCCCCAGCACTCCTGGTGTAGTTTGAGCATCCTCTGAGGGCTCCGTTTGCCTTTCAGGAGAGGTAACAAGATTAGACACTTTATTAAGCACAGAAGTGTTATGCTAAAAGCGAACAGCAGCCAAACTCTTTGTTCAAAAGACTTTTAAGGGCCTCATGAGAGACAGTGATGGGGCCAACAACCTTGCTCAGGCTCCAAGGAGTTTGGCTTGTGTGATGCCAATGGCTAGAGGCTCCTTGACTTCTGCCTCATGTCTCTAGCACAGCAAGACCAAGCCACACATACATGGATATCTACTGGGTGTTTTTCACCCTAGATGATGAATGCATGTGAGTTACCTTGATGTAATAGCAGAGTGGTTCTAACTTTGCCAGAAGGTGGACTTGCTCCATTGACTTCCCACGGAGAGTTCAAGTCCAAGAGCCTGTTTCACAGTATGATTAAAGTGCTTGGTTTCCCAGTAATTTTTAGTTAGATGTGTTAATTACCATGACCCAGCTATTCTAACCATACACACAAAGCTGTGACAGTCGGTGCAGACATCATCTCGACGAGGAAGGACTGGAGAGGCTTTGTGTATCCCTGCAAGGAAGCCGAGGTGCTTCTGGGCTGTAGTGCATGTTGTACCATACCCCAGCTGAGAACTTGGCAACTTTTTAGCTTCTTATTTACAATATACACACGTGGCAGAAGCAAGAATGTCTCTATTTCTTATAACACCTGGGGTTCTATTGGTTTGCACAGGCAAAACCCATGAAAAGCCTTGAGGACTGTGATGGCTTCATCACTTTCCCAGGGCTGACTAGAGGATCCCCAGCAGGAAAACTGAAGGTTAATACTCCAAGAATGAGAGGCCTGTGTTGATATGGAGCAGGGCTGCTCAGTCACAGAATGGGACCAGTGGGGGAGATGGCTGGGCTGGCCCACCATTGGATGAGGCTCAGGGGAGCCATACTCTGTTCTAGCCACTGGAAGGTGGAATCCCTGCCTGTTATTCATCCCCCTCATTTTCCTTTGGCTTCACAAAATACCACAGCAAACTAATTTGCAGAGAGCTGTTCCCACCCCCTGAGTTCCAGTAACAGATCTGGGAGTAGGATGTGGGGAGAGGAGGGACTGATTTTGAGGGAAGGACTTTTGGGGGGGTATTGTTAGTTTGTTTGCTTAACTCTACCCAAGGGATAATTCTCCAACTTGCTTGATCTGTGACTTGTGAAGGGACACATACTTACAAGTTCAGGGAAAAGCAGGCATGCTGAAGCCAGTGTCCATCAGAAAAGAAAGGAAGAGTGGGCTGAAGGCAGGGTCAAATCAGCTGTCCTAAGACCCCACCATGGATATGAGTGTATGATGGTGTCCAAGGAGATTTCTGCTTTTCCCCCAGTATTGTTAGAATTCCTGCATTCTGTGCCTCTAATTGTAGGTTTCCCCAAAAGACATTTGGTGTCACTGTAAGGACGGCGTTTCACTCTCCCTCTCTGCCTGTACAGTTATTCTCTCTCTCTCTCACTGTGCAGTTTGCTCCATAAGCCGTTGGTGAACATACCGAGAGACAGAGAGGGAGAGAGAGAGAGAGAGACAGACAGAAACCACACACTAGCCCTTCCTCCTCACTTTCCCACCATGGAATAGCTAACCTTGCCCTCACCCACACATCCATCACCTTTCAGCATACCACAATTATTCTGACCCTCTCTGGTCTTTTTGGCAGGAAGCTTCTGTCACTTCTTAACACCATTCCCCTGGAAAAACACACAGACAAAGCCCCCCCAAACCCTCCCAAGGAAGAAGGGGTCCCTTTTTTAACCTCTTTTCATTTTCCCTGACTCCAGAGCTTCAGACTCCAACCAGAGCAGCCACAATTTCTTACCATGTATTCTCCTTTTAAACCATCTCCTTCCTGCACACGCTCAGTCCTTGCAGGCACGGATCTAACACAACTCCCCGCTTCTCGCCGGCAGGTTCTTTGCTCCCCATCACTCAGCTGATCCTGATCTTTTTTTTCCTATCCCCCCCTCCCCGGGCACTGAGGTGTGTGTGTCTGTGTGTGAGTGTGCCTGTGTGCAAGGGGGGAGGTGGGGGGGGGCTTTTTTTTTTTCTTGGTGGGGGGATTTTTTCCAAGCATCTTCATTATTATTTTATTTTGCTTCTCTGACTTGGACACTTCTCTCTTGGAGATTGCTTTTCCATGCAAAGGTAGGTGAGACGCATGCACACCTGGCTAACCTTGTGTCTGTCTCGTTTTGCTTGGTTTTGCTGTCCTTTTAATAGAAAACTTGCGCCCACCCATGTACCTGCATCATTCCTGTTTTGTTTCATACCTGTTTCCTCTCTGACAGAAGTAAAAGCTGAGGGTAGACATGTCTGTAATGTTAATAATTCTGTCTTTCCAGAGAGGAAAGTTATTTCTCTGTGCATGTCCAGCGGTACATGTATGTCCGTATGCAGTGCCCATATATGTGAAACTGCTTCTGTTTACCCAACAAGTAGCAATAATTGATTTTGGTGTGTGTTTTGGGCAGTGGTGGCGGTGGAAAGGGAATGACAGTGTGTCCAGCAGTTCATGTCTATGAGTGATTGCAGCAGGGAATGTGTATCTCACAGATAATCAGCAGCTCTTTATACACGATTATAAATGATACAAGGAGCGTGAATAATTCCAGAATTTTCAAATTTAGCCCTGGTTAGTTGGTTCTGTTATGATGGGTCAGGGTGGTGGGAAAGAGGTAGGGTTACAAAATCTCCTCCCTAGAGAGGTAACTGCCTGAGACTTGTAAATATGTAACTTTTCTTAAAATCTGCTCACTCTTAGTATCTTCTTGGGTTTCGGGTATCTTTTTACTTTGCAAAGCAAGATGAGGGTCTTGGATTCAGGTTTCATTAATTGTTTTTTTCTTGTTTTGTTTATGGTTATTATTGCATTTCAATTGCATGTGCAACATCCAAAGTATCTGAAAAGGGACAGGGAATAGGATGTACTTTAATATAGCAAATGCATCATCTCTACATCACTGGAAGCTGTTGGCTGGAGTCAGGAGGCAGAGGGAGGGAGAGATAGAAGAATTAACAAAAAAAAAAAAAAAAAAAAAAAAAAAAAAAAAGAAAAGAAAAGAAAAAGAGAAACAGAAATAGTGTTAGACATTGTTGACCAGCAGTTATCTGGCATATTTTCTGCCAATACTGGTTTTCGTAACACTCTTGATGGATACGTTTTGCTTCTTGGTAACAGCAGCTCTGTGAAAACTAACAGGGACTTTAAAAGAATAAAAAAACAGAATGAAAAATAACAAAAACACAATATGTATCAATTCTCTGCAAATTATTGCAGAGGAAAACAGTAAACATAAAAAGGCAGAACTTGTTCTGCATTTTCTCTCTGCTAATAGGAAGCGTTTTTCTCATTGATCTGGGGGTTGCTGGTGGTTCTGTGTCTCTGTCACTTAGAAGACTGCTATGTTAATTGTCAGTTGTTTCTATGTGCTATTGCAGAGCTCTTGGTCTTAAATTTGGGCTTAAATCTGGAGGATTTATTATATCAAAGAAGGAAAAGGTCTGCTGACCTTCCACGCCCCTCACCCCTCAGTGTTTTAACTCTGACACATAAACTTCTCTATCAGTGGAAAGAAATCTGCAAGCATATTGTCTTCTCAACACCCTACCTGCAAAGAAACTTTTAATTCAGAGCTCTGGAAAGAGAATCCAAGAGCCCTGTTTCTGACCCCCTTCCCCTTTATATTTTAAGGCCACCTTCTGAGCATCTCTCCCTGAGCCAGTGCTGCTCCATCCCTGAGGTCTGGGCAGGTGCACAGCCTCAGGCAGAAGGCAGCTCCTTGCTGCCTGCAAGGGACGGAGAGCATTTATTCCTCTTTCTATTAAAAAACACAATAGTTTTGTGGTGTTGGCATTGGATGTAAGCTTCCTCAGAAGGGCAGTAGTGCATGCCTGTCAGTGAAGGTCTAATGCTGGGATGCAGGCAGGGGTGGAATCTGGGCATCACACTCGGTTTCCTGCTGCCTGGCAGAGTGTATGCACCAGGCTGGCTGGGTGCAGTACCTGTTTGGCAAAGCCTTGGCCCTGGCTGCAGCAGAAAGGTGTGGAAAAGCAGTTTTCCTACAGATCTTACTGGAAAGCATGTGTCTAAGCACTGGCCACCTTGATGCACCAGCAGATGCACACATGCCTTGCCAGAAGATCTGGTTGTGAATATTTCAGAGGAGAGTCAGGGGGACAAAGAAGGAGCTTTGATCTGTCACATCTAAAGGGTGTGCCTTATGAAGCCTGGATCAATCTGACAGTCCCAATCAGACAGAAAGGGGGGTTATGCCAACCTGTCTCATGTTTTATCTTTCAAAATCTTCTCTTGTTCCTGCCTCAGGAGAGTTTTCAGGCAGTGGACCTGGCTGAAGCAGGGCCAGTGCATTCGCAGCCTTCAAGGAAGCAAGGGGAAGCATTATGGGAGGGGGATGCTGATTCACAGGAACTCACTTCTTGTCTGTATGTGTTTCTGGGTAAGCACAGTGGCCTTGGCTGGGATATGAGGAGACCAGCTGGGCTCCTTGGGGTCTATCAGAGTGCACTGGGATGCTGGGTGAGCTTTCCTGTGTCCCCACTCTTGTCTCCACCAGGAGCAGCACCTTCCTTGCTGGTCCAGTCCTGAGCATTCTTGAAGTGCCAATAATACACCTGTATCCCAGGCTGCAGCTCTGGCATCTACTCTAGTCCTGGCTTCCCTTCCC
>VXBX01002369.1:1201418-1255055 GCA_013400415.1 Scytalopus superciliaris | reverse complement strand
CTCCCCTCCCCTCCCCTCCCCACCTCACATCTGGCTGCATTACTGCTGCCTGATCTGGTTCTGGAGAACCCAAGTGTCCATGACCAGTGTGACATGGTCCCAGCCTACAGCCCTACTTAATGCTAGAGCCCTGCCCTGTCCCATCTACAGCAGGGCATATCCAAGAGGATATGCAAGACCAGTTGTTTATGTTGAGACCTGACCATCTTTGATTTTGGGAAAAGCCTGCAGTTCTGGGCTGTGCTACAAAGCAGCCATATACTTGGTCAGCTTTTCTTCCTAGGGAAAAAAGAATGTTGAAACAATTTTTTTTCTCCATTTTTTCTCAAAGAGAACAAGTATCTACAGCTGGAAAGTCATGAAATGCACACACATAATGTTCAGAATCTTTAAAAGACCAGGTCACTGATTTAAAATAAATTTGTTTTTTTATTAAATCAAAGTCCTAATCCTGCACATTCAGACAAGCAGGTGAATGTCTGCAGTTACCCAGAGCCTAGGCTCAGAAATCATGTGGTACATGTGGATCTGCAAGATCATGTAGTACCATTTCCCAGCAGTACCTTTTAAAATCAATTAGATGGGATATCATAGAGATGATTTTGAGGGTGTTGAAGATCTACAAAACCCCAAAACTGCTATTGGAAAGTAGAGGTTTCTTTCCCGTTATGCAGAGGTGCATCATTGTTTATAATGACCTAATATAGACTGTTTATTTAGTTTATTCATCTGTGTCTGAAGTGCGTACCTTGAAGCTCTTAGAAATCACATAGGGGTTTGAAAAATGTCTTATACTGATACAAAATTTATTTAAGCCCTCTAATCATAACTCAGACTGCATAAATCAACCCACTAACTTGGTAATAAACTCCTCGCTCTCCTGGTACTTGTCAGGCTCCTGTGTTTGAAGCACCGCAGTGTTCTCTGAAGAGCAATCAGCCCTGTATATCAGGGAGTAAAATCTCAGAAAATGCCTTCTCACTTGCCTTGGACCGGAGGTGTGTGCTGCTGTGGTGGTGCAGGAGGGAGGTGGTCTCTTTGCTAAGCCAGGCTTAGTCATCAGGGGCTTTGCATCAGTCCTTGCAGCCTGTGGGCAAGTGGACATGCTGTGGGTTCTTGGTGTGAAATGCTGCTTGTTGGTGTTTTCTGGAGTGGCTTGTGCTCCCTAGCATCTGCAGATTGCAGTACAGAAGCCCTGTTTCCCAGGCAAGATTAGAAGGGTGCCTCCAAAAGGAAAGGTTGTTCCTCTCTTAGCAAGTAACGTGTGTGTATTAAAAACCCCAAAAAACTGTTGTCTACACCACATCCTTCTCCGTTGTGCCTCGATGTAAAGCTCCATGGGGGCATCCTGGGAGGGCTGGCAAGGGACATGTCCATGTGAAACCACAGGAGCTGGGCTTATGGCAGTGGGGTTGAACAGGATGGAGAGGAGCTGCTGCCCTGCTTGTTGGTAACTGGTGATGTGGTGAATGACAGGGATTTTGCTGCTGTGATGTGACTGCTGAAAGTATTTGCCTGGTACGATCATTGGGGTGGGAGACAGAGGGGAGGTGGTTTTTATTTCCTTTCTATGAAGTGTCAGAATTTGGCCGTGGCTAGAAAAACAGTGCTATATGGAGAATGTAGGTGGGGTTAGTGGTGTTAGACATTTCTCAGGTGTTGGGTTAGTGGGTTTGGCTGACTGGCTCCATTAAGTTGCTTTCCAGGACAGAGGTTAGGAATGAATTTTTCTACAGATCAAACTGTCAAAATGGATGGGATCCTGTTTCTGCTGCTGCATGTGTGTGTGCAAGTATGTACATATGTGCCCAGCATCGTTTTGTATCTCCTCCCAGAGTGGTGACTTTCAGCAGTGGTGATGCCTTCAATTGCTTGTCTTCCTTGGGCTTTTTTTGTCCTATTTTGCCTTCAGACTTACTATGAGTTTGCCCGTGGGTGTGGTGGGAGGTGGGGGTAAGGTAACTGTTTATGAACTCCTTCGAACTGACTTTTCGTGCCAGGTTGCAAGGATCTGGCTTGGACTATAGGAGTCTGTTTCAGGTCTGTGGCCAGATATGCTTGCATTGGTGCCTTCTCTCTCTCTCGCTTTTCAGTGATCTCTATTCAAACAACTGTGCAAGCTTTGACTCCTTTTCCTGGTGGCAGCAGGGAGAGAAGGGGACTTGCATAAATGAGTAGCAGTGTCCGTAGTCAAATCTCGTGTCATGCAGGGAGCCATCACAAGGTCCTGGTCTATCTATTGACCTGAGGTTGAAGAGCCTGTAGGCCTTTGCAGCAGAGCTAGAAATGTTGTCTCTTCTCTGCTTCTAGATGATTCCCATCTTCATAGCTATATTTCTTTCCCATATCCCCTCTTCTTTCTAGAGGCAGAGCCTGAGGCATCATCACACTCCACATCACTTCACCTTGTTTTTACTAAGAGTCTGCCCCAAATGTGTAGCTGGGTTTATGCAGATTATCTCCTTTGGAGAGATTGTAATTTATATATAGGGAGGCAGTGAATTGTAGGGAGAGAAGACGTATTAGATATAACTCTTGATGCTCCCCAAATCTCTTATTATTGTGTTCCCTTTAGGTGTGCTCCTTACTGTCTCCACCTCCCCATCTCCATTTTCACCTCAGGGAATCTCCTCTCCAGTTGTGAGCAGTGGTGTGGGTTTGGACAAAGTCTGGAGGTGGGGTGAGGATGCTTATGCAGAGGTGGGAGGTTGTCTTTAGTGCTGTGCTGTGACAAGGAGCAGGGAGTCTCCATGGGTCTCCCTGCTCCTTATATGCTGCTGTTTTTCTACTCCTCACTGCAACAGGTCCTGTTGAAGGGGCACTGGGGTGGGCTGGACACTGGGACTGGGACAAAAAGGGAAGGATCCAGGAAGGATGATATGAAACAGCATAGATTCTCACTGCTGGCTTAGCCTGGGTGGAAGCAGCCCTAGGCTGCCCTTTTTCGTCACTCTCAGTGCAGGTACAATTCTGGCAGCTGCAGCGCTGGGCATCTATCCTTGTGGGCAGGAGCTGCAGCTCTGTTCCCCCAGCGTGGGCTTCTCTGGAAGGCACAGCTGAGGTATTTGCATATTTTGTCTTTTCTGCAAGCACTTCATGTTCTGGCTCAAGGGCTAAGGATCTGAGGACAGCCCAAAGCCACCATTGCTTGTAGTCTACAACACCATTATCTTCCTCTTCATAATCCTCATCTGACCCATCTTAGGTTTCATCTTGGTTGCTGGTCTGAAGGAGGGTGTAAACAACACATTAATGACTTTCCCGAATGAAGTTAAACCAGATTTTTGCCTGCCAGTGGGGATGCAGCAAAACAACACAAAGGGAACTAGTGAGGACAGAAAGACAGGCAGAAAATAGCTTAATGAGATTAATCTTAGAAAAAATGGAAGCTAATGCATCTGGGGGCAATGCAGTCAGAAACACGGGGTCTGAGGACCTGCTGAGGTGCAAGGAAGGGACGGCATGCGCCACAAGACCGAGGTGTGACAGTAGATGGCATATCAGACATGGACTCGCAGCATCACAGGGCCAGCAACAGAGACATCACGGTGGCAGCTCACCCCTGTGACCGGCCTAGGCGCCCGTCCTGCGGGAACGTGGCACTTTGGCACATCATTACCGACAGAACACTGGCAGGCGAGAGGCAGCTTTCTGTGCGGATCTGCATGGAGGGACCACTACGCTGGGGAGATTATTTTATGAGCAAGGATTAAGTGCTAAAGATGTGTGGCTTGGCTAAACGGTGGTTTAAGTGAGAGGACATGACAGGAATCCACTTACGTGAAAGGTGTCCGTGTGCCCGAGGAGGAGGCACCACTGTGAGCACTGCAGACCCAAGAGGGCCACAGGGAGTGAGTGGGGCAGGTTCGAAAGGGAAAATACTGACTCTGGGGCAGAATCTCCACATAAATGGATCTGTCACAGTGCGGAGTCATCCCTGGAAGGAAACTTTTAATGTCTGTTTATTTGGGACATCAAAAATGAAAATGTTTTGTTGTAAACAAGTACGGATATTCTCTGGGGAGCAATGGGATAAGGCTAAAGTCTTCCATAGCCCCATATAGTTAAGGCCAGGTAATGATTTTTCAATGGGAAGCTTCCTTCTCCACTGTACCTGACACCTAAAGTGATGATGTTTCTTCTATTCATTTTCTTCTCTCATTACCTTTTCTCCATCTCTCCAGCAACATCTTTATTTGTCTCCACAGCGTCTCCTTCAGTCTTGGCCAAAGGCTTCTTAGCAACGTAAGAAGAACCCTGCTTTGCTGTGTCAGAGGCAGGGACCACAGGCATGGACAGGATGGGACTATCCCAGCCTCATGAGAGGGAAGTGATAGAGTGGACATTGGCTGTGATGACAAGGATATGAGAGTCCAGGAGATCTGGGCTTGCTCTTCCTACAGTTGTGGAGTGCTGTCTGCAGCACAGATTGCAGCAGGGTATTGTCAAGGCTTCAGGACAGATAGTTTGCTTATTTTGTCCTGTGCTGGTTGGACTGCTCCTTCCTGTGCTTCATGGGATGTGGGAATTTCTTCTGCTCCCTGTCCTGAGCAGGAGGAAAGGTACAAAACCACCAGGGTGAAAAAGGAGAGGCTGTGAAGCTCTTGAGCAAATCTGGCAGAGGTTAATACCATGTGCGGAGATAAGGCACAGCAATCTACCAGCACGGACCTGAAAGGCAACAGGTCACGGGCATTTGACCAGGGCAGGTCAGGGCAGCTGGGAGACCCTGGCTCTGGTGCAGGCCATGGATGGTGGCACACCAGCACCTGTGAGCAGTGGAATTGGGCACTGTTTGAAATGCTGTCTGCTGAGTTTCTGCCACGTTCCCATTGCATTTGAAGGTGCTGAGATGATGGAGATGTAAAAGATGGTCTTTCAAATTAACTGCTAATAAAAATGACCCTGTTCCTCACTGGCACTCGTACAACTCCACATGTACACAAGCAGATGAGAACAGGCACTGCCTCACATGAACAGGCAGAGAAACATGAGGATGCCAGATGAACACAAACACAGAGGGAGCCATGTACCACTAATTATATCGTACCACGACAAACACTCCGAATGTGAAACCTGTATGACTAACACATCCCCACAGCCAGACGCATGCATCAAAGCTAACACTTGCCATTTATAGCAACAAACAAGTGCGGGCTCACAACTGTGTACAGCAGACCACCCTGGGAGGCACACGTGCACACGCAGCTACCGAATGGGGTCACCCACATGCATTCATCAATATACCACGCAGTCAGAGACCTCCTTAAATAAGTCTGGGTCTGTGCGAAGCTGGCCGTAAGAGCGGTATCTGAAGAAGCTTGTTGACTTTCAGATGGATGTTCTGGAGATGATAAATAAATATGTGTGCCTCAAGTGCTGCTCCAATTGACGGGGCTGTCTTGCCCTTCTCTGCAATGCCAGCTGGAATTTGTAATTTTTATACCTCCTTTGCAAGGGTGTTAGCAGGACAGAGCGGCTGCTGTGCTTCCTGCTGCTTCCGAGTAACGGGTGACTGATGGTGATGGATCACATCAGTATGGGAGGTACTGCATGTACATAGGTCTGCTCTTAAAGGAAATATACTCTGCACTCTAATTTTGGATATGGACCCTAGTGTTACTTCTGTGAACAGTACACAGGGGGGAAAGTACAGCTCCGGGACAGTATGGGCTGGCAAGGGTTACAAAGTTAGGGATGGTGGTGGGCAAGGTAATCTCTGAGGGTGCTCCCACATGGAAGGAGAGTTGTCATCCCTCTGGACTCTGAGTGGATTGCCCCCAGCACCAGGATGGTACTCTGGGGACCTCTCTCTGATATTTCCCTCTCCTGGCTGGCTGCAAAAGGCTCTTTCACTGTCAAGATGCAAATAGTCTGGATAGATCTGCATGGGCATTGTAAAGGTCCCATCAGCCCACTCTCACCCATGGCCCTTGTTGGCCCCTCTCTGCCCAAACCCCTGCCAAGAAGGGATAGTGAGGAGACAGAAGACTGCTTCAGCTGGGGTATATTGCCTGCAGGACACCTTGGGCTGGCTCACTCATGGCAGGTCATGGCATTAAGAGCCCTGGAATGCTAATTGCAGGCCTGGAGGAGAGCATGTCTGAGTACAGACCTCTCTGAGCAGGGCATGTTAGGAGGTGACATGGGCCTTTGGGGACAGACACCCCTAATCTATAGGACTTCTCATGAATTGTGACATCTCCTCTTTTTTCTCCTAACCAATTTCCACTGCTCGTTAAGTCCACAAATTTCCTTGCTGTTCAGAGCATCCTTCTCCCTTCCCCCTCAGT
The DNA here is from genome assembly GCA_013400415.1 of Scytalopus superciliaris. Lineage (NCBI taxonomy): Eukaryota > Metazoa > Chordata > Aves > Passeriformes > Rhinocryptidae > Scytalopus > Scytalopus superciliaris. Next base: position 1,248,762 of record VXBX01002369.1, on the reverse strand, counting down.
AGAGTCTGGCAGGACCAGGTGCTTTTGGGAAAAGGCTGAGCCAGAGGCTGTCAGCTTCTCCTGTGCTTGCCAAGTCACTGAGCTCCCTGCCAGCACATGTGTCTAGGGCAGGTGTGTGTGCTGGATGCAGGACCAGTGGATGCTTGGCTCGGGATGGTGGTCGTTTTAAATGGCCCTTGGAGATGGATGGTGGGAGGAGGTGTGCAGATTTGAGACCTGGCTCCCCAGAAGGTTTTGGCACAGGCTGTGCAGGGAGAGAAGCAGGAGGAGCTGCCAGCCCACAAATTCCCACAGACTCCTTTCCCCTGGGAGGGAGGTGCAACTGGTGTAGCATTGCTTCTCCAACGGTACGTGACTTTTGCAGGGGAGTGTTTTTGTGTACTTGGGGAGGTATTTGATCAGAAAAGTCTGGGGTGGGGAGGATTTGATTTTCACTGATGGGTCTTGCCTGCCACCATCAGCTGGGGTTAGACTTGTCTGAGCAAAAGACTGAGTGAGAAGAATGTGTGTCTGGCCACCCCATAAACATCTAATTGTCCTCTTGTAACACCCTTGTTACAGTAAGGTGCACTTGCACAAAGGCGATGTTAGAGGTATCCCAAAGGTAAGTTCTGGAGATTTATAATTCTCTCTGGTTTTACTATTACTCTCTTTTATCTGAGTAAGATCCCTCTCTGTTGATGCATGTTTTTCTGTGTATGCATATGTATGCATGTGCCAAACTCATTACTCTTGGTCATTTTGACTTAAATAAGGCTTCCCTGGGTTGAAATACTGTAGCAGGCTGACTCCAGTCAGGTTACACAGCAATGCTACACCGTGGGAAGGCCAGTGATAGCAATCCCAGAGAAAATAACAGCACTGCATGAGTTGCAGTCTGATCAAAACAGGGGAAATAGCCGACTCCAACCTCCACATCTGACACAGTAATGGTGAGGACCCTGGCCCTGTCTCTGGCATGAAAAACACTCTATTCTTCATTGAAGTTGAGATGGGAGGACTGACTGCATAAAGAGCTCAGAAGTGCCCCACTGCTTGATTTTCCTCTTTCTCTCTTTTGACACAGAATATTAATCCTGCTTAATGTAGCAAGTACGTTGTGATTACAGCCTTGGGGCTGCTTTGAGAGGCAGAATGGGATTTAATCTCAGGAAGGTGAGGGGTATTACTCACATCTCCAGTGGGGCCGCTGTCATTTAAGGACTGTATTTAGTTTCAGGACTTCCAAAGGGACTCACCTGGCTCCGTACAACCCCTAATGAGTCAATCTGGCTGCCCAAACTGAAGTGATAAACTGCCCACCATGCAGCCACTACCTAATTTATGCACATGTGTTTGACACGGGCAGAGCAGCATCCCAAAGTCCCAGCTGCAACTGGCAGTGGCGAGATGGAGGAGGCCCTGAATGCTTGCTTGAAGGGAAAGCAGGGAATTGCTGATGAGGTTGTTTCTCCCATTCCTTTGCTCAGTTGTACTGTTAATTTTGAGGCTTTGTACGTCGCAGTTTGGAATTGTCATGCCCTCGCCAGAGTGCATGCTCTGAGCACCGTAATAAGTAATTCCTCCTGGCTGTCCCTACTAATCTTTCTCCTCTGTGCTGTTAATGGGAGGAAAGCTGGGTTCAGCCACTGCATGTTAATGGCCTGCAAGAGAGCCAGCTCAGAGCAGGCACTAGGGAGCTGGTGGGAATAGGGAATGGAAAAGGTGGTACAAGTAGCTGGGTGCCCAGAGTCCAAAATGTGGTGAAAGAGAAAACGGAAGTGCTGGAGTGGTGAGAAGGATGCACTGGCAATTTTTTCATAGAGATTAAAAAATTATGAACAGCATCCCAAAGCCAGTCAGGAAGCATAGTATCTATTTCTTTCCAATAGCTGCTGGCCTTTGGGATAATGAATTCAGAGAGTCTCTCTGCTATCCCCCAAGGGACACTATGTCTGCTTTCTAAACCCCTGCACTTGCTGCTCTTTCTTCTGACAAATACCAAGCCTCGAAGAACAAGCAAAGCTTTGGATCAAAGGGTGTGTTGGAAGCAGGAGGCTGAGAGAACAGGATAGATAGGCAGTGCTTTCAGAGTCTTAGCTGGGATCGATGGGGTACTGCAACCCAAGGTGGGAAGGTTGGTGAGCACCTGGCAGATGAGAGCTGTGGAGATCACTGGAGATCATGGATCCAGCATCAAAAGGGTCTTGGGCACAGCCATGCCAAGGCAAAGCAGTGTCAACAGAGGTGCATGTTAGGCTTTGTGATCCTAAAGTGAAGATAACTGAGTCTAGTGTCTGGGAGGATAACCTATGGTTAGTATGCAAGGAGAAGAGGTCTGTGCCATGGACAGATACATCTTTTCCTGCTGCTGATCATCCCTTTCTGTATTTCAGTGTGTCTGGGGGCTCTTGTGTTGCTTTTTAACCTGTATTTGTAGCAAGGGCACTCCAGACGCTTGAGCATGCCAACGATGAAGGGAAGAAAGTGGGCAATCCTTGGCCAAGCACTCTAAGAGTGTCACTGTAACACCCAAGTCAGGCCTTGAAGTTTGTTTAACTCCCCTTTGACAAGCAAGTTTCACTCTGCTGTTTAATTGACATTTGGCTTTGTGTTTTCACAGAACAAGGCTGCTGTTAAATGCACCCAGACAGCAAAGGGATGTTCTTTAGCGAAGGCATGGTGCTCTGTAGTGCTCAGGTGTGTTGTGGTTTAACCCCAGCTGGCAGCTAAGCCACAGTAAGCCGCTTGCTCACTACAGCCAGGGTGGGACAGGGAGAGACCCAAAAGCACAAAAGTGAGAAAAAGGCAGAAAAATGAGATAAAGGGAGTTTAATGGGTAAAGGAAAAGTCATGCACTTGAGTAAAGCAAAACAAGGAATTAATTCACTTCCTATGGGCAGACTGGTGTTCAGTCATCTCCAGGTAAGCAGGGCTCCATCATACTTAACACTGACTTGGAAATACAAACTCTATCACTCTGAATGCTCCCCCTTTCCTCTTCTTCCCCCAGCTTTATATGCTGAGCATGATGTCATATAGCAGGGAATATCTCTTAGGTCAGTTAGGGTCACTGTTCTGGATGTGTCCCTTCTCAGATTCTTGTGCACCACTGGCCTTCTCACTGGTGANAAAACAAGGAATTAATTCACTTCCTATGGGCAGACTGGTGTTCAGTCATCTCCAGGTAAGCAGGGCTCCATCATACTTAACACTGACTTGGAAATACAAACTCTATCACTCTGAATGCTCCCCCTTTCCTCTTCTTCCCCCAGCTTTATATGCTGAGCATGATGTCATATAGCAGGGAATATCTCTTAGGTCAGTTAGGGTCACTGTTCTGGATGTGTCCCTTCTCAGATTCTTGTGCACCACTGGCCTTCTCACTGGTGAGGTGATGTGAGAAGCAGAAAAGGCCTTGACATTGTGTAAGCATTGTTCAGCAGTATTGAAACTATCTCTTTGGTCAGCCCCACCCTAGCTACTATGAAGAAAATTAACTGTACCCCAGCCAAAACCAGCACAGGGTGTCACTGAGTCTGGACCTACTCTTTCTGTGCCCACCTGAGGTCTCTCACAATTCCGTTTAGTAGAATAGCTTTTGCAACCCTTGTTCATGGTGTTTCCACTGTCCCGCTGCAGAAGAGATCCACAAATTCCAGTGAAGGGTGCTTAATATTTAACCCCACTTCTGGCTTTTGTTACAGCTCCCTGTGTGAATGGATGAATGTTGTGCATGGATTTGTCATGCATTTGTCAGTGTCAGTCTGAAGGAGCCTGTGCAACGGTGTGACACAGGGCCAGCCCAGCCTGCCTGTGGATGGGAGAACTGGGACAGCAGAGCTGAACCTGGAGTTGTTAGGACTGTGTGAGGGACTGTGAGAGCAGGGTGGCTCTGTTGTGTCAGGATGGGGCAATGCTGCTCAAAACACAGTGCTCCATTAAGGTGCTCAGGCAGTCTCCAAAAGAGCTGGCACTGTCCCCTGAGACAGTGCAGCACCATGACAGGGTGTCTCAGGTACAGGGATGGTTTAAATAGTTAGTAATGGAGAGGACTGGCCAGAGGAGTCTTGATGGAGAGAGCAACTGGCAGAAAAGATTTTCACTTAAAATTGCTTCAGCAGAACATGCGAACGTGTTTTATCATTTGTCAGAGCCGTCAGTCCTGCAGCTCTCCCCTGCTCCAGACTCTCTAGGAGAGCATGGGCACGCTGTGCTTTTGCTGCTGATTCCTCATGGGTTTTAATTTCTCTTTCTCCCCTTCTCTCCAGGGGTTCTCACTTGTGGCGGGCATGGCAGAGTACATCCCCCAGCCTTCTTCCACCTGGCCCGCAGGCCCACAGCCCCCTCACACTTCTGCCATCTGCCCACTGGAGCCTGTGGATCTGGGGATCTCGGAACAGCAAACACCACCGGAGCAGCCGCCCTCCTCCCCGGAGCTGGGTGAGGATGAAGAAGTCACGGCCCCGCCAGATCCTGATGTCCCCTACCCCGACTTGGCCCCAGTTGTCTTCTTCTGCTTGAAACAGACCACCAGCCCACGGAGTTGGTGCATTAAAATGGTGTGCAACCCATATCCTTTCCAAGCTGTCTCTTGTCCCTCCCCACCTCTGGCTCCCTCCTGCCCTATCCCTTCTTCACCCTGCCTTTCCAGGGCACCTGGCAGGTAAGGAATGACATTCGCTACATATTTAATGACCTTCTTTGTTCATCACTTTCATTTAAAGAGAACCTCTGCTGTTTTAGTGTATGATCAAAAGAAACTGATTATGAAAAAAGGGACTTCAGAGAGAGCTGCTGACAGTCCCAGGCACAGGGGACTGAGTGAGAGGAGGGTGGGAGTGTGAAGAGAGGTTTATTAAAAAGGCCTTTTCTTCCCCTTCCCAGCTCCCTTTTTGCCTGGGACAGAGTAGGAGTTGCTAGTCCAGGATCTTGTTGGAGGCTGCCATGAACGGGAGAGGTGTCTGAGCATACAGGCTTTAGTGAGAGCTCATCTTGCTCTTGGTGAGGGAACCACCACTCCTCCTGTATCTCACTTGGAGGGGTACCTAGGTGACCCCTTGCCTTTCCATCTAGCCCATGTCATTGTCCTGAAAGTGTCTTGTTGTGATGGCTGGCAAGGAACAAATGGGAGAATATATTCAGAGTTGGATGCTGAGCTCTATACGCCCTGTGAGATCTCTGGGACATAAGCACATCCTTCCTTTCCACAGATCAGCAATCACACACACGTGCCACCATTCATACTCAATGCCTTGATTGCAGGGAGGCCCCTTGCAACCCATCAGTGCCAATGATGATCACCTGCATAGCTCATCAGCCCTGAGCCTGCTGGGAGGGCAATGGCTTTGTGGCTTTTCAACCTGGTGCCATATAAAAACCACATGGAGAAGACTTGCTGTTCTTTGGGCTAGTGGAATTGATCATGGTGGGAAGGAAGTGGAGAAGATGAGTCATCGGAGAGGTTGGTCTGAAATTTTATGTGATGCTTTTTTGAGCCGGAAATCTCAAGTATTGGTGCTTTCTACCTGGAAGTTTCTTAGTTCCTGGTTAGGTGGGTGCTATCTATAAGGATGTTTGTTCTGGTTTTGGTGCACTGGCTTCTTGATTAAATCAGGGTGTCTGGGCACAAAGCAGAGACTAGCAAAATGTTTCTAAGAGGATTTTTAGCTTTAAGAGCTGAACCCTGGGTGAAGTCTGGAGGTGGTGTCAGCAGTAACAGATGACCTTAGATGGCTGATGAATCTGAAGATTTGTTTTGATTTCAAGTATAGGTAAAGGTTCGTGTTTGAGCTCCAAACCCTCGCCTTATAGTTCAAAAGTCCTTAAAGAGGTGTTGCAGCCTCAAAAAACAGATTATAGCTGGGAACATATTGGAGATTTAGATTTTCTGCTTTCCTTTCTACTGGCTGCTCCATAAAATTTTAAAACTTTGCATTGAATTATGCATTGCTTTTCTATCACTCTGTGTCTGTGCTAGTTATTATGTCCTGGGAATCTTTTCTTAGCGTGTGGTGGACTCAGAGTAAAGTATGAGACATTTGTGTCTCAATAAAAAGACTAGATTTAGGAAATGAAAGAAGAGTAATAGCTTGGGTTTGGAATGAAGATTTGCTCTTGAATGGGGAAAGGAGTTTATGAAGGAAGAAGAGAAGAGCCTGTCCCCATTTCTGGCTAAAAAGTCAGTCAAAATATTCCTTGCAATTTGGTATGTTGCAAGGAGTTTGCTTTTAAATTGTTGGGGCTGTTATTCAAGGAGTTGGCTGCTATATGGCCATTTCAGCGTTTGAATGTTGCTTCTGTTCTACTCCTCAGACATGTGCTCTTTGACTCAGAAAAGGAGTTTTTCCCATTAAGAACCATAGAAAGAGGGGAAAAGCCTCATTCAATCACCTGTTGATGATGTTACACCTGGCTACATGTGACACCAGGAGGTGATGGTCAATGGGGGGGCTGCTGGAAACTCTCTGCAGGGGTAGTTTCAGATCTCAGATTTCAGCTCAGCTGTATGAAGTTGGGAGATTGTATGACAGATGGAGACTGAGTGAAGAGGATTCAGCTCCTCCTTCGATTTCCACTTAACCCCTTGTGGTCCTCATTTTGAATGGATCATGCAATAACTGGTTCTCATAATTTATTATTCTTTTTTTCAAATAAGGATTTGTTTCTGGACCCTGAAGGCTTCTTGCAGGTTATCATGTGTTCTTGGTATCATACTTATTTTTTTCTAACAGCAACAAAAAATGCATTGTGGCAGATCATGTGCTGTGGCCTCATCCCTGGCTAGGAACGAGACCCTTCATAAAAGATGCTTTTATGAAAGTCAGTTTGTGTCTTCTAAGAATTTATATACTTCTTTTTTTTTTTTTTTTTTTTTTTTTTTTTTTTGAGACTTAGGAAAAGATGCAAACTTCTGTGTATCTCAGGGATGCTAGTGTAAATCTAGAGTAACTCCATCNTTTTTTTTTTTTTTTGTCTGGAGTCTTTCATTCTTGGTATACTGAGCTATTTGGTCTCCAATGTGCTTAAGCTAAGCAGGGGCAATCTGAGCCACTGTCATAGGTCAACCCCTGGCATTTCCTGAAGATTCAGCAAAAAGATAGGGCATTAATTAAATGCCTATTAATCTTCTCATTGACTTTTTACTAGGCTAGAGCTTCATGATCGCTGTTTTGGAAGTACTGTCAATGAGACTTAAAATGGAAGCTTTGATAGTTAAGGGCTGTGTAGCAATCTTTCTAAGCATGAGGTCATTAACCACCAAATTTCAATTTAGGTAATTGCATTCTACCTACTTAAATCTTCCTCCCCTGAAGATTATTTTTTTTCATGAGCAGTCCTGTGATTTTGTTATGTGCTGTTAAACAGCTGCCATATTGCTTTGCTGCAGTGCAGTAAGAGGAGAAAGAGCCACTTATTTCTGTGCTTTAAAATTGCTTCTGGAAATATATTAGCGTATAAATGTGTAGTACTTTCATTGCAGAAATTATACATTTTGAGTCCCTTTTAAGACAGGGACTACATTCCGTGTGAAACTTGGGGTGTTTGTCCCCAAAAGGAGGCTTTTTCCTAATGTGGTGTGTGGTGAAAAGGAGCTTGATGCTTTGAAGTTTGGTGATTGTGAGTTTCTGGGATGGCTTTATGTGCAGTATGAATGAATGCTTGAATGGCCTTAGTTTATTGGGGAACAGATTTGTAAGATACAGGTGAGTGCTGTGTAATCAACTGGTTATGCAGTGCACACCTGGAGGCCTGGCTTGTCTCCTGAGTAGTGTGCCTGTTGGAAAGGTGTGGGTGTGATGCAGCATGTGAGCAACTTGCCAGCTGGTTTATTAGGTTGATTTCTGTTTTGATGAACCGAAGGCTGGAGGGCTCTGAGTTACAGACTATGGGATTGTTGCAGCTACAATGTTAATACAGTTGAGATGTGGTTAGGAGAATGGCTGTAAGATTTTATTTTTAACTTTTATAAACCCTGAACTCTGTCTATTAGGATTTGAAATCAAACTTGTGTGCGGAATAGGGTGAAAAGCATGAAAATGTTTCCAAAACAACAGCATAACATTCATGTATGAATTTCTAAAGTATTTGGGATTAAACAATGGGTATGTCACGTGGCATCTTACAAATGGATTGTGCACTTTGCAAATTATGAGAAGATTATGACAGATGCCTGCATGTCTGCAATGCTGTTTGACTCCTTGGGATTCCATAAAGACTTTACACTTCATCCATCCCGAGGGTCAAATGCAATAGATTTGGGTTATCCTTTGAGCCTTTCTTTAAAAGAAACTCTTCCCAGGAGGCTCAGACCTCCCTTGGCTGTTATTTCTATAATATTGACATGACAGTGAGAGTCAGAGTGAAGTGTGCCATTAAAAAACAAAAAATCAATGCTAAAACTGTAGCAGTAATGAGATAGGCTCTGCAGTTCACCACTGTCATTTTCCTGCTTTTTGTTGAATACCAACCCCTTGGTGAAGTGTGTTGGCCGTTTGGGCTTCTGTTTTGCTTTTGGGCAATGATGTGTTGCATTTCCAGCTGATTTAAGTGGTGTAGAAGCAGCAGGTCAGGTCCCAGTTGTGCAAAAGCTTATATATGCACTTAATTTTTAGTACTGGGAGTTGTGTTTTATAGTGTATTGAGCAGAGTGACTTCTTAATGCTGCTATGACTGTGAGTACTGAGGAGCTGCCTTGTAGCTCATGAGCTTTAAAGATCCATCAAAAAGGGGCTTTGGCATCATACCTTCCTCTAGAGGTCCTACGTTGTTTCTGGAAGTACCTTTCCCATAACTTTTACTGGCAGCATTATCAGCTTGGACTATGTGCTTGTGCACACGGAAACAGGACTTGCCTTGGGCATTTCAGTGGGAAAAGGAGAAAACCTACAGAGTTATTCCTCACCTCCTCCCTGCCTGGTGCCATGGCTGCTGATGGCAGTGCTGTTTCATGCTGGCACTGCCCTGTGAGAGCTGTGTGGAGAATCAAATGTTGGAAGAGCAAAGAAAATGATGTGTGTGTGTATTGGTGATTGATACTTCTCTTGGTGACTTTGGGCAGGTGGTGCCATGGTGCATAGGGACTGTGAGCTGCCAAACCCTCTGCTTTTCAGGTAATATGTGGTTGAGGGCCTGACAAATCTTTTGCTCACTAATAAGCTTTGGGTGAGTGTGTCATATACTACTCCCTGGTTAAACACCAGTTTGGGCAATTTGTTTTTGTCCAAGTGAAATGTTATGTGCAGATTCTGCAGTATGTTGTACTTGTTTCTGTCTTAAGCTGCTGTCTGGTGTACTGTTATGCCCTGGACATGGTTTTCACAACTGGATGTAGTTATTTAATAAGAAAATATGATCTGCAAATTTATTGCAAGTCTTGTAGTTGATGACTGTCTTAAGGCCTGAGCACTTGCAATCCTAGAAGAGTTACTTTTCTTTTTCACATATGCATATTTGCGTGTATACATGAGAATAATTCTGCATCTCTAGTAGGTAGAAAGAACTTTGAAAATGTGATCAGAAGGTATAATACACCAAAAGTTGTGGCTTATGGATTTTAAACAGTGTTCATCATTCTTGAGAACTTAGTGATCATGGCTTTCTGCTCTTGGGGTCATCAGTATCAGCTTTTACGTGCATACCTGAAAAACAGTAAAATGTATATGTTATTCCTGTGTATCCATTTTAAAAGTAGATCTCTCCTGGTGCTCTTAGAAAATCTATCTCAGAAATCACATGAAGAGTCTGGTGCTTATTTGAAGACTTGTGACAGCTTCTGTACCATTCTAGGTAATCAGGCAGATGTTGTGCCCTTAGTAATGTATTTTCTGTTGGTTGTGCATGGAATGCAGTGGACCAATGCAGCCATCTATCTGGGAGCAATCTATCATCAACCATTCTCCTCCTGTTTATGTTAGCAATGTACCTTAAAGTAGAAATTTCCTGTGCTTGTGAACAGACCCTGAATTTCCTTGTTAATGTTCCTCTTGGAAAGTTGATTGGACTTTACCCCGTCTAACTCTACCTGTCTGAAAACCAGCCATCTGGGCTCTCTCTGGATATACTTGACAGGCTGCCACTGTAGCAGGAAATTCAGTGTGCTTAATTTAACCTTTCTCTTCAGAAGGTTAATGAGCTCTCTCAAAGTGGCTATTCTTCCTTCTTTAGTAAAGAAGTGATTTCTGGACAGCAGGCTGTAGGGATTGCTGGCTAGCACCCTGGGCTGCATTTAGGGTTCCTATGCTGTTTAGTTTCCAAGATGCTCTGGATAAAGGGAAAGGTAGGGAGCAGGTTTAGTTTTGGCCATTTTAGTGTTTCCATAATGAAATATTGGGCAATCTTAGTTTTATGGGAGGAGAGGAAGGCACACCACCTGAACTCTGGATTGGGGAAAAAGTAATTGTGTAAATTACAGCTCTTTTTTAGGATAATAACCCCATTTCCTGGTTGTGATTTGGGACAGATGCCAGGATGGAGCATGATAGTGCTCAAGACCTGCATAAGTAGCTGGGAAGGAAGTTGTCTCTGCAAAGCTGGTGATAAGGAAGTGCCATTACTGCAGGACATTTGATGTGCAAATTTACAATGGGAAGTTCAGAGAAATCATTTGAACAGCCAGATGTAGTGTAAATGGAATTTTAACTTGTGCATTGTCATTAGTAGCACACAAGGGATGGATATGTTTGAGGGGGATTTGCACACTTGAGACCTGTAAGAAACTAGCTTGATTGTGTGTATGTGAGATGTTCACAATTGCAGGCAAGTGGGCAGATATAAAGGGATGAGGTCTAAATTTGGCTGGCTTGCAAGCTGGCCCTGTGCATCTAAGCACAAATGCTGAAATAGGATAAATCCCTGCCTTCTATCCCTTCAGCTTATTCCCTGGATACTTCTTTTTATAGTGAGAAGTCAAAGACCATGGTTCGGAAATGAAGCAGGACAACAGCACAAATAAAACCAGGGCTCTGACTGTCTGAAGATTTAATGTCCATAGGGTCTAACAAAATTGGAAATAAGGCTGAAAATTTTTGATGCATTGTTACTGTCTTGATTCAAAGCTCTGAGCACTTTTACTGTTATTGAAGAATGGATTCCTACTGTTGGAGGAAGGGCTAACTGTAAAATAGTGAGAGGACCCTATGGTTTAGGAGAGGGGTATTTCTGCTGTGTGTTTGTTGTATTGTCTTGTTTCTCCAATATGTTTCAAACACAACAAAAGGCCTTCTAGACCTCCCTGCCCTGATGACTAGGACTCTTACTGCAACAGTCTTTGACAAGACATCTTAATATGGTCCCTGGATTTACGGTCAATGAATGTGAAAGGTGCAGGGAAGCAGGTGAGAGCAGAGGATCAAAGTCATATCCTTGTCTGATGTGGTGTTCTGCTATACCTGGTGGAAACAGACCTATGTGCACCAGCTCTTCAGGCAAGGTTGGGGAGATAGGGGCTTGTTGTACACACCATGTTATCCAGTGCAGACAGTGTGGTTTGTAGCAGTGTGGGGGTATCTGGTAGTGTGAGGTGGGTGATGTGCTCAGCCAAATGCAGAGATGGTAGTGGTGCTGCGCTGGAGGACGTCCCCAGTGCTCTGCAAAGTGTGTTTCTGGACTGAAACAAATGCTGAAAAACCTTTCTGGAACATATTGTGTTTATTCACTGGAATGTATTTTGCCTTGGAGATGAGAACCATTTATTCTTTGAAAAATGGTCAGTTTGCCTTTTTCAGCCTTTGTGAACACTGGAGTGAGAGAGTCAGAGAGGCTCTTGTAGGAATAGAAGGACAATAAAAATACTCATTTTGAGTTCAAGACCTATAAAATACTCTGACCAGACCTCTAATTACATGTCCTGTTATAACAATGTGAATTAATGCAATTACCCACTAACAAATTGACCAGCTGCCTATTTGAGGACTTTACACTCTTCTGACCCCAGATCATGGGAAAGGGGCCTGGAGCTTTGGGCGGTGAGCATAGTACTTGACAGGAGCTGCTTCACGTGAGGAATAGCTAACAAAGTTACAGCTCTTCTGAGGCAAATGGCCTGCAGTGGGTGCCAGGATGGCTAAGAGGAAAGTGTATGAAAAACCTGGCCCTTTACAGACCTGTGAAGAGAACAGGAGCAGAGAATCTGCCAAGCTGTCAGCTTTTATGCTGGAGAGATTTTTATGGTCTTAGAGAGACAGTGTCTGGATGAAGTTTGGAAGAAGGCTCTTGTCTGGTGTAAGATGGACCAGGCTCAAGCTTGCATCCACTTCTGTCCTGTGCTTGTTTTGCCCACTGGTTCTGGTTGGCCCAGGACCCCTTGGTCAGCCCCTGCCTGGAGTGCCTTGTACATCTCTGCTGCTGCCCCTCCTGTGCCTCACCTTCTGCTGAGGGGTGGGGGAGGAAGGAGGTCCAGTTGGACACGTGCTTCTCTGAAACGGGGTTTGCAACCTCTTGCTGGAGGTGGCAATGGGATGAGGGCTGAGCAGTGGTGGGAAGGGTGACCAGCCTAGGCTGGCTGTTCAAAAGGACAAATGCAGTGGTGAATTGGGCTTGCCAATTCTTGTTTGCTGCCTCTCCTTGGACTAGGAGTTCATGCTGTGCTGTCTCCTGTCAGCTGTGCTCCTCCATCAGGAAGGGACTGCTGCTGGCTTTGCTGCTCTCCCTGCCTCCCCTCCCTGAAGGGGTATGCTGGGCTCCACTATGGAAATGATCAGGAATCATCTCTGTAAAAGATTTGGAGGGGACAGGCTAGCTGAAGGGGATGACTTTATTCCATTTGGAGGAGACATCAGAGTTGAGACCAGCAGCCAGGGAATGAGGTTGAGTTGAGCAAGGCATGTGAGAGTGCAGCTGGACTCGTAAAAGAAGAGACGAAGTGTGATGATGAAGATTTAAGACAAACTGATGAGGATTGATTAGTGGAGGTTATCTAGGTTGGGAGCAGATGATGCAAATCCCTGCTGAACTTGGCAGGCACCTCAACAGACTCTTGCAATCAATGGTATCAAAGACAGCTGATAGATCTGAGACAATCAGCATGAGTGCTTGATCTTTGACTGCCATCAAGGGCTGGTGAAATGAAAAGGTGGTGTGATGGCAGCGTAAGCCTTCTGCTAGAAGATCTTAATAGGTGTTTGGAGAGGTTGACTGGTCTGGAGGCTGGAGTCTGAGTGCAGTGCTGTGATTGGAAAAGCCTTCACTTACCCAGACCTTACTGCAAAGGCAGCTGGTGGAGATGGAAAGCTTAGCTTGGCCTTTGTGCCTCAAAGATGTCCCTCCCTGCCTTTCCCTTCTCCATCTTTCTCCATGCCCATTGCATCAGTGCATATAGGGGAGGGGAGCAACTCCCTCGAGTGGGACGGGGGATGCACAGAACTGTGATGTGGGGGACCATCTGTCCCCTGAGACAGTGGTGCCATTTATGCTTGCATACTGCAATTCATCCAAGAGGCAAGATAAATCTGTCCTTGCTAATGATACAACAGCACACTCTTTGTTTATCCTTTCTTCCTTTAGCTTTCTCTCCTTGTCATCACCTACTGTGCTTGAGTCTATAAAAGAAGCCATTGCTCCCCCTCCTCAAGTGTGATTTGAAGCTTCTGAGTCCCTGCAATTCCTCTTGCAGACTCTACTGTGACTAGCCACCCTGTCTCTCCCCTTCCCTCTCCTCTCTGTCTGTGGCCGTCTGTCGTTTTTCCCCTCTGTTTTTTGATTTCCCTTGCTGTCATTCCTGGGTTTGCTGCCAGCAGCCTGTCTGCTTTGATTGTTCCTGCCCTTGTATTGACTCTTTCTGGAAAGTGCCTCTCTTGGCCAGTATTGTGGGCAACAGGCTTCCCGGAGTCAGGCTTCCTGAAAGGTCAAGAGTGATAGGGAAGATCTGGAAGTATGATTTAAGCAGAGGACATCACTCATTGGTCTAGTTAGAAAAAGGGAAAAGGTCAGGGCTCTGCAGAGATGTCAGAGCTCATCTGTGAATACTGCAAATTTCCCCATATGTGAAGAGGATTGCTACATGGTGGGGTGGGATTGCTGCTTTCTTCTACTCACAGGTTGCTTCTATCGCCATATAAAACATTTTATTCCAAGTCCAGGTCAGACATCATTTTCCTGTGCCCTCCAACATGTAAGTGGCATCTACAACATCCCCATCCTGAGCTGTCAGTGTGCAAGAGCACTGTGCTCATTGCTGGGTTGCAGAGTCCAAGGGATACATCTACTCTGTGAGCAGGGACAGAGTGCTGGTAGGTGAGCATCCCCTGAGCCAGCTTGGGTGACACTTGCTGCTGGGTCAGCTGGCCCTGGCCTTCTCTGGGATGTAGCTGGCACTCTACTGTACTCTGCTCATCAGGGCTGGCTCTTGTGGGCAGATGCACACAGATGTGGACTCAGCATGCTGTCTGGGAGCTGTGTGGCTGCAATCTCCTGGCCGTGTGCCCTAGCTTGAAAGCTGGACAAGGTGCTCAAGGGTTTGCTTACAAAACCTGAACCAGCACTGCTGTCTCAGCCATGTTCCTGACCCCTGAACATTTTATGAGAACTGTTTCATCTTTACTTTAATAACTTGTTATTGTTTATCGCTACCTCCCCGGAGTAGCAAAAAATGCTGAAATACCACAAGGGGTTTCAGACTGCTTGTAGCTTGAAGTAACTGGATGTCATGAAAGGCAGAATGAACTGAGTGTACCTCTTGGGGGAGTTCTCCTTTTAGAGTCATGGATGAAAAGGGCTAACATCAGTACAAATGCATCCAGGAGAAAGCTGCTGAATCCAGTGCTTGTAATTCTAGTTATGAGATTTGCCTCAACAGACAAGAAGGGAAGGAGGGAAAGAAAACACATGTTAAAATATTAACCTCCCTATTGAAACAGGCAGTTTGTAACAAACAACAGCTGTTCTGTTTCTCATGGCATGGAAGATGCAGGAGCTCAACATTTGAGGGTGGAGAAATACTTTCTTCTGTGCAGAGGTTGATAGTCTCTCAAGTATCTGCTTGCCTTTGAAGCTCTGCTTATTTGAAAAAGTACTGAACCATCATGACAGGTGTTCTTGGTCCCATTATTCACACACCCAAAAAAGGGTGCTTCCTATCTTTGTCTGTATCCAGCATCTTGCTTCTCAGCCAAAAACTCAGCACTCCAGTGTGGCAGTAAGTTCCCCTATGAATACGATGTCCTTGTTTTCTATAAAATGTACTACAGGTCATTTACCAGCCAGCTAGCAGATGTTGTTAACAATAACCAAGCTAAAACATATTTGAGAGAAGTATGCTTTGTGATGTATTATAGTTCTTATGTAATGGTTTTTGTTCATGTATTTACCAACTTGTGATGTAATTTTTGCTTTGAGTAAGTCTCCTGGTTTTGTGGGTGATTCTGGCAAGCTCTGCTCTGTCCACATGTGAGATTCAGGCCAGGCCTTGAAAGTGTTTGTCACAAGTGAATTATATCAAAAAAGACAGGCTCATAGGAATGCAACAGTAATAATATATTGCCTTTGGTGCTGCCTGATGTTCAGTGCCACTGGCCAACTGTGATATTTCTTAATGAAGGATGTTTTTTTCCCTCAAGGCAATTTTTTACTTGCTTATTTCTTTCCCTGCGGATCCTTTCTGATTAATTTCCTGATGCAATAGGATCCTTCCTGGATTTGGATTTTGCTCCTCTCTTCTCTGTGCCCACTGACCCATTGTTTAGCAGCCCCTGTGCTGGCATCTGCTTTTGTCTTTCCATCTAGAGCTCTCTCTGGAAGTGTGATTTTAGTGAGTGGAGGAGGCTTTAGATAGTAGCCTGCTTGTTTTATATAGGAAATGCCTTTGGAGACAGCAGTCTTCTCACTGTTTTCTTGTAGCATTCTGTTCATCTCATGCTACAGCCTCCCAGTTTCCACTTTTTGTATAGGTTGTCTTTCCCTACATGGACAAACTCCTTATAATGAATGTTTTCTTCTTGTTGGATACTGGGTAACATTTTTTATTCCTTTCCTGCCCAGAGGGACTTCTTCAGAAGTCACACAGTTCATATGAGGGCCATGCACACAAACAGAACCAAAGAAATGGGAGACATGGTTTCCATTGGTACATGAAGTGGTAGTGTGGATTTGGAAAACTGTCTCCAACTTTTTAATTGTAGCAGTCTTTTTTTAATCCCTTAATGAAACTTTAATTTGAGATCTGGGAGACAGGGACCAGACAAAAAATTGGGGAAGTATAGTGGAATGGGGGACTAAGAAGTGCAGTAGGAAGATAAATCCACTGGGTCAGGCAGCCAGCAGGGATCTGAGGTGTACAGCTTATCTACCAGCTATCTGGCCTCCAGAGTGGAGGGACTGGGGAGTGATGATGTGAGGGAGCAACCTGGAGAGTGGACTGGATGGGCTGGGTGAGGCTAATGGAGGGAAAGGTAACCAGAGTATGGGAGGGGAGGGGCTGGATGGAAAGAAGCTGGCTGAGAAGGCAAAGGCTGTGGCAATGAGTCTGAGTGGAGGCAGGCTGGCAGGGCTGGAGGGCTCAGTCTGTGGTGAGGAGTGAGATGGGAGCATCTCATGGAGTGGGGTGAAGTCAGGTCCCTACCCTAGAGCCTGTGTGCTTTGCGTTCCTGCTCATTTCTGTTTTCCTGCTGTCAGCAAACTCCTGTAAGGCCCACTGACTAAATAGGTGAATGCCATCCTTCCCTGCCAGTGCAGAGATCCTGTGGAAAAACAACAAAATCAAAACCTCAACACATGAATGTGCAATCAAGGGTTGTGTTGTGAAGTTGGTGTGGAGAGGGGGAAACTGAGATTCTATGTTCATCCTTCTGTCTTAATTTCTTGGGTTGAGTCATGTTGAAGTCCCTACTGAGCATATTCAAAGCACAATTTCCCCCTGCCCCAGCAGCTGCTAATTTATCTCCATTTGGATGGGTTGTTAGAGGATGGTTAAAGAGGTCTAGGGTTACCCTGCTGCCTACTGTGAAAATGATGTAGTAGAGCATCCAGCAACAAGCGTGAGTCAAAAATACTTACAGACAAAACTTTTTTTTTTTTAGCTGTAGAAATTCAACTTAGTTTTTCACCATAGCAGTCATACCTGCTATGTAAGTTTCAGCTCAAGCTGCCACTTAGATGAAGCTCTAAGCAAATAAGATTGGTTGTTGGAAGGAAGAAGTTTGTGGTAGAATTAATTAAAATTAGTGTTATCAGTGTAGCTGCATGCGGCCTTCCACCATATAGGTCAGCTCTTGCTGAAGCCTCAAGTTTCCCCTACAATGCAATAATTAACTATTAAAGTGGGTACTCAAAAAAAAAACAAACCACATTCCTTCTCCAGAGAACCATAACCCAGGATTTTTTTCAAAGCATGGAATTAATTGCATCCCTCCACAGTATCTTTGAGGTGGTGTTATATCTTTAAAATGCATTTAAAGCATACTGTGATATGTCACACATCCTTTAAATATCCAATAGCTTTTTAACTTTTAAAAATCTATTTCACACTTAGTGGCATGTCTGTAATGCATTTTTCTGGAATGTGTGGCAGATGTCTGGGGAAACTGTGTTTTCTCCCATATGGGGGTTATTTTGCTGGAAAATGAAAGAAGGTTGACACTTCATTTGATTTTCCTGAGCTGTTACATTAGGGATTCTCTGCCTGGGTGTGAGACATGAATCCAGATCATACGTAGATGGTACAAGGCAAGATGTACTTCCTTCCCTACATGAAGGGAACTTCCCATGGAAGAACATCCTCTGAGGTCTACAAGGGGGGAAAAAAGGCTGGGCAGGTCTTCTCTAGGATATCCTGCTCATGGGACTCATCAGCATGTTCTGGAGATACAGAAATAGCATTAAGTGTATAATTAGACCTTCCTCTGTGAGGAGGAGGAAGGTGGTGCCAGCTTTAAGGTTACTCAGACCTCCAAGGAACTCCTGACACTTGTGACCAAGGTTCCTGAGATGGGAACTGAGCTTGTACTTCAGGGTTTTGTGTTGCTAATTTTACTCCTAGGGAGCAGTCATAAATCCCAGGGCTGCAGTCATCTTAGGTGTGTCAGGCCACCATTGCATGGCTGTGGTTTACGGACAGACAGAAAGGAATATGTCATTGATGCATTGGCCAAAATACCTGTGTTTGGAGGAGTCTGATCTGTATTTGTTGACTACTCTTCTTTACCCTGTTTGAATGCAGTTGTGTCCCCTTGTCCTATGGTAGGTTGTGTCCCTGTGTTTTCTTTCTTTGCTCTTTTTCCTGTTATCAGATGGAGCACCATGCTTGGGGCATTTCTTTGTCATTTCCCCAGGAACATCAGAAGACAGGCAGGGGATGGAAGTTGAGCAGAGGAACTGCTGCAAGCTCCTGAAGCCTAGTGCCTGTGCCAACGTCTCCCTTTTGCTGAGACACATGTACTGGGGATAAATACCAGGTGTCTCTTGAAGAGTAGTTAGATGCATCAGCAGTCCCTGTTTTGTCACATTGGGACAGAAGAATCTTTTTTGCGGCTTTACATTTCAAAAGATTGCCCATGGCACTTGGCCCACCCCTCTCGCGCTCAGCCTGGGAGATACACTCCACATTTTCTGTGCAATAAAAATGCCCAGGGCTTATTTGGCTGTTGTAGCAGCCAGAATGTCCTCACAGCTGGTATGTGTGGGCACAGTCATGCTGCTGTCAAGGTGTTTGTGGGCAGAGTCTTTTAGGGACTGAGGAGCATAGCCCTGGGGGAAGCTGTCACTGAGGGCCTTGAGTGGGGAAAGCAGGAAGGTGCTGGATATCACTCAGAATAAAGATGTCAGCTTCTTCGTGGAGGTGAGAGGATGGATGGGTGAATGACCAGGGATGTTCTCCACAGGACAGAGGATGTCTGATCCTGTCAGTGGAAGCAAAGGTGACAGGTTAGCTCTAGCAGGAGACCGCAAAAGTGATTATTTTCTTCCCAAGGTTCTTGACTTCTCTGGGTACTTTTTGAGTGCTATTAAGCTGATTAGTGTCATGCACTTGAGACTGTCTTGTACCTATGGCGTTTCCCATTCTTGTTTGTGTGCATGAGGGATTTCCTCATCCATTGCTGTGACACCTCTCCCCACTGGACAGAGGATTATTCTTATGATTAATGTTTTCAAGGGTCTTGGGTAGCTTTTCAGGAACATAGAGACATTCCCAATAGAGAATCTGATGCAAAGGCTTTACTTAATGGATTTAGTAGCTACGCCTGGGACTATTTCATCCCACTGAATGACCTGTTCTGACATCCTACTGCTTCCCCCAAGCAGTGTAGAAGCTTTGTATTTATAGGCTTATCTCTGCACCTCTTCCTTATCAACTATGCTGCTTATGTTGGTGCCCTCAGGCACTTGGCTACATACCTGTGCTTGGGAATTGCTTGGAGGCCTCATGCACTGTCAGGAGACTGTTACATCTTAGTCTTTCCCACTCACCCCCAACTTGTGCATGCTGAGATGCATCCTGGGAGATAATTCTCACAGAGCCAGTGTGGCAGAAATGTGTGCAAGCAGCAGTCAGGCCACTAAAACACAGAGAACCGGGCAGGAGAAAGTATGGGAACTGTTACTGCAATGTATGTATTATTTTTATACTACTAAGGTCTATACTGATATACATATGCAGTAAAGATATTTGAGAAATAGTGATAAAATTACTACATAATAAGTACTCTAAATGGGTTCTTTTTTACTACAATTTGTATGCATCTGTATAAATCAGAGGTGTATTCACCATTCCTTTGCCATCCCTGAGAAGTACAGGAGGATTAGAAGATATTTGCATTGATGAGTCTAAGGTAAATATTTGACCTAGTAATGAATTCTTCTGCAATTATTCCTGAGAGAGGCTTGTTGTACCTTCCCTTGTGCATCTGTCTGGGTGATCCCAGAGGGATACAGGGAAAAGAGAGGACCCTTTCACCGGTGTTTGAAATCCTGAATGGACTGAAAAGCTTTTGACAGGAAGCTGAGCATTTAAACTTGCTACTGTTCAAATAGAGGGAAGACTGGAGTTAAGAGTAAAGAATAGGTCATCGTGGAGGAAATGTAGTGGGCTGCTGTATTTTGGGGCATCTGGAGGTCACTTATGGGCAGGGTAAAGACTCAAATGCATCAGACAATTAAAACTGGTGAGCTCCAAAAGGTCATTCAAGTATGTTGGAATTCCAGTGCAAGAAATGGTGTTGATGGTGAAAGTGGAATCCTCCCAGCTCTTCCTTGGGTGCCTATGTGTGGGCTGATGTATCCAGGTAGTCAGTGAGATGAGAGGTATGATTGCATTGAAAAATGAGATGTGTTACAGGGACTGGGGTCCATACCTAGGAAATGGATGGATAGTGAGAGCCTTGTTGTGGCATAGGGCTTGCACCTGTCTGCATGCAGGGTGGGCTGAGCCTTCAAATATGCTAGTCTCAGAGTTCTTTTTGATAATCCCAGTTCAGGACTCAGTTCTCTTTGTTTTCTCAAAGTGGGGTGTAAATTTTAGAAGAGAGAACAAGTTATCTCTTAAAAGACTTTGGCCACCCTTCTTGTTTTTATCAGGCTGAATATACTATAAAAAACAGCCTTTGTGTTCTTTCTGTGCTCCTGTTTGAATGAGGTACTTACCAAAAAAAGATGAAACCTGAGCTGGGAAGTTAAGTTTGAATTTTGGCTTCAGTTGGTTTGTGCTTTGTTCAGATTAATTCTCCTTTCCCCCAAATGCTCATACCTCCCACTCCATCCCCCAGACAGGGAGGCAGTTGTTGAGTTGTCGTTTCTCTCTTTTACAAAGGCCCGGTGGGAAGAGGAGACAAAGCAGAACATCATCTGCCTTCTCCTCTGATGGCAGGCGGGCAGATGAGCTCCCAGAGGAGCCTGTGCCTCGCTGCTGCCTGTGCTTTGGTGGGATGTTGCTCTGTGGGGATGCTCATGCAGCAGGTCTTGCTGGAGGGAAAGGAGAGGAGGAGATAGCAAGTCCAAGTGTTGTGAAAGTTTCCAGTTTGAGTACCTCACTGGTGCTCTGTGTATCTGTCTGTCTGAGGGAGAACTGCTAGGGAGGACCTCCTGGGATGGCTAGGCAGGCTGCAGCATGGAGACAGTGTGGGAAAGAGGACCTGGGGAATGAGGAAGAAGTGTGTTAGTGCTCCTAGGAGCTGGTATGTCTGTAAAGCTGATGTGTTGCTATGGTGTGCCTGGCAGTGAAGCTCCCTTGTTGCTTCTTTAATTCTGTTCAGGCAAAGAAGAATGGTGAGGAGATTAAACACAATACAGAGCAAAGGCACTCTATCTTCTGCTGTAGTATGCAATCCTTGGCTCCTGCATTTTCCACCACCTGGGCTTCTCTAGAACTCACTATCTCACCTGGGCTGGGTAAAAAGGCTCCTTACCTGCTGCCCTAGGCAAATACATTGCTTTCCCATGCTGTGGGAACCTGGGAGAACATATGCCACAGCTTCTGTATGAACAACAAAACAAAGAGTGAGAAGCAATCTTTCTGGGAAGCCAGGAGTGTGGATGCAACACTGGAGGCAGCAGAACTAATGGCAATACTCCCACTAAGGTAAACAGGAACAGAACTGCTGGAAGCCTGGTGTTACTTAGTGTCCTTTTCAGCTGTTACTGAAAGGTTACATGTTAATGGTTCTGTAGTGGTAATGTCAAAGAATACTTGACTACAACATACTGCAGGTAACATGACCTAGAGAGATTAGTAGCACAAAAAAGATGCCATCTTAACCGTATCTTGCTTAGCTCTGTCTCTTCTATAAGCTTTTCCCACCATCATCCACCTCACATCACTTTGTGACCCACCCCTCTCATGATCTCTACCTGTCTTTGCTGTTCCTGCCTCAGCCCCTCAGTTGGGTAAGGCATGTTGTCTTCCATTAGAGGGCACCAGCCTCATCAAATCCCCTTGCTCTTCAACATCTGGCTCACTCTGGTAACTGATTGTGACCCACTGTCTTGCCCTACTACCTACCATGATCCTTTTGTCTCTAGGAGTGGCTGTGACACTGGAATCCCTGTGCCAGGATGGCCCTTACTTGTTGATGCCTGCAGTCACCCTCAATCTGCAAAGCTGGTTCCTTTCACTCCCCTTGGGGAGACAGTTGGGTCACAATTCCCGCAGTATTAATTAGGGAGGGTGGGGGCTAATAATTTCTGAGGAAGAAGCAATGATGATACAGGAAGAAGCTGCTGCTGTCCCTCTACACGGGTATGACTATCTTGTGGTTCATGAGCAGTTCAGGTGAGGTGGGATCGCCTTAGTGGTATGGAGCTGCCACAGGGGCTCCTGAATGAGCCAAAACCCTGCCCCAAAAGGGAGCAGCTCCAAATTGGTGAAGAAACAACCATGTTTCTCACAGTACAGCATGTTGAATCTCTCCTTGTTTTAATAAACTGTTACTTCTTCATGGAGAGGTTCCCTTTCCATGCCAGGTCCCCTTTCATGATAGCCAGAAGTACTCCTGTTTTAGCCAGAGGCACTTTTGGTGAAAAGAGACCTTTTACCTTTGTGCTGTCAGGGCTCAGTAAAACCACTCTTTGCTTCGGAAAATCTGGACTTAAGTCTTATAACAAGTGACATGCCTCTTTGGTCAGCCCTGCTACCATCTTGCCCCAGGCTCCCTTCCCTTTTGATCTGTGTCCTTCCTTCAGTTCTGTGGGGTCCTCTGCTCCCATGCAACTTTACCAATGGGTCTCCCTACTTCACAAGGGGTTGCCAGGCTTCTTCTGCCCACACTTGATCACTGATAGATTAATGGGTGTCTGAAGTGCAGGTTATTAATCTGAACCTCAGGCAATGCCTCATTAAGAAGGAAAATAAAACTGAAAATTAATAGAAAGGAAATGAAGAGGCTTAAAGCTGAAGAAAAGGGAATAGTGAGGAAGAAGTGTGAAAATGGGGAGGAAGAAATTCAATTTGGGACTTGATTTCTCTGGAGGCAGAGCAGAGAGAAGGAAAAATGAGAGGCTTAATGGGGTAGGAGAGGACAGAGGTGGGTTGAGAAGAAGGAAGGTCAAAGGAGCCCTTACCCAAGCAGTCTGTTATGGGCCTGCTGTGGTTTCAGCAGCGCCAGGCTGAGGTGATGGGGAGCAAAGTACTGAGTCTGAAGTCTGCATGACATATTTAAGGTGTTCTATCAAACCAGCTTCTCAGGGGTGGTAAGATGCTGGATGAGAGGGGAAAACAAAAATTATAATCCATAACATGCTTTTATTTACATCTGTCCTCTTATTTCTGGGACTATAGGCAACCTGACCTAATGAGTGCCATTCATGCAGACAGAGGAGAGAGAGGGAGAGAAGAGGGGCTGTAACTAGGTCATCTTTAAGGTCGTTTCCATCTCAAGTCATTATACCATCTTAGTTTCTCCAGAAGTGAGGTGCTGTATAGTTATGCTGGGCAGATTTCTTCAACCTCTGAAGCTTTAGTTTGCTTTATATTTCCTCACTTTCTTCCTCTTTTCCCCATTCCCCAAACTGACAGCATATGTCAGACAGTAACCAATTTCAGATTAGCTAGATTTTGCTCCCCTCTTCCTACTGCTGGAGTAGGATGTAGCTGTGTCCCCTTTAGGCACAAATGTCCTACATGTTGCTTTGCTGAAGCTGGGGTCACCAGGTGGGGAGTCACCTCTTAAGCCCTTTTCTTCCCCCAGTGCCTAGTCTGTTTGACATCTGCTCTTGGGAATGGGATGGCTTGACCTGTGTCCAGTTCAGTAAACCTTGAACTCAGTTGAGGTGATGCAGGAGCAGAATTTGGTTGTACAAGTATCCACAAGGATTTCTCTGACCTTTATCCATGCTGGCTGGTAGAGGCAAAGCTCTTGAAATGTAATGAGTATCACTAAATGTCTAAGGAGCTGGGCAATGGCAGAGCCTGAGAGAAATCAGAGCTCAACTGTTGCAGCTCAGTGAGTGTTGGACCACTGAGTACTGCACTCTGCCTAGATACAAATACCACTCTCATGTGCAATGCCATTACCTTTTGCTTCCCTTCTCTCCACGCAAGCAGCAGAGAGGCATTCCCTTTAGACTGGATGTGTGTAATCACCATGACCTAGTTTAGGAAGTAAATCTAGAAGGGAGAGAAAACCATACCCATTAAATTAACAAATACAGTAGATAACTACACCATCTCACACCCCTGGCACCAGTCTGGTGTTAAATTCACTTAGTAATTTAGATCAGGCTTTGGTCATGTTAAAAAATTGTCATCATCTGTAGCAGCTACTGTTTTTAAATGTGGAAAAGAATCTAGAGTTAATTCTGAATCTTTCAGCTCTGGAGACCTCATTCAGAGGTGACAGGTACTGCATCTTTTTTTTTTTGTGGTCTTCCAGTGCATGATGTCCTGCTCACTGCTTGCTGCCTCCCCCTCCCTGTGAACTATGCTTGATCTTTACTAAGGTGGTGGAATTGTCTCTTCTTCCTGCTGACCCAGCCAAGGTCCACACTTGACAGCTTAGAAAGTGCATGTTGGTGTTATTTTGGAGGGGGGCAAGAATGGAAGGAAAGATATGAAGTACGTTTGATATGGTTCACAAAGCAAGTGAGCCTTGGACTGCTGTCCAGATTTCCTTGATTCTTCTGTCTGGTATCAGAAAATATCACAAGACACAGACAAATATTACTGTATTTAAAGGCAGAATGTGCTCCAGAGCTATACTGTCATGAGTTAATAAAAGTGAAGGAGTGAACAAAAGTAAATGTTATCTCAGATAACAAAATAACAGGCTTTCATAATGAACTAGCATCCCTCCCTAGGATTGATGGCTTCCAATAAGCCTGAGCTGTTTTTTCGTACCCTTTGGTGTTCACAGACAGAAAATGTTCAGAAAACCTTTTTGGTTTTTTTCCCCATCATTTCTATAATGGACCCCAGGTACTGAAATGTGTGGTTAAGACTATTGATAAAACATCCACAGTACAAGACAGCAGTATGTCATCCAGTTTCTTCCAAAGATGTGAAACAGGGATCTGCATTTGCAAGAGCAGTATGGCAGTTCACATCTGAGTAGATTATGCATGGGAAGCCTGCGTGTTCATGCTGTCTCTCTACAATCCTATATCAAGATTGATACCAAGCATTACCTTAGCTCTCCTCAAGTGTTGCTATTCTCTGGCTGTTCTAATTGCTCTCTCATTAGGAGGAATCCATGAAGGAGGAGTGAAAAATAAGGAAACCTGATTTGGCTCAGGAAGCCCTTGAGCTGAGAGTGGTTGGCAGCTGGAAGAGTGCCTAAGGGAAGTATTGTCTGCTCATCCCATTTTTACACACTTCCCTGGGCAACTGTGTTGTAACCCGTTCTGGACAGATGCTTGGTCCAACTTGAGATGCTCCTTTCTATTTGTTTTTGTTATAGTCCTCTGCCTGCTCCCTGACTTGTGTAGGCTTTCTGAGAGTTGGTAAACTTAGGTCTCTTTTTCTTTTAAAACATTCTTTCTGCATAATCCTTATTGCCTTCCTCTTTCTTTCAAGGTACTTGCTCTTTTGATGGGTGTTCCCATTTAGGGGGGCAGGGGACCTCTTGCTCTGGAGGGAACAGGAGTTGCTCTACTCAACACCTCTTGGTGGGAATTTCTTGCTCGTGATCCGTCAGTGTTGGGATGGGGTTGGAGACTATGGTCTCAGCACCTGTTGATCACCCACCCCCTGTTTACCTACTGACTAGAGCACCGAAGGAACAGGCTGACAAAATATCCCTGCCTGGACCCTGTGGTGTCCCATCCTCTAGCTCTCCTGCTAAAAATAGATCAGGACTAACAGCTCCCCCCAGAAGAGAGAAGTGAAATACGAGTTCAGACTCTGCTCTACTGTGAAAATAGATGCAACAAGGAGATGAGCTGTTGGCTTTGAGAGGATGGGCTTACCCCCAATAGAGGGATTACCTCTCCCTTGGTTGGACAGGTTAGTCTGCCTCTGATTAATCTGGACATGCTTGATTCTATTTCATAGTTTGCTTTATGTTCATCTTGCCCTTCTCCTCCTTGAGTGTAGGTGAAGCTTTGGTCTAAAAATTTAATTACAGTAATCTTTTCCTTCTAGGCTGTGATAATGGCAGACCCTGGTTACAAAGAAAGATCTAGACCAACTTACTGACTAGTTGGAGGCTCCGCCACATCTTGAAGTTCATTCGTGGGCAAATCTGTAGCACAGCAATTGAATACACAGGCAATTCAACAGTCTGAGGCTGCTGAAGGAAAGCACTGGTTGGGCAAAAGTTTGCATTTTGCTGCAAAAAGGCCCAGACCTGTTGCATTGCTCTTGCATTTCACTTTTGTGGCTTTAAACCAGATCTGTACTGTTTTCTGTACTCTCACAGCAGCTGAAGCTCCCACAGGTTGAAGTTAAGATTTAATCATAACACCAATATTTGCCAGCAAGAGAGTCAGGTGATTTAAAAGGAACTGTCTTTGTTTCTGCTGCCGACTGGGTGTTTGTTGGAGAGAGACACTTTTTATTTCTGACTTTTCTTTTAAAATCATACTCAAAGTTAGTTAAGTGTTACTTTATATGAAATACTACTCCTACACTCATAACCCGATGTTTCTTTAATAATGGCTTTAGCTGTGGGTGCTGTTCCTTTGCCTTTAGACTCCCATGCCTCCCATTCTTTAGACTTGGCATAGTATGCAGTTTTAAGACCTACTAAGCAGTTTTCTAACACCATGCCTGATTTCCAGGACTACACCTAATAAGTTACTGCAAGAATGAAGTAGTCTGGAAGGAAGGTACAGGGATGAATGACCACAAACTTCAATAAGCATACAAGAAACAACCTTGTAAAGGACTGAGAGTCATGCAGGAGTGGTTATTTAAATTCTGAATGAAAAGGGTGAGAAAGTTCTGTTTGCCTGCATAAAGTCTGCTTTCAACCCCTGGGAGCTGGTCCATGTTCACAGGTGTCATAGTGACAGTAACACAGCCTAATGTTAAAGGAGACAGATGATCAAGGCTTTGGAGGAGTGGATCATCAGTGAACCCACTCCACCTTCTTGATAGAAGCAGCCTGTGTATCTAAATAAGCAGAAAGGGAAAATGAAAAAATGTTTGGATACAGCTGTTAGCAGTTTTGGAGGGAATTTAGAGTGGGTAGGGACAGGACAGATGTTGAAGGGAGAGATTAATTGCAATCAGTTAAAATGCCTAATTTGCCTAAAAAGTTGCTTAAAGAAAATGACAACTTGTCAAAATTTTCTCTAGCATTTGGCTAAATTTCAGAGGGTGAAAACAGTTGTTCAGCAGTGGTGAACACTGAGGGAGTTTGAGAAGTGGTTCACTTGCCAGTGGGTGGTGCAGCTTGATGGGCAGTGGTGTAGGGACATGGATGATTAATTTATTTAACATCTGCCTGAGCTCTCCCTTGTGGGTTATCCCTGTCTGGGCAGAAGGCAAGATGACTGTGTGAGAGAGCCCTGATTAGAAGATGAGGAATGATGAATATTGTGTTCCTCAGAGAGGGAGGTTTGTAGGCAGAGCACTCAGGTGTATGTGCAACATTACCTTGAAGTCTCTCATAGTAGAATATAAATGTATTTGCCTTCTTCCCAAATCCCTCTCTCCATCTGTTTTATGTTTTAGGCATGGTGGTTCTTATCTAATGTTTTATCACCTTGATAGCTCTCTTATTAAGTATGTCTGTTTCTATCTCTCTAATCTCTTCACATCACCTCCCCAGGGTGCTCTCTCCTTTGTCTCTTACTGTTCTCAGTGACTCTTTTACCTGATGCTATTTTTTTCCCCCACCCCTCACTGATGCATTGCAGCCTCAGTTGACATTTCTGCTTTCCCTTGAAGCAGTGGTGAGGAAGCACCGTTTGGATACCAGAAAGGGATTCAAAGTATACAGAGTGCAGCTGTAGTACCCTGGGGACCTGGACATCTGGTGTTCCCTGGGTTGGGAACTGACCCCTCCAGGCTCCTTACGTAACTTAGGTCGGCTCTGACCTTTGGTGGCGTAGAGAAACTGGACATGAAAACCTCCACTCTGTGTTCATGTAGGCAGGGAGTTTATGGGGATCAGAAGCTTCCTACAATGTGACAGGTGATGCCCAGAAATGTTGCAGTAATGAACCTTTTGCTCCTGCACTGACGCTCCCCAGGTACCTCCTCCTTCAGGTCCTGGTGCACGAGGGCAGTTTGAGTGGCATCCATGGGACAAGGAAACAGTGTGTCAAATGGAGGGAGGACTTGATGATGAGAGCCGAAGTTAAGGCAACTTGGAAAAAGCAGGGTTTTTAAGGCTGTCTGGGGCCTGGGGACATATTCATATTTCCTAAGTGGAGTGAGAGGGAACTGGTCAGAGGACTGTGAATCTGGCAGGGGTTCAGCTGATGGTGTTGCTCTGCAAAAGGGTTTTCTATCCACCTTCACCAGGGTTATCCTGTGAGCAGCCAGCCTCACCTGAGAGGCAGAGAGCAGTCAGAGAATCCTACATGTCTCCAGCTCTGAGCAGACCTCTTCTGCATGGGCACCCCCAGGATCCTTGCTAACAAGAACTGCTTCCGTAGAAAAGCCATCATAAAAAAACCTTGTTGTGAAGCATCTGCAGGCTTGGTAGTGTTGTGTACCCTAAGCACTCTGGAATTACAGTGGCTCTTGAACTCAGGTGAGCACTGTGCTGGTATACCCAAGTCATTCCAGAGAGCCTTATCCCCTGGGATTTGGTTTATTTGACTGAGAGTTGATTTCTCAAATCCAGACAGGCCTGTTGTGGGGAGTGACTTGTGGAGGTGAGCTGTCTAAAAAAATAAATCTCTTCTGTGAGCTGTCTAGTTCTTGATATCCAAGGCAGGTGAGTTGGATGGCCTGTTGAGGTGCCTATACTCCATAAATGACTAGAAAAGGAGCCTGATTTATCAACTCAAACTGCATCCCTACCTTCACACGGGCTCCCTGTCTACTGTCTGAAGGGACATGAGGAGAATCTGAAACAGGGTGTGTGTGTGGGATCTATCTGCCATTACCTGTGCTGAACGTGTATCATTTGGTTGTTGTCCTGCTCTGCAGTAGGCAGCTCTGCGCTCATGGACTGCTAACAGTCACAGTGCACCAGCTCTGTGCACATCAGTAATGGCATCCTGCCCTCATGGGGTGCTCTTATCAGGGGTGAGGCTGGCATTTTGAGCACTGGCATCTGGGTGATGGGTTCTAGTAGGTGATGGGGCTGTCAGTGGAGCAGTGTGTGAGAGTGAACGTGTGGCTGCTCCTCACGCATAGGGACATGAGGAACTCTGACTCCTGAGCTTTTTCTGCTGCTGCCTTTTCTTTGCCTTCACTCCTCAGATCCTCTCTATTCTTTGCCTTGGCAGGAAGAGGTGTTCCAGTATGCTCAAGGAAATGGAAGAAAAATTGGAAGCGTTTCAGCTTTTTTTTACATGTTTCAATTTTTCCTTGCAGTTTACAGTGCTAGACACACTGGATCTTATTACATAAAGATGTTGTTTCTTGTCATTAATCCAAGGCACGGTGGCTGTTGGCACTTTCCTTCTAATTTGCTGTTCTCCTTGGTGAATAGCGATCTTGTGGCAAATACAGACTTGCTCTACTTTATCCCTATTGAGAGTATTTGCTCCTTAGCTCTAGGATCAAGGGAAGCATCCATTCCTTTTTTGCTTTATCTCCTAATTTTATTCATGCTATAAAAAATAACTCGGGCTGAAGCAATAGCAGCCCAGCAAAACCTGAACTACTTTTTCTGGGGAGCAAGACTTTCCAGGTTTGCACATTCAACTCAGGCAAGGCTTGCAGCACTGAATTCTGGGTCCACTGGAATCGACTACTGGACCTGTGGACTCAGTTTTGTCTGAAAAGGCCACTTTAAAATGTTGTGAGGATGGTTTTCCACAGAAAGAAAACAACTATCGGTGCTCAGCTGTTCATTCTCTTATGACTTAGTAGAATATGTCAGTATTAATGTTTCAACATTTGTCCTTTTGCCTGAATCAAGATGCATAAAGCATCATCATTACAGTTTTTCCATGCACAGGCATGGTCTTTCAGCAAGGATCTGACTAGTGCATTAGCTGTTATGGTTTAACCCCAGCTGGCAACTAAGTACCAGGCAGCTGCTTGCTCACTCTCCCCCAGCCCCAGTGGGATGGGAAGATGAATCAGGGAGGGGGGAGGTAGAACTTGTGGGTTGAGAAAGTAAGATATGATAACAATACAAATATTATTAATTATCATAATTATTGTAATGAGAGAGAGAAGTAACATCCAACAGAAGCAAGTGATGCATAATACAACTGTGCACCACCCACTGACCAATGCCTGGCCTGTCCCTGACCACCAACTGGCATCTCCTGACCAATTCCCTGCCATTTATATACTGGGGATGATGTTCTATGGCACGGAATGTCCCTTCAGTCAGTTGGACAGTTGTCCTGGCTATGTTCCCTCCTGGCTTCTTGTGAAGCTCCTCACTGACAGACTATGGGAAACAGAAAAGTCCCTGNTGGTCAGAGGACTGTGAATCTGGCAGGGGTTCAGCTGATGGTGTTGCTCTGCAAAAGGGTTTTCTATCCACCTTCACCAGGGTTATCCTGTGAGCAGCCAGCCTCACCTGAGAGGCAGAGAGCAGTCAGAGAATCCTACATGTCTCCAGCTCTGAGCAGACCTCTTCTGCATGGGCACCCCCAGGATCCTTGCTAACAAGAACTGCTTCCGTAGAAAAGCCATCATAAAAAAACCTTGTTGTGAAGCATCTGCAGGCTTGGTAGTGTTGTGTACCCTAAGCACTCTGGAATTACAGTGGCTCTTGAACTCAGGTGAGCACTGTGCTGGTATACCCAAGTCATTCCAGAGAGCCTTATCCCCTGGGATTTGGTTTATTTGACTGAGAGTTGATTTCTCGAATCCAGACAGGCCTGTTGTGGGGAGTGACTTGTGGAGGTGAGCTGTCTAAAAAAATAAATCTCTTCTGTGAGCTGTCTAGTTCTTGATATCCAAGGCAGGTGAGTTGGATGGCCTGTTGAGGTGCCTATACTCCATAAATGACTAGAAAAGGAGCCTGATTTATCAACTCAAACTGCATCCCTACCTTCACACGGGCTCCCTGTCTACTGTCTGAAGGGACATGAGGAGAATCTGAAACAGGGTGTGTGTGTGGGATCTATCTGCCATTACCTGTGCTGAACGTGTATCATTTGGTTGTTGTCCTGCTCTGCAGTAGGCAGCTCTGCGCTCATGGACTGCTAACAGTCACAGTGCACCAGCTCTGTGCACATCAGTAATGGCATCCTGCCCTCATGGGGTGCTCTTATCAGGGGTGAGGCTGGCATTTTGAGCACTGGCATCTGGGTGATGGGTTCTAGTAGGTGATGGGGCTGTCAGTGGAGCAGTGTGTGAGAGTGAACGTGTGGCTGCTCCTCACGCATAGGGACATGAGGAACTCTGACTCCTGAGCTTTTTCTGCTGCTGCCTTTTCTTTGCCTTCACTCCTCAGATCCTCTCTATTCTTTGCCTTGGCAGGAAGAGGTGTTCCAGTATGCTCAAGGAAATGGAAGAAAAATTGGAAGCGTTTCAGCTTTTTTTTACATGTTTCAATTTTTCCTTGCAGTTTACAGTGCTAGACACACTGGATCTTATTACATAAAGATGTTGTTTCTTGTCATTAATCCAAGGCACGGTGGCTGTTGGCACTTTCCTTCTAATTTGCTGTTCTCCTTGGTGAATAGCGATCTCATGGCAAATACAGACTTGCTCTACTTTATCCCTATTGAGAGTATTTGCTCCTTAGCTCTAGGATCAAGGGAAGCATCCATTCCTTTTTTGCTTTATCTCCTAATTTTATTCATGCTATAAAAAATAACTCGGGCTGAAGCAATAGCAGCCCAGCAAAACCTGGACTACTTTTTCTGGGGAGCAAGACTTTCCAGGTTTGCACATTCAACTCAGGCAAGGCTTGCAGCACTGAATTCTGGGTCCACTGGAATCGACTACTGGACCTGTGGACTCAGTTTTGTCTGAAAAGGCCACTTTAAAATGTTGTGAGGATGGTTTTCCACAGAAAGAAAACAACTATCGGTGCTCAGCTGTTCATTCTCTTATGACTTAGTAGAATATGTCAGTATTAATGTTTCAACATTTGTCCTTTTGCCTGAATCAAGATGCATAAAGCATCATCATTACAGTTTTTCCATGCACAGGCATGGTCTTTCAGCAAGGATCTGACTAGTGCATTAGCTGTTATGGTTTAACCCCAGCTGGCAACTAAGTACCAGGCAGCTGCTTGCTCACTCTCCCCCAGCCCCAGTGGGATGGGAAGATGAATCAGGGAGGGGGGAGGTAGAACTTGTGGGTTGAGAAAGTAAGATATGATAACAATACAAATATTATTAATTATCATAATTATTGTAATGAGAGAGAGAAGTAACATCCAACAGAAGCAAGTGATGCATAATACAACTGTGCACCACCCACTGACCAATGCCTGGCCTGTCCCTGACCACCAACTGGCATCTCCTGACCAATTCCCTGCCATTTATATACTGGGGATGATGTTCTATGGCACGGAATGTCCCTTCAGTCAGTTGGACAGTTGTCCTGGCTATGTTCCCTCCTGGCTTCTTGTGAAGCTCCTCACTGACAGACTATGGGAAACAGAAAAGTCCCTGACTTAGGGTAAGATGCTACCTAACAACAACTGTAACATCGATGTCTTATCAATGTGATCCTTATGCTAAATCCCAAACAGGACTGTACTATCTACTAGGAAGAAAATTAACTCTATTCCAGGCAAAACCAGGACTGCTGTCGTGCAGCGAAAGTTTA
Source organism: Scytalopus superciliaris (assembly GCA_013400415.1). Lineage (NCBI taxonomy): Eukaryota > Metazoa > Chordata > Aves > Passeriformes > Rhinocryptidae > Scytalopus > Scytalopus superciliaris. The sequence continues at coordinate 1,216,055 of VXBX01002369.1, read as the reverse complement.
AGGCTGAAAGCCTACCTTCCCCTTGAGGTTTAACCTTAGGTATGCTTCTCTATACTTCCTGCTTATCTGAAAATAAGAATAATTGTGCTTGACTACCTGGTGGCTAATTAAGGCCTCCTTGAGTACTAGAAGAAGCTGGGACAAAGGGGAAGATGGGAAAACAGGGATCCATTGCAGATCCAAGTCCTCCGCTGTTCAAAAGTGCAGAATTAAGTTGGCCAGTGTCTTTTCTTATGTGTTCACAGGCCATTTTTTTTCCCAATGGTCTCCTACTTGTCAGGTTCTTGAAGGATGGTGTTCACTTAATGAGCAGCCAGATTACACTGTTTTCCTGTGTTTGTTCAGTGCGTGGCTCTGGGCCTTATTGACAACACACTGTTTTAAGTCCTGCCCTGAAGATGGGATTATTGATTTCCTCAGAGTCTTCCCTTTCTTTTTTTTTATCACGGTAGTATCTGAGTGCTCATCACTGTAGAACCCAAGTGTTTCACAAACATTAATTTATCTTTACAATACTCCTGGGAGGAAAGAGCTTTTCTTGGCTCCCTGCTTACACAGAGGGGATGGCAGTGGGCACAGCTGAAATCTCTAACCCTAATTAGAGATATATGGGACTACATATATTTCAGAGTCTGTGGATTACAGCACTTGCTGTGTTCAAGGTGTGGAGCCTTTAGATGTAGAAGTGGTCTGTCAGTCACTCCTCAAGCTGGACCTGGGATTTCTGGTCTTCTGTGCATAATGAAAATAACAGAATTAGTGGCCACCTGTTTTAAGTGACTTATTTTAGAATCATAGAATCATTAAGGTTGGAAAAGGCCTTCAAGGTCATCAAGTCCAACCTCTGGCTGAATACTGCCATGTCAACGGAACCATAGCACTATGTCCAGTTGCTTCCTGAACATTTACAGGGATAGTGACTTCACCACTTTGCTGGGCAGCCCATACCAATGCTTAACCACCTTTTCAGTGAAAGAATTCTTCCTAATATCCAACCTGAGGCTCCTCTGGCATGGCCTGAGGCCTCTTGTCCTGTAGCTGGTTGGCTGGGAGAAGAGACTGGCCTCCACCTGGCTACACCTTTTTTTCAGGTAGTTGTAGAGAGTGATGAGGTCTCTCCTGAGCCTCTTTTTTTTTTCCAGGCGAAATACCCCCAACTCCTTCAACCGCTCCTTTATGACTTAATGTCTAGACCCTTCACCAGCTTCATTCTACAGTCAAAGTTGGAACAAGGTGCCCTTTTCATGGTAGTAAAAGCCATTCCCTGAGGAGCAAGGACTGTGGGTCTTGATACTTCACACCACCCTGGGATTATGTTGATGCTTTTCTCCAGGTGGTGCCATAGAAGCTGCTCCCTCAGCTAATAGTGGCAGGAGACCCTTGGCTGTGTAGCTCTTGCTGAATTTCAGAAGGGCTGGGAGCTGCAGCTCCCTCAGGGACAGCTGAGCAGTGGGATCTTGCCTTGGCACTTTAGTGGAAGCATCCATAAATTTGTTGTTTTGGAGCCAAACACCTGTGTTAACTCCTGTCAGTTTTGTAAGCAGGGTAATACGGGCTCTGCTTTTCACATATGGGGAATATTTGGAAAACGTGAATATTCTGATCTGGTAAGCTTACCATGTGGGAAATATGGTTTCCCCTGAAGAAATCCCATTTTGGTCTAGCTAGGTGTTTGAACTTCTGACTGCTTTGTCTTGGATATTTCAGGTAAATGTTAGTTATTTACTCTTTTGTACCTTTGTATTTTGATTTCTTTCAGAGTTTCTCATCATGACTGTTTTTCAATAGAAGGTTGTTTTCTCAATTTCATGGAAGCTTTGCCATGGAACAAGTCCCATTTTCACAGAAAGGGATTTCTTGGGGCAACAAGCATAACACCACAGGGCCTGCCATTTCTGCTCTAAGCCTGGAGTATCCAAGTTCTGCAGTATATTCTGGCTTTTTATAACATAGCAGGTCAACTGCAGGGTATGACAGCAGCCAGACACCTATCCTTATGATGCCTGACTGTCAGGATTTGTGGCTTCTGGTTGCTAAAACAGCTGCCCTGCTTTGCTAAAGGGATATGAACAGGGAGTCCAAGGCAGAGAAAAAAGGTTGAATGCTGAGTGAGTGGCTGAGTCCCCCAGAGAAACAATTCAGAATTCAAAGTTAATATTTTTTTTTTCTGTAATCAGTATTTTAATTTAATGCCAAAAGTACAGAGGAAATGTTTTTCTGACCTGCTGTCCTCTGCAGTACATAATTGCATAGCTGTTGCAGGACTAGCAGCTTTGCTTTTTGACTTCCAGCTGTAATTGTTTGATCTCAGCCATATTGGCTGATTGTCTAAATTATGGTTTTACATGTTAGAGTAAAATTTTGGTTTATTTTGCCTGTCTCCCAGCTGTACTTGCAAGTCTGTTTGTTGATTAGATTTGGACAACTGATGGGTTGTGGGGCATAAATGTACTTGTTTGTCTACTTGTTGGCATCTGTGATAGGAAATCTAATCTCTCCATTGGTGTTTCTAGGATCCAGTAGAGACAGACATAGGTCTTTATTGTCAATTTTACCTTCTTTTAGTCACATATAGTTGCTGTCCAATGCAGTGTCTGGTTCTGTGTGCATCTTGATGAAGAGGTAAAAGGGTGAAATGAGCATGTTTTAGTGTAATTCTGAGACTTTGCAACCAAAAATTGGGCTCCGGTGTTTCTATTTGCAAAAAATGACCTAGTGTACTGTTTGAGCTTTTCTTCCCATTGCAAACTTAAATAGTTGTTTCCTTCTTTCTTTTTTTTTTTTTTTTCCCCCCCCAAGGCAGAAGTGGCCACTGCATTTTAGTAATTGTCATTTTTCTTGGTATTGCTGGAGTAATTGGTCTTGCTCTGTTTAAGAGGACATTCCCCTCACTGATTCCTTCCTTCAGTGGCCAATGCCATCCCAGTTTGTTTCTGCTGCAAGCCATCTTTGGTAAACTGCTAATTGCTGCTTATGCAAAACAAGACATGTCTTTGCCATTCAGCTTGAAATGCTGCACATCTGGATGTGGAGAGACAGCTGCTTTGCTAAGGCTATGAGTGTGCCATCGTTTGGATGTAGGCAGAAACTCTGATCACTTGGAACTGGCCTTACCTGTGGCACTGAATTAAAGCAATAAAAGGGTGTTATGCTGGGCTCAGTGCCATGCTGGTGTGGCCACAGCTTCCTGCTTGTTCTGAGCACAAGTGTGGGGTGTGCACTGCTTGCTGTACACTGTGTATGCCACTTCTGTATGAAACCTCTCAGAGCTGAGCAAGAACAAGAATGAGGGTAGGTTTTGGTCCTCTCAAAGTTGTGAAAACATGCTTATGCAAGTGCTGTTGGCTCTGAGAAATGTAGTGCACATATAATAAACCCTAAAATCCACCTTATGCTTTGGAGAATGTAGGTACAGTTCTTGTTCCTTTGTTATAATAGTGCTGGTTTTCAAGACTTTCCATTAAAATTGCTTGGAGGAGAAACTTCCTTTCAGATAGCAAGTTGTCTAATGAAAGCAGAGATGGCCAGTTGTAACACTTGAATGAAAATGACAAGTTCATGTATTGCTATGAAGTGCTCTTTCTCCCTGTGGGACAAGTTGGTTTGTTGTGACATGCATATTGAAGGATGTCACTCGGGAGCATTGCTGGTATGGTGTGCTCAGCTTTTTTTTTGGCTTGGAAGGGACCTTGAAGCTCATCTAGTTCCAATGCCTCTGTCATGTGCAGGGACACCTTCCAGTTACTCACAGCCCTGTCCAATCTGGTCTTCACTTCCAGGAATGGGGCATCCACCACTTCTCTGGGCAACCTGGGCCAGTGTCTCAGCACCCTGACAGTACAGAATTTCTTCCGAATATCTAATTTAAATCTACCCTTTTTCAGTTTAAAGCCATTACCCCTTGTTCAATCACTAAGTGCCCTTGTAAAAAGTCTCTCTCCAACTTTCTTCTAAACCCCCCTTTTAGATACTGAAAGGCTACAACAAGATCTCCCCAGAACTTTCTCTAGGCTGAACAAACCCAGCTCTCTCAGCCTGTCTTCACAGCAGAGGTGCTCCAGCTTCCTGATAGCCTTTGTGCCCCTCCTCTGGACTCACTCCAACAGGTCTGTGCTCTTTGCTGGGGGCCTCAGAGCTGGACACAGAACACCAGGTGGGAATTTATGAGAGCACTGTAGAGGAGAACAATCCCTTTAACATGGAGTTTTCCCGGTTTGTATTCTACATGGAAATAAAGGGCAACTTTTTCTTACCTCCTATGCACTACTTATGCAGTTATTTTTAGGAAAGCAAAGTGGATTTGTTAGGTGAAACAAGCCCCATCATCTTTTCAGCTTTGGCATCGTATATTGTAGTCTAGGTTCTGCTCCAAAGCACACTCTTAAGAGGAGCTCACAGCCATCTGTTTGATATTTATGAGATTGTAATTTTAGATCAGGGAATTTATTATTCTGTATTAAAAGGTAGGCATAAAATAAACCAACCTAAAGGGCATACAGCCTTTCAAAAGGTTTTCAGCCAGTTAAAGCTTTCTCTCTCTTCTATATAGTAGTGTGAAAGCAAGATTACAAAACACCTGGATGTGATTTCTGTTGGCTCTGTGTAGAGAATGCAATCCAAATGCAACTGTCTGCTGCTCTTAAGGGGGCAAAATGCCTTCTGTGCCTTTTTTTCTTTTTTTGGGGGGGGGATAAGGGGAATTGCTGGCATTACAGCTGCCTTGTTTAAATTACAGTTTACAGTTGCCTGTTGTTCAGTGTGGTTAACAGTTCTACACCCCTCAAAACAGCTGCTGGAGGCAAGCAATATTTCAGCCCTTTCCTGAAGTGGTTTTACTGCTTAATAATGGATTTGTATTGTTTTTCCTTCAATCTTTATCACAGTCACAAGTCTTTGTGAATACCCTTTGGCTCTGGTATGGCTGTTCCCCAAAGCTTTTATTTGATAATTGGGGGTGGGGGGGTGGTGTTAATTTTTACCTTTTTTTAAGCCATTTTCATTCACTACAAGTTAAATTCCCCACAAAAGGAGTTGATCCAGAGCTTGGCTGTTGCTTGGCTCCTAGATGGACACAGGTAAAAAGATCTTCCTCTGTAGTATTTGGTTGTATTTCATCAGGAGTGTGCGTGCAAGTTTGTCCTTAGCTGGGCTTTTGAAATGAAGATGAATTGTCATTTATGTGCAGATATGAACTGTTTGCCCTGCAGAGAACAACATTAACAAATGTCCACACTGTTTTCTGAAGCAAGGTATTGTGCTGAGTCTGTAATCTCTGGCAGATGTGAAATGTATGTTTAAAGCTTTGCATATAAATATATGTCCATTCTTACTAGTTTTTCTGTGCATGTGTGACCATGAAATAGGATTGCTTTCATGTACACATGCATACTCTGTACACAAACATATCATGTGAAATATGCATGTCTTCACTTTGGTTTGGTTTTTTTCATGAATAAATCAGCTGTGATCAGCCTATAGCTTATGGATTTTATATGTGGGTTACTTTAGTTGGACACAGGGCAAGACTTTAAAGCTTGTATATGACTATTGCAGTGCAAAAGAGCACATATGCAGACATGTGGTGGTTTCTCTGAATTTAATGAGACAGGTGAGCGGTTATCTAGTTTTTCCCTAAAACTCTCTCCCCTACAAGTGAAGGTTCAACACCTCTTGGGACCAGAAAATTTTGCTCCTTTGTAGCTGGAAGATAAATGGATAAGTGATAAGTGAAGTATGCTAAGGTAAAGCCACTGAGATTTGTTACTACGGCAGAAACCTTTAACACCTGTGACCTTTATCTCAGTAGGTGGGACTGAGTGACCTTGGAGAACAGCAGGAAACTTGTCTTTGGAAATCTGTGATGTGATTTGGAGTTGTGCTGTTGGGTGGCTTGTTGAAAGTTGCTTTAGTTCATGATTTTCAACGGTGAAGTGCAGATGCTTTTTTCCAGTATAATAGTGCTTTTAATACATTTACTAGTTAATGCATGTATATTCGCAGCAAAGCTTGTCTGTAGGGTGCTCTTCACCACTTATGTCATGTTGTTCATGGCAGAATTTAGCAGAAGTGGAATAATACAGGGAGAATTAGGCCCTGTTCTCTAATTGTTTCTTTAATGGATTACCCTAATTAGAAATGCATTATTTAATAATTAAAATGCACTAATTTGTAATTCTGTAATGATCTAAGTAGTTAGTCTTTGCAAGACCTGAACAGGAGATTTAAAACTAGGTAGAGAGCTCTTCCACATGAACATGCATAACATCATTAATTTAAGTTTAATCCTTCTTTTTTGCCAAAATGCTTGTATGTACCTGCATATGTAATCTCCCGTGTCTCTTGCAAATTTGGCTTTTCTCTTCAGCAGTGGGTTTTCTCAGGCAGTGTTCACACTTTACAGCTTTATATAAATCCCATGTAGCACTGGATAACCATTCTCAATATGCCTTTCAGTAACACCCAGGGATTCTGGCTTTATAGAAAACTTGACTTTTTCTACAAATCTTCAGGCTTTCTACACTACTGTGGTTTTTTTGCGCATTGGGATAAATCCAGCTTTTACCTCTGTCTCCTTAAGGAAAGTGTCTAGGTGTCTGCACCATCTGTCTCTTGAACCCTTGAAACTCCTCCTGACAGAGGAGCAGAGGTCTCAGAGCTACTACAGAGAGGCCATGTAGACTTAAAAGATCATACAGAGGCCTCTGCAGCAGAAATGCTGCAGTGTGTACTCACCATTTATCAGATATCAGGGATTCCACGTGGCTGTTCAGCCTTGTTGAGACACATACATAGGAGGGAGACCCTGCTCCCTGCGGAGCCCCTGCCTGTGCCTTGGGAATTCACTCCTTGTCTGCAGTCTTGTTAAGCCTGCCAATACAGAGAAATCTTCACCACTCGGTTGCCTGTGTGCCCTGAAAGATGAATCTTTGGCCACAATAGAGATGAGATTTTCCTCCAATTTATTTTTGAAAACTATTTTTCTGTGGGTGATCTGCTTCTGAAATGCTGCTGACAGCTGACCTCCAGCCTGAAGATTGCTTCTGCCTTCTCTTCCTCCTGCTTGGAGTTTGTTTTCCTCTCCTATCTGAATGATTCACCAGTGATTACCTTCCATCTTAATGCAGCTCAGGATGGGAGGGCAATTTGACAGGGGAGCTCTGTTTCTCTGCAGGGCCTTGGAGATGGCCATGCTGTTCCAGGGGACACTTGCAGCTGATTTCCCTGTGCCTGGCATTGCAGTGAGGCAGGCTTCCAGCTACAGTATAGTCATCTGTGAGCACTGGATATCACCCAGTGCTACTTGTTGCCTTTTTTTCTTTTTGAGTAGGGTGGAAATAGTTATTTGCCCTTGTATTTCAAGTCCTGAATAAGCAGCATAGCTTGCCTTAGATTTCTGTATATTTTCCTCAGCTATGTTATGTATTTTCTAGGATTAATGTTGCCCAGAACACCAGTGTCTAGCATAAGATAGAGCTGTCTCTATTCAGCTGTAGCTGTAATCATAGCATCATAGAACATCCTAAGATGGAAAGGCCCCACAAAGATCATGGAAGTCCAACTTCTGAAGGGGTTTGTACTGTGGTCACTGCAATTACCAAGAGATGTTATTGTCCCGGTGCTGCCTGAGTGTGCAGGAGGCTTTGTCTATAGCAGTGATGTAACTTTGAAAAAACATTTCTTGTGTGTAAGCACTGATGATGTAACTGACTAAATGCTAAGTGGTTTCTGGCTTTTATTTTCCTGTTTATGTAAGGCTTCTTACAGCTGTGACAGAGGCACCAGAGGATCTTTCTTGGCTGTGATGGGGGGTGATGTTGGCTCTTTGTACTTCTGGTCTGATGATCTGTGATTGCTGCTTTAGTTTTCTGCATCTCTCAGTTCTGGGGATTTCTGTCTTTTTTTTAATGATGTCACCTGGAATAGCTGCTTCTGCTGTCTCAAACCTAAATTTGAATTTAATTGTAAAATGCATTTGCATTTCACAGAATCTGAAACATCTTTCTGGTTTGGGTTAAGGTTAAATCAGCTTTCCACATGAGTCTGACTTGCCAGTCCTTTTGTATTCTGCGTCAAGCCTAATCTTTTCACTAAAGGAACTGTATCTTCTCAAACAGACATATTTAAGCTTGAAGTCTGTCATATGTATCTACTGATTCATCTTTCCATTGGTGAAGATCAAAGGAAGAAGGTCTCTTGCATGGAAGAGGCTCCTTGCCTTGGCATCTGTCTCTGCCCTGTGCTTTGTTTTCTGTCCTCCTCCCTTTTGCCTAAAAGCCCTGTGTGCCTGCTATGTTGGGAGCCTGCTGCAAGGAGAAATTGCACTGCCTGCCCTTAAAGTCTGCAGAGGAGGAGCCACCCCCTCCATCTTAATTTCATATTGCTTCCTCAAATGTCATGGCTGCTGTGATTCCCTTGGTGGTTTGTGGCAGAGGGAAGATACTGTCTTGCTGTTTCTTTCCTTTTTTGGTGCAATACCTGGTATATGAGCCCTTACTAGACCAGAGCATGGAACCACTGCGGTTCTGCAAACAATCAGTAGCTTTAATTGCAAGCTCTCAGGCAGCAGAGGAGTGCTTTGAAGCCGGCTGGCTGAGCAGAGGAAGGCTTTGCTTTGTGACAAGAAGTATCTAAGAAACTGTGAGTCTATCCTGGTACCAGCAGCACAGCTTTCTGTCATGCTGTCAGCTCTCTTAACTTTGTGCAGACTCTTGTCACTTTTGACCTGTGGCATAGGAGGAGCTCATTTGTTTTAGCCTGCTCATAGTCTTCGTTATGTGCTGCCCCCAAAACTGATGCCTTGCCTCCTGTTGGGGTGTCTCCAAACCATGTCTGTACCTGTTGCAGAGCCAGCCCAGGACTGTAGGGAGTGTGTCTTGATGTCAGATGGTCTCCATATGTAACCTCTGCCCAGACCCAGTTGCTGGTCTGTCACTTGCTGCAGGTCTCTCCCTCCTTCCACCTCACTGGCTGAGAATATGCACCAGACCTGGACACCTTGCCATTGTATCATGTGTGACCACCTGGTCTTGCCAGGTGGCATCCAGTGGTATTGGGTGGACCTGACCAGAGCAGCAGAAATGGTTTCCAGTATGATTGAGATAATTTGCTTTCTTAGGGAAAATATGTCCTCTCTTCCTTTCTCTCTTTTTTGCTCCCCCTTTTTTTTTTTCCTCACAGTTGTTTGCATTTTTCCACTTTTGGGCTATGTCCTCTTTTTGAAGGGAGTTTTAAAAATGACCTTGTAAAACCTTTGGTCATAATTGACAGAGCTGCCTTGACACTGTGGCACAGAGAATGAGCCTGATTGAAGGGGGGGAAAACAAATGGTGTTCCTGTTCATCTGAGAAACAAAATAATTATTTTTCTTTTAATAAGTCTGTGTGAAATGAAAAGGGGAAAAGGCAAAACAGAAGCGTTTAAATTCTGCACCAGGGAAAATCTTGGTGTGTTCAGTCCCTGTGCACAGTGTATAATTAAACCCAAAATAGAGCAGTGAACTGAGGGAGGGAGGTGGGTTACAAGATCAAGCAGGGAGGGGGCAGGGTTACTCACTTCAGAAGCACTATCCAAAAATAAGTTTCCATTTCTTTCCTGCTTTATTTGATAAATGAGCTTGGTCTCATTTAATCCCATTTCTGGTTTACTCTGTTTTCATCTTCATCTGCTCCCATTTTCTCTGTCACCATAACCATTTATTGGAAGTATACTGGGACATGCTGTCCCCAGCTGAGGCTGGATCTGCTGTGCCAAACATGTACCTGCAGTGAAGGAGACTGGTGACTGTCTGGGGAGCATGGTGGGGTGGTGGGTTGCAGGAACTCAGTCTGTGTTGAATGTAGCTTGTAGCTTTCTCTAGTTTGTCATCTAATTAGCCCAGACTGGAGCCTTTTTCTCTTGGTTCAAATATACTTCAATAACTTTTTTTCAAGCCACTACACCCCCACGCCTTTTCACCAGCCTTATGTACTCTTTTTTTTGCTCCTGTGTCTTATTTAACTAAAATTTCTCTTAATTTTATTTTCTCCTTTTTTTCTTTGTTCTATTTGCACATATTCCTGCTTCTTCCATCTCTTTCCCCTACTATTAATGCTCTCTGTTGCTTTATTTTTCTCTTATTGCATTACATTTTTCTGGAGCATCACACATAATATAGCCACAAGGTAAAGGCCAATGGGCTTGCTAAGGAAACTGCTCTGCAAAAAAGTGAGAAATTCAGGTTAATTGGATGCAATCAGGTCAAAATTTAGTTAATCTTTGAGTGGGTGGGTGTGAGCACAAGGCTGTGTATACATGGCTGGTCTGGGGGCTGATCCAGGCATATTCATTTCCAACTTTATATGAATATGCACATTCCCTCAGATACTGGAAGAGTGATGTGCATCTGGGGAAAACGACAGGAGTACAAAAGTGACATCTCTTCATGTCATAGCAGAGAAATTTCTTCCTTCTCTGGCAAAAGAGAACAAGGCTGTCAAATCCTAGAGTAAGGGTAGCTGTAGAGCTGTAACCTAATAAACAAGAGCAAAAGATCAACTGGAACATCTGTCCTCAGGAAAGGATGCTCTGTGTGGAGGACAGAGGGACATTGCCTGTGTAAAGAGTGAAGGGAGGGAAGATTCCCTCAGATACCTCTATTGATTTTTTTTTTGTGTGTGTACATAAGGAACAGGTTTAGTTATTCAAAGCTGTCCCATTTTATTCAGCTGTTGAGAAGTCCTCCACACTTGAATGTCAGGATGCGATTGGAAGGTTGAGGAAATTAGTGCTGTAGTTTTGAGGGGCAAAAAAAAATAATCATTAAATCCTTCAAATTAGAAGGATTTTCAGGAGTCCAGTCTCCTGCTCAAAGCAAGGTCAGCACTTGAACTCAGGCCAGGCTGCTCAGGGCTTTGCCTAGGTGGGTTTTGAAAACCTGAAAGTACAGGGTCTGCATTTCCTCTCTGGGCAATGACTGCACTATCTACATAGGGAAGACTCTTTGCTTCTGTTTGATTTGAAGACTGTTTCTTTTTGTCCTGCTGTGTACTGCAGTAAAGAGCCTGCCTCCATCTCCTTTAGTGTACTGGATTTAGGGCTATTGGGTCCCTCAAGTCTTCTCTGCAGGCTAAACAAGTATCTATCTCTCAGCCTCTCCTTGCAGGGGAAGTCCTTTGGCCCCCAAGCATCTTGGTGGCTCTATGCTGAACCTGATCCAGTTTATCAATATCTTGTGCTGACAGATCCAAAGCTGAGCCAATTAGCCATGTGTGGTCTAGCAACTACTGTATAAAGGGAAATAAACACTTTTTTGTTAATCCACTGGTTACAGTCCTGCGAAATACAGCCCTATATGCTCTTAGCTGCTTGTGCTGCCGGGGCAGAGTATGTACTCCTGAAACTTTCTTTGTTTTAAAGCGTGCTGTCTGATTTGGCCAGTCATGGCATCTGAAGGGGGATCACCCTGCTTGACGGTTGACTGTCCCTCATCTTGGTCATCAAGGGAAGGGACGTGGCTCATTGTTTCTGTTATGAATTTGGCACATGGGAGAGAGTCTTCTGGGGGTGGTAATGACTCTGAAGGTGAGGTGGAGCTGCTGACCTTGTCATCAGAAAAAAAACAAAACAAAAAAACCAAACCAAAACAAAAAAAAAAAAACCAACAAAAAAAAGAAGGATTTGATAGTAGACAGAAGCTATTACTTTTCATAGTCATTCATTTGGAAATACTGATGTTTTGGCTATCGGTTAGTAGCATTAAATCAGACCCACTGGAAAAAAGCACTTTGAATTTCTATGGCCAGATACTCATGTCTGAACATGTGCCACCAAGTACTGCTTAAACACTGGAGTCCTGTTTAGGGCTGGAAGGTAACTATCATGTTGTCCATCTGTCACACAGCAATCAGTTTAAATAATTTCAGTCCTCCAGCAGTCTTAGACCTCTCTGAGTGTGGTCAAGGGCAGAAAATATGCCTGCAAAAGTGGTGCTCAAGTAATCTGATGTGTGCTTTAAATTCTGCGTCCCAGTGTACTGTGGCAGACCTTTACCATTCACACAGTGGACACTTCATGGGAACAGGTGTCCTCATCTGCATGGCCTGATGTGGCCACTGAACTATGGGTTCATGAAAATATAACCTGCAGCAGACATTCAAAAGCTGTTTTACTTCTAGTGCTGATCTTAAATGACCATCTGGTTATGGGTAAGAATTATTCACTTGTACATCTTTGCATCTAAATAGCTGAAAAGTAATATTAATGAATTACAGGGTATTTCCTAAGCAATTTGAATATTCAAAATACAGTAGAAAATCAGCCAAAGGAGTGACAGATAATTTCTAAGAAGCCATTCAGAACTGTAAGCCAAATCTCCTTTTGAATTTGGTTATAAATCATTCATGATTAGGCTCTGTAGGAGGATGCTAGAAAATGGAGATGTAGGAAACTTCTAGGAAGCTGGAAAGAGCACACTGTCCTGAGGTAACCTGAAATTAATAAAAACTTTGCTTCAAGCATGTGCCCTGTCCACATTTGGGGAAATCTCCAAAGGAGCCAAGGATTTAGGATTGTAACAGAAAAGGCCTAAGTGATGAATCAGCTAGTCCAACTGGTGGCCCATGAACTGCATGAATGTTCATATGCTTCTAGTTGGCTTCCCATTTTGGGTCTCTATCAGAAAGCAGAGTTTGGATGATGGAAGAGTGGCTGGGCAAGTTGTGGCTTCAGGCTGGAATAAAAGGTGGGATTGGGGTGAATTGGATGCTCTCTCAGCAATGAGAGGTACGTGGTGGCTCTTGGCTGTCTGATGTGGCTAGTTGGTTTAGGAGCTTGGAGGCTGTCCAGCTCCATGCTGCAAAGGAAACACCCACTAGGTACTTCAGGGCTGTGATGCACTTTGCTTTACAGCAGGATTTAAGGCTGAGGGGGTGATGGATTGCTGTTATTGGAGCCATTTTGGTAGCAACTTTGTAGACCAGAGAGCCTCAGTGCACTGCCACTGAGTGCAAAGAGTGGAAGATCTTGGAGGCAGAGCCATGACTTCAGGGAATAATGATCTGCAGCAGGAGTTGCAGGGAAGGGGAGGAGTGCTGTGATTCCCTCTGCCTTTGAGCATCTCCTGATCCATGTCCTGTTGATGCACAGTTTGGAGAGAATCCCTTACCCAGCATTGAGGTGACTGTCATGGTTGGAGCTGAGCTTTGCTGCTCAAGGATTGGAGCCCTGGTACTCTCTGTGCCTCCTGGTAGGGCTCTTAAGCCCCCAAGGAAGGTGACAGAACAGAGGCAAAAAGATGTATATGATGCTGCGTTGATAAGAGCCTCTGTACCTTTTTTCCTATAGTGTCCCAAGGCATGCACCTGGACCAGAATAATAAGATATATTGTAGCCAAAACAAGATAGAGGGCCCAGAACCCTTGGAAAGGCTCCAAAGGGGCAGTTCTGAGGGTGGTAGCAGGGCAAATGGTTTTTGGGTTGGATGTAATTAGTTAAAGCTGTAAGTTAAGCTGTGTGTACCTATGGACCCTGTGCACCTGAAAGCTTTCATTAAAGAACTGCTCTCTACCTTATCTATACTAATACCGTTTGGAAAGGGTTTTTTTCCCCTCCATTTTAGGAAACATCCAAACCCAACCCACAGTCCCCTGGCTGAAACACTCTTGAGCATCTTTATCTGTGGCGTGCTAAATGCTCGTGATTAGTTTTAATTCCAGCTATTTTCGGCTATTAAAGTACTGCTTTCTTTGCATGGCCTCGTGCTTTTAATTAGCCAAAGCAAACCCATATGCCACAAAATCGTTTCCTTCATCCAAAAGGAGGAGAGTGTTATCATTTCTGCCACAGCTCCTCTTTCAGACACACAAAACAGGACCCAGTAGCTGGGCAACCCCCAGAGCTGCCAGGAGCCTGTGCTGTTGCAGGCTGTTTCCCTGGCACAGGAAAGGAGGGGTGGAGGACCTCTTTTGGTGCACTTATCAGCTCTGTTTCTTGGGGACCACTGCCTGGGACGGTGGTAACTGAGCATCTGTGATACACATGTACACATGTCATCTCCCCTGGGCTGCTTGCTGTTGAGTGGCATATGCAGTGCCACAAGACAGTGCCCATCTCCTTGTTCTAGTTCATGTACTTTTGCAAATCCCCCACCTACTGTTCCTGTAGGTGCCCTCTCTCCTCCTTTCTCCTTTGCTATAAGCATAGATTTTCCAGATAAGTGATACAATATCATCTTATTTTGTGAGCTATCTGCTGTGCTAGCTGTATTTTCTGAACACAATAGCACAAATTACTTTACATAACAGAAGTAGGCAATTCAATAATAGCAACAGCAGAGGGAAGGGGGACATCAACCACTGAAAAAATGAGAGATGTTTCCAACTATGTGCTTGAATATTCACAGGAGTTAAATTCAATGCAAGATTGATTTTTGTGGGGCAGTCCTGAAACAAGGAGAACACTGTGATAGGGAATGACATGGGAAGAAATCCAGGTGACTGTTTTGCCTGAAATGCAGTGGAGAAGGTAGGGACATGCAGAATGGCCTTAGGCTAGATAGGTCTCTATAAGAGCTGTCAGTGTCTTCCTAAATTGTGTAGTGTGATAACAGATGTGGCTTTGTTTCACCTACCCTCTCCATTTTAGGTTTTTTGGCCTTCCCCC
>VXBX01002369.1:1165081-1201387 GCA_013400415.1 Scytalopus superciliaris | reverse complement strand
CCCCCCCCCCCCCCCCTTTGAGAGGATGACCATCACTGCATATAATAATCCCAGTGTGATCCCAGTTCTGAATTATGGAGGCTCAGCACAGCCTTTGTATTGCTTCCTCCTGTGTTCTGACATTAGTTGTGTTGAGGGTTTTTTTGCCACAGCTGCACAGTAAGCTGAGCTCAGCATTCAGCTGTTCCTATTGCCATGTCAATTCCTTTCTTTAGTAAGGCAGTTATTTCATAAATTTGAAAGATGCGTAAATAACGTACAGTTTTCTCCTGTTTAGAGGCATGATTTGCATTTAGCAACATTGAAAATAACTTACCACATTCTCTGCTTAGGTTTCACTCAGGTTCATCCCTGTTCCTTCTGGTCTTGGCTACCTCACAAAACTTGGTGGTGTCTGCAATTTTGTCACTCAGTGGGTGTCCTTGTTTCCAGCTAACTGTTTAAGTAAAATGCAACAGCCTTAGAAATTAATCTTTATCCATCACAGAATTCACGGCCATAATGAGGATTTTAATACCACTGGGGTGTAAACATTGACAGGTTTTATCCATTCACTAGCTTGTCATGTTTGAAATATTCAGGGGTGGCAAGACATGATTTTCTTTAGTATGTACTAAAAAACAGCAACATGGAGTCTGTCATAGCATATTCTTCCAGATGTTTAACATTTAAACTTTTAAACGTGTATTCTAATTGCTGGACCAAACTTGAATATTTCCTTGCAGAGAAGTTTCTGGCCTGGCTTTGGAGATGCTTTCCAAATGCAAAGTGTGGTCTGCTAATTCCCCAATTTGGGATGTTACTGAATTTTTAGTGGTGGATTGCCTCATACTGCAAGTCACTCAGAGATCACTGGCATAATATTTGGGAGTAGCAGCTTTTTGGGTTTTACCATATTGGATTCTTCCTGAGCTGCTGCTTCTCCTGGCCCCTCAGTCTCCAGCAGTATTGTTTTACTTTTAGTGCAGAAAAGAAGGGAAAAGAGGTCAGAGCCAAAATTTTTTTGAAAGGGTAATGTTAAACTAGTTTCTTCTAAATGAATTGGAGATTAATGAAGCTATTCAAGTGCAAGAAGGATGATAACTTTTCCTTGTGCAATGTGAACAGTAAGAGAGTGATATTGGGGGCATGGTCAAGTGAAGTGGAACTTGAAGCAAAAATAGGGAAATGGGTCAGGATAGGAGGAAATGAAAGTGTGGATGAAGGTTGCAGTGAAGGGAGATTCAAGAAAACTGTAATGATGATTAGACTCCTCTCTAAAAAAACTGTTCTCATCTGTACATGTAAAAGCTGTTCAAATGTGCAGCACACCTTTAGGGAGTTCTACGGATAATAAAAGTAAGTAAATTACCTATGAAGCTGCAAATCAAAGTATTAGAGGAAAAGTTTGTTGTGGACTTGATCTGCACTGTTAATGCTATTACTACTGTTATTTTTAGCTCTGTTTCCTAAGAAAATCAAGTGGAGGTGATCAATGCAACCCTGTAACAACCTTTTGGCTGATACGTCTCAGGTGGGTGGATGGAGGAGAACAGTCCTACTAATGCCCTCACCAAAGAAAGGATGGACAAGGCAGAGACCTTATATATATTGGTTGGTCCACCAGCTGCTGAAAGGCAGTGAGGACCTGGGCAGTCAGCCTGCTATGCTGGATGGGCAACCAGCACTTGTGTGGTGCAGGAGCAGCCGTGGTGATTGCTGCAGCTTGCTGTGCTGGTAGGGCATACTGTGCTGGGTGGGGTGCACTGCTGGGAACAAGGAATGGACCTAGGCGTGGTGACAAACTGTTGAGATGTTGGGAACATAAGAAGGAAGTAACCACTGGTGTGATGCAGAGTGCATCGAGTGATAGGAGAGATTGACCTGAGATGTGTTGGAAGTTGGGCAAACCCAGAGAGGATGAAGGAAGTAGTTTTGTGAGCAGCAGAACTAATGATGCCTCATGTTTGTATCTCATTCCTTGCAACCTATTCTCCCTGCACTAAGAAGAGTCACCCTCAGGAGCACTGGGGCAGAGATCTGTTCCTGGAAAGGGGACTTTTGGAGAGATAAGACATAAATAATAAAAGCTTAATAAATTCTGCAGCTCAGAGCACCTTGCTCTCACTGTTGCATAGTAGGACCAGGAACTGCTTGTGGTAAACCTTGTATAAATGTAGGAAGAGAAACTGGTTCTTGCTCTAAAGAGTTTGTTTAGGTGTACAGTAAGACATTATAGTGTAGACCTGGCATGTAGTCCTCCTTTTTCCTGTGTGATTGAGGTCATTGCACATTGACTACTCTGGGCTCTGAGGGAATTTTGAAAGCATGAAAATGGGAAAAGCAGGAAAAAACAAGGGAAATACAGAAGGATTAGTCGGGTTTTGTTGTTGGTTTGTTTTTGTTTTGGTGATTTTTGTTGGTTTTTTTTTGTTTGTTTTCTTCTGCCGGGAAAAACTGAAAGTTCCAGTTGTGGGTTGTTTGACTTGTCAACAAATCAAGGGGAAACTTGGAAAGAATTTACAACAATAGGAAAAGTTTCTGTCCCAGGGATGGAAAGGATTTACTTTAAGGCTGTACAAATACTGGAGACTTATGGTGGAAGTAAGGGACAAGATATTTTGAACATTCAGAAGAGCTTTGTGCCTGTGAAGGTGTTAAGCTGATGAATGCCCCATGGCTTGTGACACTTGTGACCCAGCTCAAACACACTAGAAACTGTGTTGCTAGGATCCTTCAAGTCAGAGCCCAGAGAAAAGGCCTGGCTGCTGTATGTGATTCTGTCACTGCTGACTTGCATATTTCTAGGGAGAGAAGCACTAGCTCAAGCACAAACTTAAGAACGAATATGGCAATTACCAGGAAGCCCTATCACTGGTTTTTTTTTGTTTTGTTTTTTTGGCTCTAGCCATATCCCACAGGCCTTAAGCATGTCCTATACTTTACTGAGTGCCATTATGAGGAGTGATAAAGACTGGGAGCACCCCTGTCCACAATGGCAGCAGTCTCTAGGTATTGCTGCAGTCCAGGAGGGGACCACTTATGGTTTCCTTTTAAAAAAGGGGATGAGAAGGCCACAGCATGCGAGAGTGTGTATGAGGATAGCTCTACAGGAAAGGAGTTACTTATGGAAAGAGGAAGAGCAGCTGTATCACAAATGAGGAAAAGTTGGGCAGGAACAAGAGATAGCAATGCTGAATTCCAGGAGGATGGAGCAGCTCAACATTTAGGGCTGTGCTAAGGTCAAAGAGAATGAGCCAAGAGAAAATCTCATGGTTTGCAGAAGATGAGATCATTAGCTATCCCAGGCAGTTCCAGTGCTTCGACTGTCAGAGCCTGATCTAAAAACAGGCTGGGTTTATGCTGTGTATAAAAATGAAAGTGGTGTTTCCCCCCCTTCCTGCTTCCCTGAGAAGAGGGAGGGCTGTAAAGTGAGAACATGTCAGGGCAAAGGTGGAAATGTGCAGGGAATATATGTAGTGACATCTAGCAAGGTGGCAGGAGAGCCATGGAAGAGAAGAAACTTGGAATTGTTACATTGGGGCAGGGAAGTGGGAGGAGGGTGAAAGGAGTGGGAAGTGGTGCTAAAGGAATAAGGATGAGGAATACCCTGAGGGATATGAGAAGGAATAAATAATATCCTGGGAGCAGTGAAAAGCAGCAGGGAGCAACATTATTGGGGCCTAGGCCAGTCTTACATTGAAAGGAAATTAAATGTGCTCTAGCTGCTCCTAATACATGTGTGTAAGCTGCGATCCTGCATGCATACACTTTTTCAATGATAAGGAAATGAGTAGCAAATTAATTAGGAACTGGGAGCACTGTCCAGATTGTCTGGCAATACATAAAGAAAAGATTGTCAGGTGCCATGACTAAAAAGGAGATTGGAGCTCAGAGAAGGCTTGGGCACTTGGCAGTCAGGCTAACTGAGCTAGATAAAGCATTGCAAAAAAAAAAAAAAAAAAGTATTGGCTGTCAAGCAAAACTCCTTATTCTGAAACTGGCTTGTGTCACTTCAGCATTTGTCAGTACAACACCATCTTGTAGCTGCCTTTTCCCTGGACACTGAGTTAAGCAGGCATTCCTTTACCTGTTTACCTTACCAAAGAAACTGATGTGAAGAGGGATAAGTATGTTGAGCATCTGTATGCTGGGCAAAGTCTGACATGTTGGTTTGGTCTCTCTGATGGTGACTGGTGGGGAAAGTGATGGTTGTCTGAAAGGTGTCTCTACCTTCTGGGCTGTTAACTAGCATCAATCATAGCAGCTGTACTAATGTAAACAATTGTTTTTATAAATTGTAAATGCAGTGTTAAGGAGGGTTGGCTTGGCCTGACCTGTGAAGGTCTGACTCAAATGATGAGAGCAAACTGACCCTGGAAGGAAAAAAAACAAAACCCAAATGAGCATCACAGAAGGTAATGCTGATGCCCACTTCATCTGCTGTGACTCACAGTTGCCTGCCCCTTGCTTGTTCCATGCTCCAGCTTGGAGATGAGACCTGTTGCTTGTCTGCCTATGACTCCATTATGCTTAGGCACTTCAAAAAATCAAGCAGTAAATTTGATTGCCTTGATTACAAATGTCATCCAGCTCAGATGCAAGAGGAATGGCTGAGATGGGGCTGGTCCAATATGTAACTGCTGCTGATTAACCACAGCAGGGAGTGCCTCACAAGGAAGTGTCCAGACCTTGCTGCAGACAAGTGTGGATTTATCCCGTGTGTATAGTTTAGAGATGGGTGTAAGTGCTGGGGTTTTGAGTCTCTCTAGTAACTATAATTCTGCATATGGTTTTATTTTCCTACGGATTGTTTGGTTTAATGTTGAATGATATGGGAGTCCTTCTGTGGCAGTGAATTCTGCTGGTTAGTCATATTGAAACTGAGGTCACAGAAGGGTAGGGGGACGAGCAGAGCAATATTTCCTATCTGCTGGCTTTGGGTTTGCTGTCTTCTGATGACACTCTTGGCCTTGCTCTGCGAGCACAGAAATTTCTCACTTACTGTTTTTATTTTATACATTGCTATGATGTTTCCTGTTCAGATGAGTTGAGAACGAAAAAGGATGGCTAGAATTGTCTTACAAAGCATCCTGCAATCATGAGCCACTGTGCTGCTAAGTCCAGAATGAACTGCCAAGAACATACTCTTATGTCAGAGGCTGTTAAATATTTTTGTGCACTTTACAGCAGATGTAGGACCAATCCACTAGCAGATGAAAAATCTCAAACAGTGAAGTCCTATGGTGACAGCCCAGCCTGTCAGGAATCAAGGATATTGTTAATATAATCAGTGTGGAAGAAGAGGATTTCCTTGGTAAAAGGGACTAGAAACCAACCTAAAGTTTCCTCTCCTTGGAGATAAAAGTGTTCCCAGGCTGTCTGTAGCTTCTGTTGCCTTTTTATGAACCCTGTCCCAGGTTCTGCAAAAACTGTTGCAACTTGAGCTGACCACTCTGTGGCTTTCCTCCTTTCAGTCCTTTTGTAGGTGGAGACTTTGATGGCACTGTGGTTGGCTGAAGAGTGCTTTGTTGGTTACAGGACCCCAGCTCCTGTGCATAGTCTGTTGATGCCTATGACTTGTAGCAACTTTAATGCGAGTTTTCCAAGAAAATCAGTTAGTTTTTATTGACAGGGTCACTTATCCTTGTATTAGTCATCTGCTTCACTTTGGCTAACTCTCAGTCCAACACCCAAGAATCCACTCTGGTTTTGAGAGGCTATTTTGATCTACCCAAAATAATCTGTATCCTCTGCAGACTATGACCCCGCCAAGAGCTCTCTTCCCACTTCACTTATGTATTATTTAAACCATCTGTACAGCACTTGCTTCCTTTACTCTGAACTAATGTCCTTCTGAATGACTCCTGCTGTTCTCTAAACAGCCTTCTAAAATCTAGTGTCACTTGTGTATCTCTCCTTTCACTACCTCCTAGGATATTGTACTTAATTACATTGTGAACCCTATTACTTAAGGGCTCAGGTATTGTCACTTCTTGAATTAGCTTCTGCAAGTTGCTGAAAATTAAGTTAGGAATAGCTGCTTTTGCTTGTGAGTGCTCAAATTAGCTGTTCCAACCAGCAATTGTTTAAAGCATTGAGAAGCCATTGTGTTCTTTGTGCCAGCTTACAGGTGAATTGCCTCATCTTCATTTTCTTTAAATTGTGTGTTTCTTTCAAAACTGTACACCCAGTTGTTTTTAGCTAGAGCCCTAATGATAGATGTGCAGCATGAGATTATAAATGTATTGCAACTCCTGGGGTTGTGAATTCCTGCAGAGTTGATGGTATGATCTTCTGTACATAGTTTTTCCCCTTAAGTGTTTTAAGGTTTCTGAGTTAACTCTATGGAGGTATTGAAAAGACTGCATTATTCCTGCAACCCTTTGGCTTGAAGTCACTCTTCTATATAACTTGCAGCCAGGTATTACAGTACTGCATTTGCTTTTTAGTGTTCCACCAAGTTTCTGTCACTTATAGTGTATTAGACATCATCTATTGCCAGGATTTCTAGTTCTCCTTAAAATCAGCCCATTTTGAGATGTTTAAACCTAGGCTTGAAGGGGAGAAAGGGGAGTAAAAGAACAAAAAAGAGGCAGTAGTAGAAATGCTAATGTCAAACTTTCCTCCCTTATTTAAGACTGTATAAGATGTTACTTGATCTGTATTTCTTGCTACTGTCTCCTCTGAAATTGCATGAATTGCTGAGGGAATGTGATTTCTGGGCTTTGATTTGCTGACTAACTGGTTTATGTTTTTTTTTATCTGCTGTAATGAAAGCAAGCAAATTGGAGTCAGCAGGTGAGAAAAGGCTGTCAGTAATTCCCCTTACTTCACTCTGCTGTGTAAACCTGATAGGTTTAAGGGGCTGAGGGCTGTGAAGCTTTGTTCTCTGCCTCTACTAGCTTGATACACTGTACTGGGAGTAGGGCTGCCAGCCCCAGGGCATGGAAAATGAGTGCAATCTCCTGTCCCATACCTCTGCAGGCCCCCCATGTCCTTCAGGTTTGTCCCTTCCCTGAAGGTAGGCACTGCAAAGGGGCCAAGCCCAGTTTGGAAAACAGCATTAGGCATCCTGGGGAATGGGGTAGGTTCTTCCTGAGTGGGGGGGCATATATCATAGGCTGTGAGCTTATGCTGATCCTTGGCTGAAGGGCTCTGCAGGGAAGGGGTTGAGGAGATCTCCCACAGATTAATCCCTTTAAACCATTCTTCACAGGGCAGATAATCTGTGTCAGCATTTGTGAGTTCAGACCCACTGACGAAAGTTACTCTGCAGCCAGCTGGGAGCTGGATAAATAGAGCAGATACTGCTGAACATAATGACTTTCAGCACTCTGTGCAAACATCTGAAAGCAAAAAAAAAAAACAACAAAAAAAAAAACAAAAAAAAAAAAACACAAAAAACCAAACAAACAAAAAAACCCAAAAAACCACCACAACCAAAAAACCAAAGCTCAGTGGAGAAAAACGGGCCAAAGTTGAATATTTGAATCTGTCCAGATGTGCATAGTGTCTCAGATGAACACAGGGGACAACATATGCATTCCTGCTGATGCTTCTGGAGAACTTTGCCCTGGAACCAGTTTCAGTTGGAAGTTGCTGATTCAGTGAAATCAGCATTAATTTATTGTTGCCCTTTTGCCCCCTGGAAATGATGTGCATGTTTTAATCAGTTCAGTATGTTTCCTTTGGCTTTATATGCTAATGTAAAAGTCAACATGGTAATGGTGATAGTCAAAACCCTTAGGTCAAAACAATGTACTTCAAACAAGTCAAAGCAAAATGTACTTTTGAATATATTGTTTTGGGTCATTGCAAATTAACACGACAGACTTTTAGGTCACGCGGCATGACATTTGACTCCCAACAGCCTATTAGGAATCTGTGGCCTTAATGTCCAAACAAACTCAATGTTCAATTTATTTCTCTTATTTTTAACTACATTCAGTTTCGATAATTGCTGTGGGGCTGACAGCTCTGAAGAACAAGCCTTAATGCGTTTCTGCAACTCCCATCTTTAAAGCTTGATATGTCCTGGCAACTCCTCTGTTTCTGAAGCTATCTTTTATAATTTTTCTTTCAAAGCTTGTAATGTTTCACTACATCTCTCAAAGCACAAGTTTAGCTGTGAGGTGGACAGTGGGGTCTCCAATGCAGCCCATGTGGTTTCCCCACACATTGCTGGCTCCAAGCCCACCCCCTGTGCAGTCTTGGAAGGTTTGTACCATGCTCAGAATGCCTCTGACAGCCTATCCAGACTGCACAAATGAGAAAAGGCAGTGCAGGGCTGAGAGTGCAGTGCCTGGGCTGGCACAGAAACTTACTGTGGGTCCTGGGCTTTGTGGGAGGGGTAAGGGTGAAGCCTAGAAGAGATAGTGGCTTTTGGATCCCTGTTCAACCTACCTTTCCAAAGACATTTGCTATGTTTTTGCTTGGTTTTGGGTACTATTCTGCTTGCAAGCTCATGTTAAAAGTTGGACAACTCTTCAGGAAACAAGGAAGGAATGAGTCCCCAGGGGAAGGCTTCATGCTTGTCCTCCTGCCACACTTGCAAGAATGGAGAAGGCAGAGTGCCGAGCATTCCTAGTCCTCCTTGCCCTTTTGTTGGCTGCTGTTCCTCAGGACAAGTGAGCAAGCCAGGCCTGTGTTGGGAACCAGGCAGCAGACAGGGCTGCTGTCTTCCTCCTCCATCCCAGCATGAAGGAAAGCGTGTGATACAGGACCAAAGATGTCAGTTGTCCTTGCTGGACATAACCAAAGGTGTATCTCCCCAGCCATTATGGCAGCATGAGCTTATTCCCATAGAGCAGAGCCTGCACTGCCTCTACTCCCATAACCTTCCCCATGCCAGAGCAATGTGGGGCAGCTGATGGGAAGGAGAATCCAAGCTCCCTTCCAGAGCCTGGAGTACTGTGGGGAGAGGTACAAGTAATGGAAATTGAAATGCAAATTCTTTTTGAGTGGAGAAAAGGCCCCCATAAATCAGGAGTGACAAGAACACAAAGACACCATCAGGATGCATTTGCACAATCAAGGGATGTTTCATATATATGAGAGAACCAAGGCACAACCTCCGCTCCTGAAATAAACCAAATCCATTTTTTTTACTCATCAGTGAAGCAGTCTCTGAAATTCCCTGCTTGAAGAGCAACAGAAAAACAGAAAGGAGATTTCAGATAAATTTTGCTCAGATGTGGCTTGTTTTCTAATTCTGACAGGAAAATATTTGTTTTAAAGGGTCAGTGAAAAATAAACAGTTCTTCCCTTCCTACACATCCAGCAACATGACAGGGATCTGCATTTTTTTTCTCTAGATTTGATCATCTTCAAAGAAATGGTACTCTGAGAATGATGATACAATTGTGTAGTGTAGAAACAGTAATCTCATGACAAAGAAAGAGCAGAAATGCTCAAACTGAGACTGACCACAGGACACAAGCAAGAGGAGCCTGGCAGCACAGAGCTTTTCCCAAGGCTTGAACCTGTAACCATAGCTAAACGTTTCACCAGCCTGTGCATAGGTCTAGGCAAGCTGCAGGTGCTGCTATAGCAAGAGGGTGGAAGTTTTAAACTGAAATCAGAAGTGACAGAGCTGAGTGATGGAATTTGGTCTTTCAAGCCCTGCCCTGGATTTTAGCTTCTCTCTTCATCATTCTGTCACAAGCACCAAATCCATCCGTCTTTTTCTGTAGCAGCTGATAAAACTCCTGTGTCTCACTATCTTCCATGTTGGACTTGAGACAGGTCTTTCAGGCTTACCAGCTGGCTTTCCTGACTAGACAGTGTGTGCTGGGTGTTTGTCTACTTCCATTTAAACATTCCTGAGGAGCCCAGCTCCCGTGGGTGAGATATCTTTATCCCACCCTTGCTGTGAAGTAGTTTTCTGTGCAGTTTTCAGTGGTCACAAAACCAGATTGATTGTCCAATGCTATCTCTGTATTGCAGAAAAAGTGATTATTTATGTACAAGTGGTCTAATAAATCAACTGTAACAAATTTGAGCTCTGCTTTTGACTGCAATTGTGTGGTCCGGTCCCACATGTAGCATTGGGTTGCACTGGCAAGACAAGCAGTTGCCGTCTTCTGTTCCCTTGGCTTAAGGCTGGATTGGATAAGGCCCTGAGCAACCCAATCAATTGGCTGGTATCCCTGCACATGACAGGAGTATTGGAACTATGATCTTTAAGGTTCCTTCCAACCAAACCAATCAACTAAGATATGACGCTGGGTTAATTTGTAAATTGGTAACTCCACTGACTGATGGAGTTACAGGCAATTCCTGCCCATGTACAAATGCAGGACCTGTCTGGAAAGCCATTAGGTGGTAAGCACTGAAATAGTCCCAGTTTCTATTTCCTAAGCCATCATCCTCTGCTATTCCAGCTGTAGGATGGGGATTAGGCAGACAGGCTTTGTTGGCATGATTTGGAATGGATTAAAACTTAAAATTGAATTATGCAGGTTCTGTGTTAATAAAACCTTTCCATCACACCACCATATGCTCTAAAGCACATTAGAAAGTGGCTGCATTATGAAGGGCTTGGGGAATTCAGATCTGTTCTTGTGCAGCTGTTTTTCTGTCCCTGCCAGGGTCAGGTGTATAATGTGCCATCAGCTTCCAGCTGCTGGGGCTGGAAAGAACCATCTCTGTTCCTAAAACATAACCCATGATAACTTTCACCAATGCTGAACTGCTTTTATACTTTTTGAGCCATTTCACAGCTAGAAGGGAAGGAGGAGAATTGCTAGAATGTGGGAGGCTCCTTCCTCTGCAAGGGTGATTCTCTCTGGATCAGAAACAAAACTGGTTGCATTTCCATAGGAATAATGTGTTACATTGGTTCCTGCTCTCCTCTGCTCTGATTGCTTTATCCCAGTCTTGTGCAGTGTCTCACCAGCCTACTGGTGGAACTGTCAGTGGTGACAGTGCTTTGGGATGAGAAATGAGAAGCAAAAACCTGACCCAGAGCAGTCACAGTGTCTGGGTAGAAAGGGAATATGTTAGTTCTCCTCTTGCCCCAAACAAGCATACAAACCTGAACATGCATGCCTATTCTGCTCCCTCTTTATGTATTTATGTAACAAAACAAATATGAATCCCAACATTTATGTGCCATTGAGATTAGAGGCGAGGTAGCTAAGATTTGGTGTTATCTGTGAAGGGGAGCTGGAAATGGTTGTCTAACTCCAACTTAAGATGTCAAGGTCTTAGCTGTGTTTGGAGAAATTCTCTGTACTGTGGGCTGACAGGTGGCTGCTTTATCCAGGGCCCTCTGTGCAGCATGGATAGGTTTGCTGCCTTCAGTGACTTTGTTTTGGACCTTAGTGGTGGTAGTTACAGGATAAGTTGCTAAAGGATCACAGCAGCTCCTTGTGCAGAGCACAGGGTTTCAGTGCAATGAAGAGAGGGAATAATAATTCCTTATTTCTCATTCCTTCTAAATTACGGATAGTTGGAAAAAGTAGGGAAATTCTCAAACATGGGAAGAAAAGGCCTTCTCAAGAGACGTTGTTTTCAAATAGATACGAGTAGTTTAAAATAGAGGATTTTGGCAAATCAAATGTTGTCAAAAAGCCTGGGTGTTCTATGTGGAGAAACAAACCAGTTGACAGACCATCAAATCACTAGAATATATGTGACTTCCCAGTGAAAGACCTCTATCAGCTGATGATTGTTCTATGTATGTGGCCTCTGTCCTTGCCTGTGTTACACGTGCATAGGTGTACTTCCTTTGAAAAGCTGTAATGCAGCAGCCTCTAATGGGCAGTCAGTCTGGTTTCTTTTTTACGCACCTTCAAACAAAACCCTGTCAGGCAGCATCTGGGAAGCTGAAAGAAGGAACGTGAGAGAAAAGTGTGACTCTTAACTGGGGAGGAAAGGATCAGGTGTGTATGTGGAGTTTTCATGGAAGTAGTATTAAAACATGGTGAGATAGATAGGACCAGTAAAAGCTTTGTACATGATAGTGTAGCCTGATGTGACCATTGTGCCTTGGAAATTTATGGCTCTGTGAGGTTGAAAAGTTTTTTTTGAAGGGTTCCTAGCACTAATTATCCTGGAGAAATGAAGCCAGACTTAAATTAAAAAAAAATGAATTATTATAATAGGGGTCACTATGCACAAATTTGATTTTCCATTGTACCCTCCTCCCCAGTTTTAGTGGCACGTGGGTGGGAAGAGTGCAGAGTGAGAGAGAGCAGTGTGGGGAAAATTCCTTTATCGGCCTGGTGCAGCATACAGAGGTTTGAGTGTGTGGCTGACTCCAGACCTGGCATGCTGTGGCTGCCCTGGCCCCAATTGCTGTGTGGCAAAGGGTCCCTCACCCCATGGGGCCACAGGACCCTCAGCTATTTTGCTCTTCATTGGTGATTTGTCATCCTCCCTGATGGCAGAGGGCTTGGGAGTAGAGCTGGCTTTAGGGACAGGCTGTTCTTTCTGGGAAAGTGATGGGAGCTCTTTTGTGCTTGTTTTTTGAGATTTACTGTGGGTCCACAGTGGCTGTCTCCTCCAGGCGTGCCAAGTCTGTTTTTACTATCCTGACCTACGCTCTGGTTTTTCTTTTCCTTCCACTTGCTGTCATAAATATGAAAGCTTTTTAAATGTGGTGAAGCTAAGTGGGCGCTCAAAGTGCGCCTAAGAGGAGGCTGTGCTGTACATGTTGTGGAGGTGCAGATGTCTTCTGCTTCAGCCTCCTGCCTTAGGAACAGGTATGGCAACTCCTCTTCTAGAAAAAAATGGTGATGCAGAGGAGTTTTCTCCTTTTTCAAAGAGATGATGTGGCAGTACCATCCTATTTTTTTTTTCCCTCCTCACTTATAAATGATGACTACAGCTACCTGAGGGAAAATGTTTTTGATCCTTACCTGACCCAGACCAAAAGGTATTCTTCCTGTACAGCACAGTGTCCTATGGGAGTAGGCACATGAAGCAGAGTGTGTCTTGGCAGCAAAATGGGTGAGTACTTGGAGCACAGGTCCCAGTAATGAATTCTCACCCCTCAGGCCTCTCTGTGCACCCTGACTCTTTAGGAAACCTCTTTTCTGCATTTTTTCTCATGTTCCTTATGAAGTTCTGTCATTGCTGAGTTGTCATTTCCAGATAAGTTGAAGTGGGATAGACCAAGGGCTGTGGTCTATTTATGCTTGGAGAAGCACATGTGGTCATCAGAATTTTTAGACATGTGACTAGAGGAAGGGGCTTCTTCCCTCCAGCTCCCAACTTCCTTCTTCAGAGCTCTCATCCTTGCTGATTGTGATGATGAGGGTGCACTTGATCCTGCCAGTTTGCATCTGTGCTGCTTTCCCCATGGGGTGACACTCTGGATTTAAGAAATGTTGGCTTGTGCAGTAGTGCAGACAGCTTCTGTTCTGTGTGTGATGGTCATTATATTGACTGTGTAAGCTGAGCAGGTATGATGTGCAAACAGGTTATGGGGGGAGGAGAAAATTCTTCTGTCTGCTATGCAAACAACTGGGTGTGTGGTGGCCATGAGATGTGTAAGGTGATTGCTTTCTGGATACAAGGGTGCCAAATCTCACAAGGTATATGAGCATTTTAGAGACAGCTGTGAAGGATCCCTCTGGTCATGGTATAGCTTAGTGTCAGGCGTATAAGAATCTGTAGGAAGTAAGCCTTGAAATATAAGAGTAGATTATTAGCAAGAAAGCCTAAAACTAGTCTTTTCTAGTACACCTCTGGCTCCATGTCTGATTGTATCTGGATAGGAAGAATCATTCTCAGATGGGAAAAAAAGGTCGCGTAGAGAAGATGAGCTTTAAGTCATTGCTGAATCTGTTTGGAAAAGGATACTGCATGTAAGGGTTCTGAGAATAAATTTGCAGAAGTTGGTGGGTGTGCCAGCTGCAGGTATCCTAAGTCTAAGCAGTAGCTGATGCACTGTCTCAGAGAACTGCACATGAAGCTACTGCTTCTGATGGGCCCTTTGACAGGGCTGCACTGACAGAATCGGTCATCCTAATTCACAAAGAATGAATGTCACTTATATCTGGTCCCTGCTGCTCCCCATTGACAATGTCTCATTGAGTTGGCCAGGTTGTCAATAATTTGGTGTGTCTCTGCCTTGGTGATCTCCTGATCCAGGGGTGGAAATGTCTGCATCGTGATGCAGCCTTCCTTGCAGTGGTCCTTTCCAGGCTGCTGAGACCCTGTTTGAGCCTTGTCCTCTGAGGCAGGGGAAAATGGCTGGGTTTTGTACTCTGCCCACTAATGTTTTATGCTAGTGCTGTCCCAGTAAAACAATCATCTTCATTCTATTTTCATGGTAAAGTAATTTTATTGCTATAAGTGACAGGAAAGTGTTCTGATGGAAACAACGCAGCTAAGTACCACAGAGTAGTTTGGGTTTAAAGCGACCTTACATATCATCTTGTTCCAACCCCTCTACCATAGGCAGAAACACCTTTCAGTAGATGAGGTTGCTCAGAGCCTCATCCAACTTGGTCTTGAACACTTCCAGGGTTAGGACTGCTTCCTGGGCAACAAGTTTCAGTGCCTCACCACCCTTAATAGAATCACAGAATGGTTTGAGTTGGAAGGGACCTTAAAGATCATCTGGTTTCAACCTGCCTGCTGTGGGCAGGACTACCTTTGCAGTGGGTGGTATTGAATCAGTGTGTACTATGGAGAGGAGGCAGGAGGGTAGCTGACTACTGAAGGTAACGGAACCTGCATAGGATAATGGAAATACATGTGATCTTTTGGTGCTCAGTAATTAATGTGGCAGAAGACGGATGTCTGTGCGACAGTGAAGAGTAATCCAATATAGAAGCAGCTCCTGCAGAGTCACACAGAATTGGGAATGGTTGTTAAAATTTAAAACAAAACCAATAGGCTTAGAAAAGACTCTGAAAAGAGAAAAGGAAATACTTGGAATGGCTGGAAAGGATGGGATAATGGGCTAGGCTGCAACTGGTATGTCCAAAACAAAATGGTTTAACACATGTCCATGTTTTGTGGCTGGAAAATGTATGGGGAAAAATAATTTAGACTGTAAATAAGAGGAAGAAGCATGTATTTCCAGAGGCTGTCAAAACTCCAGAATAAATAGAGTGTGAAGTTGAATCTATATGAAAACAAATAGGTCAGAGGAATACAAATGTGGTACCAGTCCTAAATCTGAGGAGAGATGAAGAGTACAACAGGCAGAAAGACATTAAAGAAAGCAGAACTATGCTGTACTGATGATGGAGGCTTTAGCTAGCCTGTGCTATTAGCAACATGCTGTGTAGGAGCTGCCACTTTTGGAGATGGCTGTTCTGCAGTCAAACATGTTGATAACTTGTGCTTATATAGTATGCTTTTATTAAAGGAACCTGGAGTGACTTTTGAAGGTAGCAAATTCTTTGGCAGATGGGAAAAGAGAAAGATGTGTAGGGTATAGATGGGTTTTAGTGTTACACTATCGTAACTATGGGCTGAATTTTATCTTGAGGTCCCAGTGAAGGTATCAATGGAAGATGGAGGTAGAGAGCATAAGTCTTCTGGCTCTTGCCTGTCCTTCCACTGCACCTGAACAGAAACTCTCTGGCTGCTAGGGGTCCTACGTTTATGGGTAATCTATATGCAGTACATTACTTGCCTGTACAAAGTGGAACTTGAACACTTTTCCCATTGTTCTTGGGAAAGATTTATGGGAGAGCCATTCTCCCTGTGAGCACTGTCCTCGTTGAATGCATTTGTAGTTAAGATAGAGAATGATCTTAGGTCAAAGATGCTGGAAAACAATTTGGGAGACTCTTGCTCCATTCCCAGCTGTGCCCCATGTCTCCTGTCTGCCCTTGGGTAAATGCATTCATTTCTCTGTGCTCTTGCTTCTTGTGTGCAAAGCAGAGATCATAATGCATCGTTAGCCTGTCCTGTTCAGTTAGATTAAAACCTCTTCGGAGCAGGCAGCATGTTTTACCGCACATTTATGTAACATTTTGCATAATTTGATCTTGGCTAGCATCATCTAGGACACGTGGAGATACCTCATAAATAATACTAATAATATTTTAATATTGATAACGCTTAGCACATTCACAGCACTTAACCTCCTCCGAAAACAGCACTCAATACTGTTGACATCGCAGTGATTGAGCATGAGTCATGTTGGCTCCTTTCCCTGGCATGGTGCAATCTGTCAACTAGCCAGAAAGCTGAGGTCTTTAGTGAACATGTACTGGGTGTCAGGATCACCTGAATCTTAATGCAGTCTCAGGCAGTGACTTACTGTGTCATTGTTGGGTAATTTTAATTTCTTTTTTAAAGTGAACTCTGATCTTTGCTGTCTGACTGGAGATGGTTAGAGCCAGAGACTTGGAGTTTCGTGAATCCTGTTGGCTATGTTAGAAATTAAAATTATTACACATTCCTGAAAACCTGTCTCTATGAAGCTCCAGCATTGTAAAACCCAAACCAGGGGACACTTTTAACCTGCTCTTCTCCTGCTTGCCATCTTATCAGTAACAAAGGGGAAGTATTTATATGCTTTAAAAGGCAGATGTGTTAATTCAGTGAACTTAATGAAAGTTTACACAGTGTTTGGAAGGAAAGCACTGTACAATTTATATAGTCTCATTTTCACTGACTGCTCTTGTTGCAGGATGTAATAGGAGGGATGGAAGAGAAAGGGACCAGATGTACAAGGAGAGTGCTAACACATAATCTCATCCACTACAGAGTCTGTTTTCCTCCTCAGATGTGAAGCTTAAATAAAGAGAATCTCTCCTACCCTTTGCAGGTACCTCTGTCACATGGATATATCAGGACCTTCCTTTTCAGGAGTCCATCCATAGCCCATTTGTGTCCTTGAGGAGGTTCCAGCAGCTGCTGTGAGCTTGTGTGCTGGCTGATGCTCTTTGCTTCCAGTTATCTGCTGAGACAGATTGGCTCAGTCATTTGCAATCAGTCTTTTCTCCAGGCACATGTCCTGCGGGCCATCAGTGCCAATTCTTACAGCATATTCTGGGAACCACAGTTGAGGGGCCAGCTACAAACCTTCAAAAAAATCAAAAACTGCTGGGGAAAAAATCTGCATTCAAAATATGGGGTGGTGGCCAATGAAACTCTGAAAATTATGTTTCAATTACAGGCAATATTGAAAAAATGAACAGGAGCTCATATGCAGCTCTTTCTGTTATTGCCCTGTTTTGCTTAGACTGTATGCAGTTTCTTCTGAGTGACCTTAGTGAGCATTCCCTACACTTGTGAATTAATCTTTATTTACTTTGCTCCAAAGCTTTGTCACCACATGACTTTCTTTTCTGTACTGAAGCACTTGTCAGAAAAGCCTGCTAAGCTAAGCACCAAGCATAGGATTTAGTGATGCTGTATCCTCTGAAGCATCACCTAGTTGAGAGAAGGGAGAAAGCAAAGTGGCTTTGTCCTGTCTTCCTGTCCCTCTAATGCAGGGCTGCTGTGGGAGTCAAAGTACCCTTTAAGGTAACTTAGCCTTGGAAACTGGCTGTCTGGAGGAGCAAGGTGCTCACTTCCACATCCTTTACCCAGTGATGTGCTGGCTTACAGGATATTGCCCTGACACTTGAAGAGAGCAGAGCCCTTGTGCAGAAGGGCACACACATCCCTTAAACCTGGGAAAAGGTCCATAATCTGTCCTTTGTACTTTCATTGTTATCTTCACATACCTGCAAGGCAGGATGGTCTTTTACTAAAGACACCCTCTACTCCCTTCAGATCTATTTGAGTTGTATGTCTCTCTAAGCTCAGCTTGAACTCATGTGGCATTTAACAGGGATAGGTGGGAAGTTGGAAAGAGAGGAAAAAGCAGTCTTTAAGATCTGAAAACTAGTGTGGACTAGAAAGACAACAGTCATGAACAGAGAACCAGTGCAAGAAATTGAAACAGGAACACGAGTGTTTGGTGGGCTTTAGACCTTCAGTGCTGATGAGGCTTCTGCTACTCTTTTTCATGGATACAGCTCTTTATTCGAAGACAGGTGTTTCCATCATTCCTTTGTATTTGCAGTAAAGCTCAGCAGCCAGGACCCACATCTGTCTTCCATCTGTCTGTGCCTCTAGTCTTTGGGGAAGTGACTCCTAGTCCTCCAGGCCCCACACCTATAAAGCATCAGAAAGTAAGAAGAGAAGATAACCTTCTACTGAGAAAGTGAAAGTTGAGCTGAAAATGGAAGGAGTAGTCCTTGCTTTGTGTGTGCCCTCTTTTCCCCTGTTGGAGTTTGTGAGCTACCAGAGAGCTTATCTCATAAACTTGAGAAGCGCAATGCTGGCTCACCAATATCGGTGGGGAGGCAGGGGATCTGTATGCTGTGAAAGGTCCCACAAAATGTTCCTGTGCATCCTTAAGGGCCTGCATGTCTTCCAAAACCTGGCCCCTTCTTCCTGAGGAAACACTTATTCCTTCCTTTATGCTGTTTTGCTCCAAATATTTAAGCAGGAGAGTGGGGAATGAGATCTGGAAAACAAAAGAGAAGATACCATGGCTGAAGGAAAAAAAAAAAAACACAACCAAACAAACCAGAAAACATTAGGAGGAGTAGGGAGGGATAAATGCAAGACTGCTTTTTTTCCTCTTCCCTGCCCTCCCAAATCCATCATTGTTCTTTCCTCTCCCCTTTTTGAAGTTGCGTGACACAAATGTTGCTATTTTGGCACTGTGTTTATTCGGTGGTTATGTCTAATAGGCCCACCCCATTCAAACCTATCATGACATGAAGGCAAAAAAAGGGACTTCAGTACTACCAAACATGGTGGAACTGTTGCCTCAGTTTAACAAGTGCTGAGGAAGGCTTACACAACTTTGGATGGAGTTTCTGGGAGGCAGGACAACAAAGCACAGAAGCAGAGGGAGGACAGGGAGATTTTTTTTAATTATTATTTTTTTTCCTTTCAAAACACTGTTTTTACATTTTGAAAGGAAATTTCCACCAAGTAAGTTTGACCACATCTGGATTAAATCTGATAAATTCTCACAACAGTCATCCCCACCCTCCATGGCTCAGGCTCTGCTTTGAGAATTGTAACTTCAGCATTCTCTCTGATCTGCGTCACTTTGTGGGGTCTCATATGATAGGGCATATATATGTATCACAGCACTGAGCTGTACTGTTCAAATTCAGATTTTGTCACTCTGAAGCGCATTACTAATTCAAATAACTTCTGGACTGCAAATTTCTTCCTGTTTGGGCTTGCCAAGTTTAGCTGTTCCCAAGAGTCCAAAATCAAAGACTAAGTCTTCTAAGGTCCCTACTTTTGCCACTGATGTCAGTAGGGAATTTCCTCTGCTAAGTGAACTATCAGTAAGCAGTGTACGAATTCTAAAATTTGGATCCCAGTTTTGTGGTTCAGGGGCTTTTCTCAGGTGGTCCTTCTCTGGTTTCTTACCCCTACAGCTCCATCTGGAGCAGGAAGCAACTGCTGAACCTGCCACTTTGACTAGAAGATTTTGGATCAAATTTCTTTCACCTGTTATATAGCCCAATAATGTTCCAAGCTGCAGTCCTATTGTCTCATACTGTGACCTTGTTGAAGCTCCTAATGTGAAGCTGGGTCAGGTTTTGGATGCCAATCTCCAAGGCAGAGCCAGAATGCTGCAGGAGGCACCATTTGGGAGTCAGCGGGAGGTGTGATTCCTCAAGTCAGTCTTGAACTGGTTCCACAGCATGGTGGAGTATTGTGTTCCTGGCAAGAAAGACAGGCAGCTGCAATCTCAGCCATCTGAGGATATTAAAAAGCTCTTTCTCCAGGAACAGTCATTACCTCTAATACCCTGCTTAAGTTTAAATTTGGGTAATTACTTTCTTCTGACCTAAAAAAAGACTCTTGGGTAATTTTTTTTTTTCCTAGGTACTATATTTTTTCATGCATTCTATAGTAAACAGCTCGGTAGGAATGCTACACACTGTTAAACAGATGCTCTGATGCACCCTGAAAGCTAGATGCAATTTAGAGGTGGGTCATTATCAGTTGAGAAGCTCTGGGGCTCAGCTGCTGCAGGCAGGAGGTAATCATTAATAGCAGGGCTGTGTAGTAGTATTGATGAAGATGCATGGCATTTGTGAGATATCTGAATAATTAGCAGTGGGACTGCATGCCTCTTCTGAGGAAAACACCAGGTTGGTTTAGAAGACCAAGATATATCCATCCAGGTGCTGTGACAACCAGCCCGAATTCTGGGTGTAACTCACCCTGGCTTTAGTACCAGCAAGTCGTGGGGTCCCTGCGGTGAAGAGCATCTTAAAGAAGCTCTGCTTTCTCCCTGCAGCCTCCATTTGATTAGGGGCCTTCTGTGGCCTATTGTGGCCTTATACTAGGTCAGAGATCTCCCGTTCTCTTCCTTTTTCTGCAATATCTGAGGACTTGTCTCACTGTGTTAAGACACCTGCTTATTTGTTCTTCAGATCCCTTCTTAGCCTGTTGATTTTAACTGTGTGTTTTTCCTGACAGAATTTTTTTTCTATTTTTGGTTTTACTAGACTTGAGAGTTTAATGGATGCAGTTAGAACATCTGAATAAATAATTATGGAAAGAGTTTTGTTTCTCTAATGAAAATAAAAACCTTAAGAGAACTTTTCAAAAGCCATCTTCAATCCTTGCCTAACTCTGCAGGGGAATATAATGTGGTGCATAAGAAGCAAGTGACTTAAATACAAATTTAACTTAGAGCAAACATGTACAAGATTATGTGACATGGGAAGAACGTGTCTACCTTGAGTGCTTGCAAAAAGCCTTTATAAATTGCCCCTTGTGGCCTGGTCATCATGAAATCTCAGTATTGCAGTGCTGGATGTTGGCATTTATTTTCCAATGGACTCAGAACTCAAAACCAGAGTGTTCTATGTAGGTCAAAAACCCGCAACCTTTTTTCTGTAATATTGAAATTTTTCTTTGTTCTAAAAAAGACAAAGAAGAAATGCTTCACTGTTTCCAAAATAGGATTTTTAAAGCTTTTTGTTCTGAGAAATGTTTTGATTGTTTTGATCTATTTGAACACAAACACATTTTGAGAGGTATTTTTCTTTGAGTGAACATTAAGTGTTACATTCAACTTTTTCTAGTGAGTTAGCTTAGCAGATTGAGGCTGAAGAGAAAGAAGCCTGTTGATTCTGTCAGTTTGTTTTGTAGAAAAAAGACAATGAAACTATGTATCAGCATAAAAGGAAGAAAACCACAAAAGCCTAAGTGGTGATAAGCAAAAGTGGGAGGGGGCAGAAAACAAAACTTGCATGTGAGAGCATTTGCAAGACAACAGCAACGAGGTAGAGAAAAGGAGCACTTTACTTGAAGTTACTGATTTTTCTGATCTTCACAACAGATCACTTCTTCTATAAATGAAATATTAACTGTCCTGCTGCAGGTACAGCATTCTACTGGCTTCTTGCAGGACAGTCACAAAGCCGGTGAGGAAAGTAGGGAAGGAACACAGTTTGTCTTTAGCTCCTTTCAAAAAGGAGGGAAAGAAAATGTAATCATGGCAGACTGAAATGACAGGGTTAAGGCATTTATCTAATGGGAAGGATGGTGGAATGAGAAGAGCCCAAAGGGGAAGCAGAGAGGAGTGATGGAGATGTGATTTCTCACCTGCACAGTGCCCCCAGCTGAGCTTGCCTGGCACCAGCTCGGAGCTGGGAGGCCACCAAGAGTTGTATGCATGAGTGGCTGGTGTTTGGAATGCTTTGCACAGGGCTTCATGTTTCTACTTCAGTCACTGAACTGCTCTTCTCTCCATTTTGGGTCAGGAACAGGTTTTAGCATGATTAGCCATACCCCACAGGGTTGGCTTTCCCCCTTGCTGTAAGTGCTTTCTTGTCTGGCATTTCTACTGCAGGTTAAACATGCCTGAGGTACTCAGGACCTTCATTGGCCCAAGACATACCCTAGGGGCGGTTTGGAGAGAGCAGCAGGAAAGACTGAAGGATTGTCATGCCTGAAAAGTTTATATACTTTCTGTGGTCTTAGGTGTGCCAGCTGGTAGGGAGCTCTTTGTGCCTGGTTGTACTGTTACTGTTCAGCTGATGATGGAGAAAGGAGAGAGAAACTGAAAGTACTGTTTTATTTTGCTTTGTTATATTGTTGTCAGTGATAGAAAACAGAGATTAAGGCCAATCCCAAGAACGTTGCTGTACTCAGTTTTTCAGGTGCAAGCTATTTACAACTCCAACACAGCAGGCATTGCTTCTGCTATTTGTTGTTCAGAAACTCAGCCCAAAAGCTTTGCCTGTCTCCCATCATCTGTTTCTAACACCATCTTCCATTCTGTATAGTCATGCTATTGAGCCACTACCACAATATATCCAGCTCCCAGAAACACCTGTATATGTCCTTAACTGTCTCGTAACTTGCGGATTTTGTCACGTGCCAGATGGTTAGGGGTGGGTGATGGGTCTCTCCTGGTGTGTCCTGGTGGTGCATGTCCCTCTTGAGCCTCTTCATCCCAAACTTGCCCTGTCCATTGGAAGCCATGGTAGAGGGTCAATGGATACATGACATCTGCCTTTGGCCAGCAGCTGGTCAGACCAGGTCCTGCTCAGGGTTCAGAGGACAGGGATGGCACCCAGCAGCAAAGAAAAGTGTTGCTGCCACAGGCAGGCACCAACTATAGAACCACTACAAGTGTTTTAGTCAAAAATATAGTTAACCTAGATATGGGTCTTGATGTCATAAGACAGTACTGAAACCAAGAGCTTCACAGGACTTTTACAAGGAGGAGCTATTTATGTGCACAATGAAAACAACCCATGGTTAAAGGAGTCAGGAAATACTTTTTACTGCTTTTCTGGTTTTCAAATGAGGGCCATGACCCTTTTGTCTGAAAGGACTTGAATCAACTGTGAACTGTCATTGTTAGGGGAAGATACGCCTTTTAAAGGCAAGTTATAACAGAGCGGATTGCTGGCACCTTCCTTTGAGGCATCTTCTGGTGCCCCAGGAGAGGAGCTGAAATTGCATGGGTCATCTTTTAGTTTTCAAAACCTGTTGGAGGCCCCAAATCTCACTGGGAAAGGTGGTAGGAGTGAGGCTGTGGGAAGGGAGAGTGGCAGTGAGGAAGGGCTGGGGTGGAGAGAACATGTGCCTGGGTTTGCTTGTAATTAGGAGACTTAAACTTTGAAAGAAGTTAATAATGAAACTTCTGACTGAATGATGCATATTACGAAGACTGGCTTTGTCAGCAGCTGCAATTAATTACAGGCTCAGGCACGGGGAAAAGGAGGAGGAATGTGGGAAAGGGAAGGCATCACCAAGAGAAAGATGATAAACCTGACTGCAGGCTGTTGCTGTGGTGACAGGAGGCAGTAGTTATGGTTGAGAGCAGTGACAGATTGAAGGCAGCAGGTACTTCTAATTACCCCTCCACTGACCAAAGCGGGCAGCAGCCCCTCCTGACTAGGGGCAGGAAATGCTCTGGTTTTCTCCTTGGACTTCCTTTCTGCTGCAGGTTGGATGTACTTCTTCAGGGTTCCCAAGTGCTCAAAGGGGAAAACAGCAGGGCAGTGGCTTTTCCTAATATCACTCTACTAGCCTGGGAATGGCCAGTGATCCAGCAGCATCCTTGGGAAGCATGGACAATGTTGGTAAACTTTGAGAGCTGATATCCAAAGAGCAGGAAAGAAGAAATCATGTGTAGCTGGCCACAGCTTTTTTTAGCAAGAAGATGAGGGCCTTGTACATCTGACCCAAGTTTGAACCTGTTTGGGAGTGCTTGCTATGACTGGTCAGGCCTTGTGCTTTGGGATCTTGCCACATCCCTGAAGGAACCCTGCCCTGGTCTGCATGGCCTTGGTGGGGGACACTGTAAGGAGCATGGGAACATCCTGACCATTCACACAGTGCTGCTGCCAAAGATACAAGTGTAGATCTGTGTTGAATAAAAACTGCAAACTTTTAGCCTCTTTGCCTGAATTTCCTGAGTTTGGCTGCAGTCAAGTAGTACTCGTGCTCTCTCCATTTCACATGTAATGTTTTCTGAAGAAAAAAAAACCAGCTAGCTTTTAAAACAATTTCTACTTCTCATTTTTTTTAATACATTCATTTCATGTAGGGCTGTTCTAAAGCTCTGGTTTTGTCCATACATCTTCTGACATTCTTATGCCTATGCCTTGCAATCACTGTCTCAGCCCACTCTGACATTCTCAGACCCTTGAAGAATGTCATTCACCAAAACTTCATGGGTGCTGCTTTTCCAGTAACTGTCAAAACACCTGCTGCGAAATGGAGAGGCTGAGAGCTGGAACTGCTCAGCCTGGAGGAGAGAAGCCTTAGGGAGATCTTATCCATGTGTATCAATACCTGATGGGAGGAGTAAAGGGCTCAGTTGTGCCCATGACAGGGCAAGAAGCAGTGGGCACAGACTGAATAGTGGGATGTCTTATTCAAACATAAGAAAACACTTTTTCTATGTTTCAATAGTCAAATGTTGGAGCAGGTTGCCCAGAG
Source organism: Scytalopus superciliaris (assembly GCA_013400415.1). NCBI lineage: Eukaryota > Metazoa > Chordata > Aves > Passeriformes > Rhinocryptidae > Scytalopus > Scytalopus superciliaris. Next base: position 1,176,994 of record VXBX01002369.1, on the reverse strand, counting down.
AGGTTCTGGTGCCTCCATGCTTGAAGATATTCAAACCCCAACTGTATGTGACTTTGAGCAATCTGCTGTAGTTGATGCCATTTTGAGCAGGGAAGTTGGACAAGATCACCTCCAGGGGCCCTTCCAGCCTCAACCATCCTGTGGTTCTGTAATTCTGTGAAAGATGATGCCAAATAGATTTTGAATAGTCTGGAGGAGAATTTCAGCCTTATTCAAGTTAAATGAGCTAATGGAAATCTCTTAAATTGCTTTTCTAGGCTTTGGATCAGATCATTAAAGAAACTTGTAAGAGAGAGGAAGGGTGAAAAGCTGAAGTTGTGTTGTATAGACCCCTGAGGGCAAATACTTTACTGGTGCCCCCCTTTTGGTGCAGTCCTCTGAGAAAACATCTCTGGTTTTGAAGCCTACATCAAGGGTGGGCTCTGTATGCACTACTTTGTACAGTATTTGGGATAAACTGAAGTAGGGATAGTGATAAGACATTCTTGAAATGACTTTATAGCATAATTGGAACAGTAGAACTAGTGCCCTGCTCCTGTCTGATTTTGCAACTGAAGGTAGCTCACTGAAAACCGGTTGGGGGAGAAGAGAAAGAATTAATAATCTTCTAGATCAGATTGTGCAGGTTAGTCATAAATCACTGTCAGAGAATGAGCATGGAAGACTTGCTCAAAACAAACCATAGCTGTTGAGTGTCTTTCAGAAGTGATCAAAGATACAGGCCACTGTTTTAGGTTCAGTACTGCAAGGACTGAAAAAGGATGCACTCAGCGGGTTATATTTCAAGCGGATAATTTCATGGCTCTACTACTTAAAAAAGATAAAAGTCTGACAGTGGAAAGTGGGCAGATAAGTTGCTGTGAGGTGTGTAAAGCACCCGAGAATGATGGTTCTGAGGGAGGTTGGAAGTCTATTCTCATTAGCTCTACATCACCTCTTTGCAATGGGAACACTAGAAAAACATCACAGAAGCATGATCACTTCTAGAGCTAAAATACTGTAAATGAGTTCTTGGATAAATGTCTATCAGGCCTGAAGATTCCTTCAGGAGGAGAGGGAGAGTGAGGGGGGCAGATACACGGTGGGGAGAGCACAGAAAAGGTCATACAAATACACCATTTTTATCTTATTTTCTAATATATAAATGAAGTGGCACTTGAAATTAAAAGGCGACAAATTAAAAACAAATAGGAGGGAACAATTTTTAATGTAAAGTATAATTAGCCAATGTAGCTCATGGCTGCCAACTATTATTGAAGCAGATATTTTAGCAAGATTATCAACAAAGGATTCAATTGAATAAGCAAAGCATCTGTAGAGACACCAGTGTGGCTGAGAAAACAATTATAAGGACTATCAATCCTCATGCTTTAGGCCATAAACAGATCACCAGCTGGGGTCAGAAACGCGATTTCTCCCCATAGTTACTGAATAACTTAGGCACGTTGTGGAGTTTTATCCAGTACTTGTCACTGCTGGAAGCAGAATATCCAGATGGACTATTGGCAACTCTTTACCCCCAAGTTCCTCTTAGAAGGGAAGAGGGAGACTTCTAGCCTTGTGTTGTACCTTCTTCTCAGAAGGGCAATAATCACTAGGCTTATGGAGAGATCAGCCTACCCCTTTTGATTTAAATGCCTAGACCTTAGAGAGCTCTGATGCACTTGGGTATAGGTTACTATGAAAATCTGTTCCATGTATTTGAAAGATTTAGCAAACCAATGAGGGGAGAGATTCAGCAAACCAACAGGAGGAGAAGCAAGTGTGTGTTTAACTATAGCAATAATTTTACTTGTATAAATACCTTAGGCCTTTTGTGCTATGTCTATTTTCCCTTTTTTAAAAGAGTTTTGGATTAATCAAGGAGTGGAGTAGTGAACTCATGGGAGGAAAATATAAGAATGTAATAAATCAGCCTACCAGCACTTCTTTCCCTTGATCTTCCTGTTTTATTACCTCAAACCTAGAGCAAGCTTATCTCAGTCTTGATGCTTTTGCAGAAGTTTTCCTTGACTCTTTTCCACCTGGTTCGAGTGTGTCAGCATGATGGTCATTTTGCTAAACTGCGTTACCCTGGGAATGTACCAGCCCTGTGAGGATATGGACTGTCTCTCTGACAGGTGTAAAATCTTGCAGGTAAGCAGACTTCTTGTGGTGGTGTTTCGGTCCAAGTCAAATTTTCATGCATGCTTTCCTTCAGTGTGTGGGCAATACCTCCCCAGAGAGGTTGGCAGGGTTGTCCCTGGCAGTAAGGTATCCTGTTGTAAAAGGACAAAAGCTTGCTTTGAGGAGGGGAATGGGGTGAGAAAGAGAATTAATGAAGTCTACTTGTGGCCATCAATACAGAACAGTTGCTAATCTTCCTGATCCTACACATAAACAGGGGTTTCCTGATGTGGACAGCTATAAGATATGTAGCTCAAAGTTCATCCAGAGGGAGGTAAGCAGGAGAGAATAGCAGTGCCCAATGTGTTCACTGTTCTGCTGAGGACCCAAGAGTATTATTGATTCAATGGGTACTGTGGCATTCAGGTTGCCCAAAGGGAGACGAAATAAAAGGAATTCTTAGAAGGGCCACAAGTACATCCAGATAGCTGTGCCTGCTGCTTCTCCAAAAAGGTGTCAGCAAAGGGTGCCACCCCGCAGTGGTCTTGTAGCTGAGACCTTCAGATATCTGAGACTTCTATCTGTGATTGGTGTGTGCTGTTCAAACACTGTGTGAAGCTGCACTATGTCCTCAGCTCAGGCACTTGCAGCAGGGTGATGAGGAGTCTCTCCTGGGGGACCTTGGAATAACAATGTTTTCCTGGCCAGGTTTGGACCTGTTGGTGCTGAGCCAACACCTCCTTTCAAGTCTATGTAAGGAGTCTCTGAGTCTGCATCATTACTTCAGGGAAAAAAACCTATAGAAACCCCCTGTGAACCTGAGCACCAGGAAGCTATGATGCCAGGGCTGCATGGGAGAAGGTTTTCCAGCCCTTCTTTAAACTCATTTTCAGAAGTACTTTAATTTGTATTGATGTAACATTCTGTGTTTTAAAGTCCAAGGCTGATAATGCTTATCAGATGTTCTCTTGGGTTTATGTTTGGCAGGTATTTGATGATTTTATCTTCATCTTCTTTGCCATGGAAATGGTCTTAAAGATGGTTGCCCTGGGAATCTTTGGCAAGAAGTGTTACCTTGGAGATACCTGGAACCGCCTGGATTTCTTCATTGTCATGGCTGGGTAGGTTGATAGTTTCCGGTTTATTTGTTCTGTGTTTACTAGAGTCTTGCATGGAACAGAATTGATGTGACTGAGGGGAAAGTTTCTGCTCTGGTGCTATTCCAGTACATCTGCCGAACTGGAATCAGACATCCTGGGGTTAGCTGTCTATGGAAGAAACAGTAGACAAGGTAGCTTAGGTCCCCAGCTGATGTGCTGCCATCTGTCTAGCACAATTTCAGTGTTAATTTGTATCAGCTGAAGAGCTAGACCAGAAACTTTTCTGATTTTATTTTTATTGTTTTGTTTTTCGAATGTCTGAGTATAAGAGGCGTAACCTTCACCAGAACCAAAGTAAAGCTAGTGTTTCTGTTTCCACAGCAGTGTTTCAAAGGTAGGCATGTAATTTCTGTTACTCAGGGCTTTTTGTATTGCACCAGCGTTACCCACAGTACTATCGGGACAAGCTGACATTTGAGTATTTTTTTTTACAACAAAGTTGCTATGGTGAAGCTCTGATTTTCCCCTCTGCTCGTATGAAGTGGAAAGTCTAGCCTTTTGAATCACAGCAAAATGTCCATTTCTGATACCAGTGGGATGTGCTTTTTGGAATTCTAATTTTCAATTAGAATGCCATGTGGTATAATAATAAAAAAGTCAGAAATAAATATGCAACACTGCTGTTCTCACAGCAAAAAAAAAAAAAAAATTATTTTCAGAGAGAAACCCCCACTTCTCTCTTTACCAGCATCCACCGTTGCCTGGAAGTGCATGTATTACTGACTGAGCCAGCAGTGAGTTTGAGCTCACTTGGCAGAGTTTTCCCCCGTGGTGTGGAGCAGCACTGTCTTTATATTTGCTTTTGACACAGTTCTTACAGCAAGGCTTGAAAGTCGTTCCCTCTGGAGGGGCATATAATTGTTTGCTTCTGGGAGGAGCAGTGTTTCAAACTCAGTGCAGTTGTAAAAGTTTGAAGGCTGATTCTTGGCCAGGCAGTGCATGAAAGGAGAACAGGCAGATGAAAGCTATAGGCTTTTCTGAATTAACACAATATGTGTGAGATGGGAAGACCTTTCTTGTAGCTGAGCCTGCTGAGATTAGCATCTGATTTAAAATGGCCTGACATGAGGCCTGTGAGTTAAAACCCTTGATATGTGGTGATGAGAAAAGCCAGATCATTGTAGGCTCTAGCCTGAGATCCTGGTGGCAAAATTGCCTGAGATCAGATGCAGGAAAAGCAAGACCCTAACACAACAGCCTATGAGGAAGAAAGGGAACAACTGGTGTGTTTGAAAAGTGGAGCTTGGAGTCCACGGTGCTCCTCTGTGTGGGTGATATGCTGTGGTATGTTGGGAGAAAGACTCTGCTCCAGATGGGCACAGGAGCCTCAGCATATGAGATAAAAGGCTTGGGAACTCAAGGTCTTGCTCTGCCTGGTGTCTGCAAGCAGGGTATGAGTGTGGATCTGAAGAGACAGTGAAATCAGTGGGGCAATGCTAAAGGAAAGAGGGTGAGCTCAAGTACTTAGTTCATGCAGAAAATAAGTGAAATGCACACTACCTAGGTAGTAAGGGAGAATACTCCATTTACATATTTCGTTCTGTCACCACTGCTAGCAGAATTTTGAGGAGAGATAGACTCTTGTGCATCTGATAGCAATGGTAGGGAAGAAAAACTCATATCTGAACTCCTTTCAATGCCAAAGAGACTTAGAATCACCTCTCTAGATGTAAAATAATCAGTGTGGTGGATTTTTCATTTCAGGTCCAAAACTGAAAGAAATTTGTTTCCTGATATCTATGCAATTGTCCTCATGAGATGTCAGGCTGAAATGATAGTAATCTCATTAGAATATCTGATCTCAAGACTTACACTAAAGATTTTTCCATTTAGTTATATAGTACTAATGACTATATAATGCATTTTGAGTTATAAAAGCGTGTGGTTATTAATTCATTATTCTTTGAAATTCATTAAAATTGTCTACACTATTTAAATCAAATCCAAGGCTTAAACTTACCCTTACATACTGTAGGCTTTTATTTAACCTGAACTGTAAGCTTCAGGCTTTATCCTTATTGATCCTACATCTGGATCATGGCCTCAGCTTACTCTGGTCCTTAGCTTTCCGATTTAGAGAGGACAACCTGCATTAGGTCTTGTACGTTGCCTCCATGCCAGTGAATTAGATCCTGGTCAGAGGCTAAACAATTTTCTCCAAGAGCCTTCTCCTTTTCATGGTCCTGGATTCTCATTTTCTGCAAGGGAGGTCTTAAACTTGGCTCCTAAGGAGATGTTCGTGGTGTTGGGAAGTAATGGCCAGCCTAGAACACATGCAGCTTCCCTCTGTTTCAAGAAGGTCTGTATTTCCCAACTCTTTCTTTTCCCTTCTCTCTTTCCAAATAAACACCAACAAGGCAACAAATGTTGGAATAAACTGTAGCATGGAAAAGTGAAGTGTAGGCAAGGGACAACTCCTTTGGGCATTCCTGGCCAGTTGAGATATCTCCCTCTGGCTCACTGCACAACACATTTTATCAAGGAGCATAATGACAATTTGCTGGTATTGCCCAAGACAGTGGTTTGGTTACATAAACAATGTTTTCAGGCAATCATTTGTAGTTTTGTTCTCATCTCCTTGTAAAGCCAAAAGCTATAGTTTTAGTAAGCTTAATTCCCTCATGTGCCCCTGCCCTGCTTGCCCCTGCTCCCCACGCAACCCAGCAGCTCAAGGAGTAAGACTCCATTGTCACTAAAACTGTTCAGTTTCCATGGTGATAGGAGCTGACATCACCAGAACTTTCTCCCCTCTTGCAGACTCCCTCCCCCAGCCACCTTCAACACAATTTTTTCTTGAAAGGATTAGAAAAAAACCAGAACAACAGTTGTAAGTTGATGCTCTACCTCATTGTTCCCCTCAGAGCTCCTAAAACCAGGCGAGGCAATTTGGTTTGAAGAATGCCTATGCCCTTGTATGCACAAGCAACCAAGGCTGAACATTTAGCTTGTCAGTGCTCCAGTTCCAACTGCTCACTGGTGACAGGAGGTTGCAAGTTCCCAGACGTTTCAAGCAGGCTGTGTTCATCACCAGCTGTCCTGGTGGGAGTCCCTCTTCCCCTGCATTTGTGATTAGGTCTTGCCTGTCATCATTTGTTTCCCACAGTGACGGGTGCATTTGAAGAGCTTGATCCGAGGCATCTTCAGAGGGCAGGTTCCTAAAGTTCAGAGCCTACTATATGTTGAAAGCTGAGATAATGCTAACACTAATCACATTGGAAATGTCAGCCAGAGTCTATACGTGTGTGAATTTAGGGAAAGAGTCACTTATTTCTGGGCTCACACTCATCGACTTTTTTAATCAAGCAGTTCTGTAGCAATAAAAAAATGATCAATTTCTCCTACTCGCTTCATTCTGTGATCCAGTTGTGTTCACATGTGGTTGGAGATGATGCCACTGTTCCTCTAGGAAGGGAGCTATCATCCTTTTATGTCACTGACCCAAGTGTCACTGTGGCCTCAGGGGCATTAGTTCCAAAGAGGGAGTAGTTGCTCTGCCTCTGATGAGACAAGTGCTGTAATTAATCATCTATGGTGAGAATTCTGTCTGTCTTTGCCCTCTTCTGTAACATTCCTGGGACATGTCTTGGTATACAATTTAGTTGTGTGAATAGGTGGGTAAGGTACATAGGTAGGTTAAGGGGGAGAGGGCTTTGCTATATGGCTAGAGGGGATGCTTGTGATTACAAGTGTGTCCCAAAAATATGCCTAAAATCTTTGCTTAACTACTTACTGCTTGGAGCCCAATGGCTGAGGAGAAGCCTGTCTACCTTTCAGAGAATGCCCTGTCTTTACTTCTTTCCATTATCGCAGTGGAGTTTAACACGTAGCTTTCATGCCATGGTCAAATCCCATCCAGACCTTGCCCTTGATGAGACGAATGATATTTTTGGATATCCTGACATTTTGAGATATTCTTTCAGTGTTCTTAAGCAGCTTTTAGAAGTGGTGGACATCAGAATAAGACAAAGTACTCTGTGTAGCTGCTCCAGTACTTTGGTGGTAATATTGTCTCTATATTGCAGCCTCAAATTTCCCGGTTCCTGCAGCCAAGTATTGCAGTAGCCCATCCAGTCATTTATAGCATCTTCCAATCAGTTAATTCAGCTGCTTTCTTCATTGGCTCCAAGCATTATTCTTTGAGATTTTTTTTTTTTCCCCGTCTCCTCTTCTGAAGAGAGAAAAACCTTTCCTATTAGTAGGAACAGGAAACTTTGTTCCCAGATGTAGGTTGGTTTCATTTGTTCGCCCTGAAATACATATTATTTGCATTTCCAAAGCAGTTCATGCTGTTCTATCACTGACTTGTCCTCTTCATTTCTTTTCTGTTCTCCCAAAAATATACTTCAACTGCAAAATCCATCAGTGACTTTTTTTAGTTTTCTGTCAGGTTGTGATAAATAAATAAAGAACAGAGTGGCAAGAATTGTGCATTACAGAAGGACATCTGCTCACAAATGAGTCCCCATTTAGTGTTGCGTGTGAGGTTTATTACTTAGTCGTTTTTTTTCTCCAGCTAATGCATGTCATGATGATTTCATATCATTCCAGCCATATCAACATAATTACTTGTGTGAACCAGGCTTGTAATCTCGTAAGAAATTATAGCCCATTAGTTCGATGATGTCTATTTTTCCTTAAACTTGTGTTGATTATGGTTAATTTTATTATCCACCTTTAATCCATCTCTCAAGGCTGCATATTGGTGATTTCTTTACTGTATTGTGATCAGCATCAGTCCAGTCAGCTTACTGAGATCCCTGTGTACTGGCACAACATCAGAATTCCTCTGACCCTTGGATGCTTTCCCAGTTTTCTGAGTCTAATCAAAAATCATCAGAACTGGACCAGGCCTTTTCTGGCCGTCTTGTCTAAAACTCTTGCATACAAATTGTTCAGGCTTGCTTATCTTATAATATCCCTATTTAGGCACAGCCTAAAATACTTGATCGCAGCTGGAGCTGAAATTAGCTCATTATGATCTATGGTGTACATATATCATCTGACCTTCCCCACAGAACTTTTTTTAATTGATAATTTTCTGTCTTTTTACACTGTTCATGACAAATCTGTTTTCTTCTTCCAGTGATTAACTTGTACCATTTTATGCCCTCATTCAAGCCTATTAAAATTTTTCTATGATTTCCATCTCCTAGCTTATATTCTTTGGTAACAACTTGCCTTCTCCTGCTATTACTTTGCTGCCTCTGCTTTCTCTTATGTTGTACTGTATTTCACCTCTCCTGTCTCTATTGAAGCATCTTGGACACCTGGTAAATACCCCTAAATACTACTTGACTGTCAGGCATAGCTCATGAACTGAGGTCTGACCAGTTTGATACCTGGAAGTATTTAAAAGATGTGTAGATGTGATTGGAACATGATGTAGTGGTGGACTTTGAGTTGCTGGATTAACAGCAACTCTGTGATCTTAAAAGTCTCTACCAACCTAAATGATTCTATGGCTGTTTCTGTGTTGTTTCAATTTCATGAATATGACCTCTAATCCACAAAATGTATCTGGTACTTTTGATGAACTTACTTGATTTGTACATAACACATGTCATCAAGTGTTTAAGTTCTTTAATAATTTTTTTAAAAAAGAAAGTACTTAATAGACAATCTCTCTTTCATCCTTGAATGCAATTCTCTATGAATTGTCAGGCTGGGAACTTTCAAGGAAATTTAGAATACCCCCAGTGCATTGCCCAAATTCAGCTCTTAGAGAGGGATGAAGAGAATGCTTTTCTTTTATGATTTACAGACCAATATAAAGAGATGTTAGTCAGCCTGTTTTCTAGTGTGATTTGGACATGCCTAATCACATTCATAGGACTATAGGTAATCCAGAGTCAGAACGGACCTTGTGGGATCTCCAGTCCAATATGCTTATTTAAAGGAGTGTCAACAGCAAACTCAAGTTGTTGCTCAAAGCTGTCCAGTCAAATCTTGAAAGCCACCATAGATGGAGACCACACTATCTTTCCTCACCACAACCCCACTGCTGGTGTCTCTTTGTAACGAGTCTGAACCTCCTTTCCCTCTTTGGATTTATGTCCATTGTGTCTTCTTCTCCTGCATTGCAACACTGTGAAGATTTTTGTTTAATCTCCTTACTGACTGCCTTACAGGTATCAAGGAATTGCTGTTAAGTCCCACCAAAATCATCTCCTCTCCAGGTTGAACAAACCTGCATCCTTCAGCCTCTCTTCCCTGGGCAAATGCTCCAACCCTTGAGCACCTTGGTGACCCTCCACTGAATTTGTTCTGGTTTATCAACATGTTTATTTAGTTGGAGTGCTGAAAAGGAGTGAGGTATTCTAGATGTGGTCTACCAAGTGCAAAGTAAAGGGGATAATCCCTCCCTCATCTACCAGCTGCACTCCAACTGGTGCAGCTTGGTATGTCATCAGCCTTCCTTACATGGACTGTGTGTGTCACCTGCTGTGCCTCAGGTTTAACAGGTCCTTTTCAGTCCTTGGTCAGTGGTCAGTCCAGCATAGATGCAGGACCCTGCATTCTTCTGTTGAATTTTATGAGGCTCCATTTCTTTCTCCAGGAGGAATTCTGTACTTTATACAGCAGAAAATTAATCCATAAGTACTCATTTCCCAATTGTCACTGATTATGTACTAGAAAATACCTTTTTTGACAGTGCGCGCTAGTCCCCCTTCCTTCTATCTACCTGAAACTCCCTAGCTAGGTTAAAATTCTTGATCTTAATATTCCTTTCATGTAGATTTTCCCACCAGGCTTTCCTAATGCCATTTAGGCTGTTTACGCTCATAAAATGGACAATTCTTACTCTCTTTATTACTCGAGCCCCTAGCACTGGTGCATAGACAACATTATTTTTCTCCTCTTTACATCTTTTAGTGCCTTGATTAGTTTTGCTCTTCATATGGAGGTTCTGTAGAATTAACTTTTTTTCCAATTTCAACACTTTCCCCTTTGGTCTTTCATTTAACAATCTCCTGAGTAGTGTCTCCCTCTTAGTTCTCTAAAACCTAATTATTGTTCTAATGAAATGCTCGTTAATATTTCTGCACAGGATTAGCCCAGTGTTCTGCGAGTCCCATGCTCTATGTGGCTGGCCAAGCCAGCAGTTTGTTACCAGATTGCTACATCTCTTTTTTTGCCTGTTGGCCAGAATGTGCCACTAAGGAGCTCAGCTGGGTATTTCTTGTCCATCTTCTTCAGAAACGGACATAAATCTAAGTTTATAATATGTGGTGTATCTATCATGATAAGAAAAACAATTAGTCTCAAAACATATAATAATGTGGAAATGCTGTCCTTCATGTCTGAAAAACCTTCCTAAATTTGTTTTTTTACTTTCATTTCACTTACAGTATGGCAGCACAGCTCTCCTGATATATTCATTTCTTTTCCAAAGCATCCTTTCTGAGTAGTTATGCAGCCTTTGGAGATGATTTTCTGGCATCTTTATACAGCTGAATATCTCAGGCAAGCCTAGTAATCTCTTAGATTGAGCAGAACATTTCTTCTCACTCCATGTGCCTTTTGGCTCGTTACTTCTTCAGGAATGCTTTATGCAGCTTACACACTGGGAGCCTGGAAAGTACTTCTATTAACTGAGATATTATTTTTACTTTCTTTTTCTGATAGTTATCTACTGTTCTTGTTTTCTGCTTCCCCTAATTCCTTAGCTATCGCATCCTTTGTCCTTGATATCTGCTTGTTATAATTCCTTAGATATTGCATCCTTTCCATAAACTTGCAGTGATGATGCTTCCCAAACTCATCTATCCAAGCTCTTTTCAAGCCTGTGCAGCATTACTGTGTGCACCCCTGAACAGCGGCTCTGTCCCTACATGAAAACCGCTTATGGCTCCAAGTTCATCCTCCACATTTCAGCCAAGGAAAGGGAGCTGGCAGCTCTCTGAAGGATGTAAAGTACCAGCCCCCAAGCCTTAAATGCCCACCTGTTCCCAGGAAACAAAATTGTCCCTGCGTGGTGCCCTTCCATGCTGGGAAGATGCCGCTTAGCCTGAAACACACTGATTGGCCTTAATCTCACAAGATGGAGAAGTGTGTTGCCAATCTTCTGCTTTTTCTTTGCTTTTAATTAACTATGCTCCTTCAGGGACCTGGCCAGAATTTGCATAGTTATGACTTCAAAATCTCAGATCATTAAATACTTATTAGCAGCAGTGTAAACAGCAGAATGCTCAGAAAATCCTAGTTAGCTACTGTTCAATGCCAAATAAAAGTTTCTATAAAACTATGGTAAGTTGAAGAAAACTGTAATAAATACAGCAATTAGGTGTTTCAAGTAGTGATCAGATAAAGATGGAAACCAGCAAGCAGCAGGCTAAATAGCATCTTAAGCAAAGGTAGAAATATCAGCAGCACAGCCTTCCCCTCCAACAAGCACTCATTTTTTCCTCTTTAATGATACCAATTATTTCATTTGCTTTCGTCTAGTAAAACTATCCCTAGATGTGCAACATATTGAAATGAAAGCAGTCATCAAAATGAAATGAATCACACCAGAGAAGAATCAAAACAAGGAGGCAGTGGTACCCTGTCTTTGTAAAGTGGAGGTTCTCATTTATTGCCTCTGCTTTTTTTCCCTTCCTAAAAGCTAATTCCCTACTATGCGAATGTTAGGTTTGTTTAAGAAAAA
>VXBX01002369.1:1123040-1164466 GCA_013400415.1 Scytalopus superciliaris | reverse complement strand
AAGAATATAAAGCAACACAGCTCTGGATCTGATTGTGTAATTAGCAATTTTAGCAATTGATCTAACACTCCCTGAGGAAATGTTTTTTTTACTAACAGAATTATAGACTCTTTGTTATTTTTATTTTTTATAAAGGGAAAAAAAGGATATAGCTTTTGCTGTCCTTGTTTTACTAGCAAGGGATTTTTTTTTTTCTTCACTTCTATTTTTCAGCTTTTATGTCAGCATAGAGTTGTCATTTTGCAGCATAATAAGCTCTAAATTTAAAAGAGATAAGCAGGACTACTTAACTTAGTACACTGTGGTTTGCAGAGCAATTTGGAGGCCTGCTGTGTAATATCTGGCCACATACCATGTGATGTTACCCTGTTCTTTCTATGGTAGGTGTTGAAAGGAGTTCAGATCACCTGTTTAGGGTGAATTTTGAAGCCTGGCCCCAGAGGCACCAAACTGTGCAAAATGGGTACAAATGCACAGGTTGCTCTACAAGTATATATCCAGTGAGCTGATAGCAGGGTCAGTGCTGGGGACTGCCTGGCAGCCCTATGCCTCCTGCCCCATGGAGCAACCAATGCCCATGCAGCAACAGATCAGGTCCAAATAACCTGTCAGTTGGGAGCTAGAGCATTCATGAAGACAACATTTTTAAGGAGTCATCCATGGGTGACTCCACCCCTGATGTCGTTTGGGGTCTTCCTGTGCTTAGCACAGTCCATGCAGTCTTGTCCCTGCCCATTGTCAATGCACCAGTGCATGTTGTGCCTTCTGGCATCTGTGAGCAAGCGAAGGCAATGGTAGCATGAGCCACAATACAGAACTCCGAGCAGCTGGAAAGGACACCTAAAGAGAGTTAACTTTTGCCAGAGTCCCCAGGATCTTTGAGGAAAGTAAGGCTCCAGCTGGAGAGCAAAAGGGCAGGCATGGTGCAGAAACCTAAAAAAAAAAAAAAAATGAAGTCTTGCCAGGCAGCCCTGCTGGGCTGGCAAGTAACCTGTTTGCATCCAGTAGTGCACATGCATCCTGTAGTTGCAGACTCAGAGTGGAAGCACGTGCCTTCCTCTCTTGCCCAGTGTCTTGTCAAAATCTCCTGGCTCTGCTTTTAGTATGTCCAGATGGGTTTACAAGAGCTTGGATTCATTCCCTGCTGTCCTTGTGTACAAGCTCAGGCACATCCAACCTTAGGGATGACAGGAAATGTCTTGAATGGCACAGATGCCCCATGCTTTACCTCTTCAGCTGTATGTTCTTCTTCCTGCCTCTCTGATGTTGCTCCAATGCCAATAGTCCCCACTATCCAGGCAGTTGTGAACATCGGAAAGTCGATTTTACTGCTTGCCCTCTTTGCACACCACAGATTCAGATAACAGAGTCTCTGGAGGAGCCTGGCCAGCCCTGTTCTCCATGATCCATGCACATTGCTGCATCTCCAGCCACAGAGGACCAGGTCTGTGTGGATCTAGCAATGCATATGCATTTGAACTTCCTTTCATCAGAATGACTCAATAACATGAGCGGAGATACCCTTGGAGTACGTTGTCCAGTGAGAGTACCGGCTTTGCTTTTTCTTTGTGTTGTAGCCACAGTCTTTGAAGACAGAACAGAGGCAGTGAGACCTTCCTCTCATCCTGGTGCATATAACAGAAGTGGGAATATTTAGGGGTAAGTCAGTCTCCCAGCACCCCACAAACTGCAGGTGGGAGATTTGAGCTGTGGGTAGGCTCATATATCAGGGCAGTGGATGTTCTGGTAAATGGAAAGATGTCAGCTCCAGCTTCTGGCATAAATATCTGAATAAAAATATCCAGACAGGGAAAACTGACAGACTTAGTCTTATGTTTTTCCTATTACTCCTATGTTCTAGATATTCAAAGTGGTAGAAATTCCAGTTTGTAAAATTTGATGGCCAAATCAAGGAGCCAAGTACAAAAAGGCGTTCTCTTGTGCACAGAAGACATCAGTTAAATCCCGCCTAGGTATGTGTCAGTCCTAGACCCCTGACATAGCTGAAAAGCTGAAGGAATTTGGAGCAGAGAGCAATTAAAAACTCCTGCCTTTTTCACACAATGTATTCATAGATGCAAGGACCAAATAAAAGTCCACAGGGAGGAAAAGCTTCACTTCCCACAGACACTCATAGCAAGTCCAAAATTACAGCTAGGAAGACACAGCCATGAAGTTTTTTGGCTTCAGTGTCAAATCCAAATTTATTTGACAATGAAATAGGATTTGATTAGACTTCAGTTAATTAGATTTCAATTGAAAGCTTCTATCAGAAAAGGGGAATTAGACACCTGAATTTGACAAAAACATATTGGCATTGTATCATAAGAAAAATACTGCCTTGGTATTTTTCACCAATGCTTCCAGCACACGTTTTAAATACAATTTCTTGTCTGCTAATTTTTAGCAAATAGAAGTTCAGAAGCTAAGATTAGGGAAGTTAATGAGTATTTAACAAAGGTATAAGGGGATGTAAATATGAAGAGGTAAACGGTAATGTTTGAACTGTTTTAATAATGGATTTCACTCAATGTAATTGTGAGGTAGCAGCTAGTCAGGCACTGCATAAGTAGATTATCTTGGGTTACATGTGCAGCAAGATAAAGTCTGAATTTTCTGGATTTCTTACATGTTTTCTACTATGTCTGTTTTAAACATCCTTAGTTTTTATTACTCCATCCTACTGGTCAGCCTGCTCTCCTGTGCCTGGCACACAGCCACCCTGGCCATGCATTTCTGCTGTTGGATTATGAGCACTGCTCTTCTGGAGTGCCAACACAGATCCAAGTCCACTCCTGAGCTCACAGGTGCAGTGGAGTAAAATAAGTGCCAAGTGGTAGCTGATGAAGCTACTCTGCTGTTGATGAGGCCTCATGAGCACTGAAGGTTTGCATGCCCCTGTGTCCCTGTGTACTCAGTGCCTGCTCCACTGGCTTGGTATGGCATGGAGGTACACGAGACCAGACACTTTCAGAACAGGGTCACTTGCTCACTTGATCCCTGTGCTAGCTTGGTCTCATCCCTGTTTAATTCAAGGTCTCTTATATGTTCAGCTGAGCAGACATACCTGGATGTAGGCTAATGTTTATCAGCAAAGCAGAGACTAAATTGGAGGAGAAAACAGAAAGATGATCAGTAGGGAAAGGGACAAAAGGAATGAAGAGGAAGATGGAAAACAAAAAAAAGGATTGGGATGAGAATTGAAGGATATGAGGAAAAGTGGAAAAATATGAAAGAAAGTCAGTAGACAAATGGCAAAATTAAATTAAGAACAAAGGTTAAAATGTGAAGTGGAAATGTTGCAGGGAGGCCTGAGTCAGAGTGATGTAAAGAGAGAGAGAGGGGATAGGGATACCTTGAGAATGGGGAAAAAGGCAGAGCTTGAGCAGAGAGGTGTTCCCTGCCGGGCATCCACCCAGTTCTGCAGGATGAGCCCTGCGTGTGCAGTTGGTGCCCCTGCCCCATTTCCTACCCTGACAAGGTTCCCAACATGCATCAGTCTTGAGTTGTGTGGTGTGGGGGACAGTGTACGTGTCAAACCCATCTCCTTCCAGAAGAGTTTCGTGTGGAAAGTTTTGAAGAAGAAAATCTCTAGTGAGGGAAGAAGTAAATTATTGTATATGTTCAATTATCTTGACTGCTCAGTGCTCAAATTCCATCACAGATCAGGAGTTTCTGTCTGATTTAGCATAGTTTAAGCTTCTGAACCTGTCTCTCCACTCACCCACCCACATCAGAGGCCACAAAATACTTTAGTGGTGCCAGAAATGAGCTGGTGTTTTCCTCAGAAGAGATGCATTCCACCCTGCCCCCTCATGAGAAAGGAAAAGGACTCACAACCAGCATGGGCTTTAATTTTTTTACATCAACCCTCACATCCTAGACTTTGTCTGATTGCCCCTGGACCTTTAAGATACTAAGGTGTTTGCAAACAAGACATGGCTTTAAGCAGCCAAAAAAGAGAGGAGAACTAGATGAAGAGTGGTCAGGTCATGGGGACTACCCTTGCTCATGGCACTGAGCTGCTACAAAGCAAGAACAAGGAGCCTGGAAATCTGAAGTTCAATGAGGTGGTAACAGTTCTGTATTAGCTGTGACACTTCCTCGCTCTTGGTTGACAAACACTGAGCAAATACAGGGTTCTGCAGGTTGCTGGTGCGATAAGGATCCAACCACCTAAGGTCAAGTGCCTGCCTGAGAGTCCAAATAAGCACAGTACACCTGATCCACCATCACAAGATCTTTGGAGACAGACACAGCTAATGTGAACCTCCTGCCATAAGTATGCTGCCAGTTTTTGACTGATCACTGCTGTGACAAACCCTTTTGGTGGTCTGTCCCCCCAACACTGCCTCCACGTATGGCTGTAGGAGATTGAGTGCAGCCCAAACCAAGAGGGGATTAAGTGTCTAGGGTTTCCAGGCAGTGGGGAAACAGGGTTAACTGGAGAATGATAATAATACAAAGAGCTGGGCTAGCAATTCCTCAAATGTTGCAGATGCCTGGAGACTCCAGCAGAGTCACTTAGAGATCCCATTTCATAAGAGGAAGGAGGCAACATTTGGATTTATCAGTTTTACCTGCACAGAAAATGTGGGTTTTTTAAGTCTTAATCATTAAAGTTTCATTTCACCTTGGCCATTGGCATGGTATGGGCATGCTACTGTTGGACAAAGAGAAGTGTGAATATATATGATGCTTAAAGCATCATTAGGAGCGAAAAGGTGAGAACGAGAGGCTCTAATACAAAAATACACTGGAATGGCATCAGAGTTGTTTCGGTTGCAATTTTCATGTCTACAATAGGCAAGACTCATCCATGGGGATTTAAGCATCCTGGATGTTCTCTTTTATTACAGCCAAGATCAGGAGGCCTCAGGAAGAACCCTAGGCAGAAGGGGTCTGTTGATGGAGCTGAAGCCTTGGGGCCTCCTAGGGCTGAGTACATTTTTGTTAGAAGTTGCTCTCTGAAAAATTTAGCAGTTGCCCTTTTCTAACCCGTCCTTTTGAACAGCCCGCTGTTTTCACTGGCAGTGTTATTGTCTGTTTAGCTACACTGGAACGTAACGGCAGGAAATCTGCAGACACCACAGGCTGCAGGAGGCTGGCTTGCTGCTGTCTGAACCACAGAGTTGCAGCTAAGGCAGCATTTGTTTTGCACTGAAAGGACCCACAGTCACTGCTCTGATGACTAATAATTTTCTAGTGACACATGGACTGTATCACATCAGAGCAAACTCATTCCAGCTAGGAGAGGCAGTGATGTGCACCTGGTTAAGGTTACTTCCATTGTAATGCCAGCAACACGGCTGTAGTCACAAGAGCACAAAACCCAAATGGTTTGTAAACAGAAATTCTATTTTTAAATTAATTTTGCATGGTTAAGGCTAAGAAAATATGGCACCTCTGCCCACCAGTTTCTTGCCCTAGCACTGTGCTTTTTCCCTGTGCTGCATTTCTGTGAGGGTCACCATGTTATTCAGGACTTCTCATTTGGTTCCTTGCAGTTCAGAAAGGAATAGTTTTTGAATGAGATGTGTTTTGGGCTGTTTGCACACATAGAATTTGACTGTTTCAGGTTGTTCTACTATTGCTGAAAAAGAATTTTTTTGCCTTCAGAGGTTCAATCTCAAGCCAGATGTGATTTTTGGAAGGAAAGAAAGTTCTGTGGGACTTCACTGAGCTTGGAAACCTTTATGTTTCTGTGCATATCTCTAACCCCTATAACAGAATGCAGTGTAGGGACTCCTTCAATCATGAAGCTACCTCCACATGTCAAGACTCTGTGGTGTGAAGAGCTGTTAGCTCAGGTCCTGGGAGTAATACAGCTATACCTATGGGGTGTTTTGCCTGTAACCATAGTTCCAGAGTTTCAGCAGATCTGTTTCATTCTGGAGTAACAACATGCTGATGAGGCAATCTTGCTTTTGGAGCAAGGTTGGTCAGTGCTTGCTCAAGGCCCTTTGAACCACACAGGTACGTCTTTTGTATGATGTCCTGTAGTCATGTCTATGCATTTATATCTCTGTGTGTGCCTCTTCCTTTCATACCCACTTCCCAGTTTCATCTGACTGGATTCTAAGTTTCTGTCTATCACTAATGTTTTCTGTAGACTAGTTGAATATTGCTGCTTGGTTTGAGGCTGGTGGGTTTTTTTGGCTTGCGTTTATTTTTTAGTGTGAATGTTTTGATTATCTGCATGAATTCCTTGTCTCTCCTTCTACACTTGGTATATGTGGAACTGACAGCTCCAGGGAGGTAAATGAATGCCACTGCATTTCAGAGGAAGAATTATTTCATGCAATTACCCTAAAAGTGCATGAGAGAACAGAGTGAAAGGAATGAGGGAGAAAAAGAAAGAGAGCATGAGAGAGAATAATCACAACACTTCAACAGATTTACCCCATCATGTTTGAAAATCTATCACTCTGACAAGTCCCCTTTGTGAAAGGTGTAGACAGATAACCAGGCAGTAGCTCTTCAGGGTCCTCTTGAGTGGAGGATAATCAATAGAATGATCAGTTCCACTTGTCCATTTCACTAAATGACTCTCCCTAATATTTTTTACAGACTGGATGCACCCCATTTCCCTCTCAATGTCTCACTTTGGCTCTCTCATTCACTTCTCCGTGGTTTCTGGGCAGACAGACCTGGGTCAATGTTAGGTTGACTTGTGGGTCTTTCTGTGTAAATTATAATGTTTAATTTTGAGAAGGGGTATAGTAACAAAAGGCTGTGTCCCAAATCTCTCCCCGTCCCTTGAGTCTTGTTAAAAGGCCAAGGAAAAGAGGAGTTTTGTAGCTTCATTATTTATGTCTGAGAAGAGATTCAGTAGAAGTAGTTCCTGTCCTGACTTTGCTGCTATTTCACCTGCCAACTCTGTCACACTCTTGATCCCTTTTGTGCATCAGGGTCACCTAAGTGAAGCTGGTGACAACAGCCCGTGTCCTCCTTGAGGCTTCATGCACCTATGTTGACAAAAACATGTAAAATGCTTTGAGATGCTCAAGTGGAAATTGCTGGCCAGGGTAAATTGTTAGTATAATGGTTTCTCGCCGTGCTTTCAAAGAGGCAGGACACCTGCCATACTGGGCTTAAGGGATGCTGGGCCAGGTCACTTTTTGTCACTTGCACCTGCTGCTCTTATGGCAAAGCCAATGCATTAGTCACACCTATTTGCACTTTGAGGTTATTTAGACAGCATGTTGTTGGCTTAGGAAAGCTAAGTCTAGCATATGTCCTAAAATTAGGTTTTCCCCCTTTTGGTTGGTGTCAAAAGGACTGATTCACAGCTATGGGGGAAGCCTCCCCACCTAGTCAAAGCAGTTACCGCTTTACGTAAGAGAGTTTGTTTCTATGTGAGATAAAATGGGTTAGTTGAAGCTGCCTCCAGGGACCAAATCCCACAGTGTGAGATAAGGGGAGCACAGGGAGCATCCCATTGTGCTGTGGGTAACACTCAACAAAACTGGCTTCACAGCCTCCTGGCCTCATGTGAAATGGCCACTCCCCATGCGTATCCTCACCAGGCGCGTGCTTCTTGTCAGTGCATCTTCACACAGCTCCTTCCCCTCCTGACGGTCACAGCAGGTATGTCTTATTGCATCTCCTGGCCTGCATCCTGCACGTGCTCGCTGCTCCCTGTGTTTTCTGCCAGAGGAGCTGTGGGCTCTGGTCTTGTTCCCAGAGGGCTCATGGAGACTTCAGTTTTGCTTCCAAAAACTCAGGCTTCATCCCCATGACTTCCAGAAGCTCTTCCATGAAGAAATGATAAATCTGTGGCTTGAGCCAAAATTCTGGATTCTTTTAAACTTTCTTTTTCTTTCTCTCTCTCTCTCTCTCTCTTTCTTTTTCTCTCTCTTCCTTTCTGCAGGATGGTGGAGTACTCCCTGGATCTCCAAAACATTAACTTGTCTGCAATCCGTACTGTCCGTGTCCTGAGACCCCTGAAAGCTATCAACCGTGTGCCTAGTAAGTCATGATTCCCTCTCACACCTGCTCATCTCAGCTTTTGGGGAGTACATGATCAATAAGGCTGTGTGTGTGATGGTGTTCTCCAGGGTTCAGGTACAAACTGAGTGGAGGTTTCTGCAGGGTGTGTGCAGGTTTTTCCCCATCACAGAGCCAAGAGATGTCATTGGATGGGCAGGAAAACAAGAGTCTCCCAGTGTATCTGATCACAGGCATTTTGTGTACAGCCATTTTGATGGCTCAGGAGCTGAAGTTGAACAACGTCCAGTAAAGGAAAGTGGTTTTAGTTCCGCTTACTGAAAGACATTGCAGGCTTGATAATGTTTTCTACTTCAAAAAGGGATGTATGTAAGGTCTGGAGAGGGATGAGCTTGGGAAAGCTGGGACAGTTGGTTTGCTCAGGCTTTCACATGGTTTTCCAGATCCCCTCTGAAAAATTTTCATGCCATTACAGCTTAGAGTCATGTAATACTGACTGTTTTTTCTTTCCTCCTCACTTTTTGCCAACTATTCCCCCCCTGTGGGCTGGCATGTGTATGAGCCAGGCTGAGCACCCCTGGAAAAGGGGCTGTGCCTGGACCTGAATGTGTCAACAGCCAAGTTGCTGCTCACCAGCACCATTCTGGTCTGACACACAGCCCCCAGCTCAGGTCTGAGTGTAAACAAGAGAAGTGCTGCAGCCCTGGGATGTGAACTGCAGCCATGCACATGCACTGCACCCACAGCGGAGGTGCTCCCTCCACAACCCTCACATCTTTCCTTCCTAGAGTATGGGGACAAGACTACCATATTTTGAAGTTTTTAATGGTGCTACACCTCTTCCCTCACCTTCCCTTCCTTTGCCTCTCCTTGTTCTGTTATTCTTCTTCTCATCAGTGTTGTTCTCCCGGAACAAGTAAGCAAGAATTGCTGTTGTTATTGTACTGCAGGAAACATTAATGGAGGTGGCTCAGGTTTTACGGGGTTGTATCCAGGTATATGGAAGTGAGCCGGTGGACAGGTTGCATGCCACTGGAATTAGGGGATTGCAAGAGCACTGAACTAAGCCTTGTGTCACTCTGATGTTTCTGGCTGTACACTGTGCAAAGGCAGTGACTCCCACATGCCACCCCGTGAGACTTCAGGCATTTCTTCTGCAAGTTTTTCAGCCTTGCAGAATGGCAGGAAGTCTATTTGCTCTTCCCCCTAATCTCCCTGATCAGGTTGTCTGCAGTGGCTAAGACCTTGCCAGAGCTCTCGTAATCCTCCTCTCAAACTCAGATGCTCCTTTTTCTCTTCCAGTTCTGAGGAAGTTTGCTCAGTTGACCCAGTCTGCATCATATATTTTGCCTTGTGCTAAAGTCACTTTCATGATGCCACCTATTTCCTGAAGATGTTGTGGAGGTGGATTTCAGGGTCTCTAGTTTCATGCAAAGTCCTTCTAGAAAGGGGTCTTGTCCCTTTTCCTATATGTACTTTTCTGTTTGAACAATAGCCATGAACAGAGGGTGCTGAAAGGTGTGATGGAGAAACTCTTGTGTGCCCAACATGACAGGAGGGTGCCAGGCAGAAGAGCAGCTGGCTGGGGCACTGAGAGCACACCCAGGAATGTAACAGGTCCATCATGGAATGATAAAGATGGGAGTCAAGACAAGCTCTTGGCTATTCACTGTCAGCAAAACAACTCTTTCTGTCTCCATCTCTCTGGCTGTTCTCCACAAAGCAGAGGGCTGGGAGCCAGTCCTGGTCCTGGTGGTAGGCATGTGCTGTGGTGAGAGGGGGCACCCTTTCCCTGAGGGAGTGGGCTGGAGGTTGTGCATGGCAGGCTAGCCCCTTCCAAGAAGTGTATAGCCAATTATGTGGGAGCAGCACCATTCTCATGTTATGCAGCCTCCTTTCCTTCCTGCTCCATGAGGAGTCCCATGAGTCTGTGCTCAAAGACTTCTTTGAGATTGATCTCTGTTACAGGATAGACTTAACCTTGGTGGCAAGTGGAAGCATCTTGAATGGCATGCAATTAACTTCTATGGGTGTCTGCCATTTTAATTGATGGGCATTGGTGGTCAGGAGCAAACCCTGACTGACAGAAAGTCGAGGCTTTCTTTTATTCCTATTTATGTCCTAGAACGGCCAGAGCTGCCCCAGGAAGGAGTGGTGTGAGCCACGTCAGAATTGATCCACCGGTGACCTGCTCCTTCCACGCAGAGGCACCAGAGATGCTTTCCACCATCTCTTCTGACCTTTGCAGAGCACAGGACATTGAATTTCCCCTGGCTGTCCCTGCCATGACACTACCTGTCTGCTTCTTTTACCAGTATAAATATGTATGAAATTGGTGTTATTTTAATTTCCAATCTGTGGTTAAACCTTTATGTAGTTTTCTTGCTACATAAATCTGTGGTTATATGCAGACAATGTTTTGGAAAAAAAGACATCTTGTCATTAATTAAAAAAAGAAAGAAACTGGATTCTCTGGGAGAGAAAACATTGACTGGGGGGCTGAAAACTGTCAAAGAGGCTGTAAACAAAGGCTGCTGATAAATGGAGCTGTGTTAGAAGAAGGTGCCTAGTGGGGTACAGCAAACATAATTAATGGGACCTTTGGCCACAAATCTTTTTTTTAATGTCTTTTTAAAGTTCGTCATTACTGATCTGAAGCAAGAGGAAAGTGTATTAGTGAGGTGTACTGATGATACCAAGCTGGAGATGTTGCAGGTGCTAACAAAGAAAGTGGAAAATAAGACAACAGGAGGTAGGGGGAGATTGAGGTCATGAGAGTCTGTGTGAGTGTGAGATATCTGGGGAGAGGGGTTAATCCCAGGGGCAGGTATTTGGCCGTGTTCAAAAGGCTGTGATGGGACAGTGTAGCCCAGTGTTCACCAGTGGGCATTTCAAAGTGTTCCACATGGGCACCCAGGTAGGGACTGATTTTCACAGAGGAGTCTATCTGTGTGGACTGGATAATGGCGGATCATTATCAGGAGAATGGACAAAGTGATTAGGAACCTGACTGATTACAGTATGAATGGAAGAGTGCTCAAGTGGTCTGTCAGGGTAGATTATTTAGTGCCCAAAGAAGAGCACCACTCTGCTAATCAGCCAGTGTTTGAAAAGTCCACATACTGAAGTGAGAAATTTCTGGAGAAGTTTGACAGAAATTTCATACTACATGACAGGGAAAAAAAAACCAACAGCAATACCAGAAAATTAGGAGAGAGGAAATTCAGAAGGAAT
The DNA here is from genome assembly GCA_013400415.1 of Scytalopus superciliaris. Lineage (NCBI taxonomy): Eukaryota > Metazoa > Chordata > Aves > Passeriformes > Rhinocryptidae > Scytalopus > Scytalopus superciliaris. The sequence continues at coordinate 1,153,282 of VXBX01002369.1, read as the reverse complement.
TGCTAAGGAAACAGTAGCAACATGGTAGAGGGGAGACTGTCACCTATTAAATAAGTTAAATAAACTTGTTTAATATTCTTGTCAGGTGGGCAAGGCTGAAGCTTAAATGCCCGAGTTGGATATGTCTAAATTCTGCTTACCCATGCTTATTCTTAACATGTTGCTGAAAGACCTTCCTTACACTGAGACTTCTGAGGCTTTGAAACAATATCCCACAAGGAGCTGACAAACATTGTTTGTGTGTGCTGTACTCATTATCTATGGTGTAAAGGAGGCATAGGCTCTCTGAATCAGGGCAGTAGAAGAAATGGATATCCAGTGTAACCAAAAGGTGGTAAATGTTCATTAAGAATGACATTCTCCACCCAGTTCATAATTAGGCTGTAAAACTCACTGCCTTTTGAAGTCCTTCCAATTTCAAAGCAACTAAGAGACACTGTGTAAGTAAAAGAAATAAAATGGGATTTTTCAGGGCAAGTCCCATTCCTGGAAGTGTTCAATGCCAGGCTGGATGGCGCTCTGAGGAACTGGCCTAGTGGAAGTTGTTCTTGTCTGTGGCAGGGGAACTGGAACTAGATAATCTTTAAGGTCCCTTTCAACTCAAACCTTTCTATGATTCTGTGATTCTCACATGGAGACATTTCTAGATTTCATACCTCCTTACTTGAGGGTTAAGGCTGATCTTTAGCTACTGATTATCAGGAATTGATTGCATTTCTTGCAATTCTCAGCTGGATGTGCTACTAACCATTTCAGATTTCCCTTCTAGATGAAGAAGCCTGGAGTCCTCCATCACCTGAATGTCTCATCTTCATTCTCATGTCATCTTTGAAGTGTACTAGAGAAAATGTGAGGCTACCTAGTTTTCTAATATGTATCACACCTTCATTAGCATTCTGTCTTATCTCTTGCATTCTTGATTACAACCCCAGGAACTTTGCCTTTTGGATTTTAGGGGGGGAGGGAGGCGGGGGGGGCGGTTTAAAATGTGGGGAGAAAGAAATGTGAGGTAGTTCTGGTCCTATTACCATGGCAGTGAGCTGGTGTGACAAACCCCACAAGTCACTGAAGAAGTGTAAAGAGATAAAAAACACTCTCCCAGGTCTTGTCCGGGGTAGTTGCTTTCTGCTGCAGGGATGCCTGTGTCCTGGTCTTGGGGTGAAATTCCACATCCATTTACTGTTATTGTCATTTTGTGATTGTATGTCAGGTTGGTAGGCAAAACATTGCTGTGTGCGCTAGTTCTTTTGTCACTTCTTCTCATGGCAAGGCAGAAGATCTGGAGGGGAGGCTGGTTTTGCCTTATTTCTGCCTACTTTTGAGCAGGGAGTCTGTAGTCATTTCTGATAATTTGAATTTCTTGTGCTTCTGTTATTAAGGTTTTTTGATGTTGGAGCAGAAAATGTTTCTTCAATTTACTCTTTCTTGTCACATTGACCTTATGTAAAGAAGAGCCTTCGCATTGTGTTTGATGTCTTCTGGTTTCCACTTATAATTTAGTAACAGATTCATCATTTGGAAGCAGATTACTTCAGCTGAGCACGCTGTATGGAAGTGAAGGAGTCTGTTGCAGTGTTGCATAGCAACTTTATTGAGTAAAAAGGGTATACATGTGCTAATACTCGGTGTGTAAGTGCAATAATACTTATGTGGAGTTATAAGCATAAGAAATGTTATATTCTGATTACTGGCTGTGCAGGAAATAGAATTTCAGATTTGTGGGAAGTTCTGCTTTTTCTAAATGTGGTTTATTTTTAGTCACAACAAAAATAATCTTTTCCCTTCCGTTTTATTATGGCCTTATGCTGCCTAATCTTAGGTGGCTTGTTTAGTTTCTTGATTTTTTTCGCCCCCTATATTTGGTCATGAAAAAGAAGTTTAAAAATCAAAAATCCTTAATCATGCAATTTTAGTATAAAAATGTTTTTCTCTCTTCTTGTCCTCATTTTCTCTTTGCTAAATGCTTTAATAACTATTGCATCATTTTTATTTCAATGAGATAGCATTTTTTGCTGGTAAAAGTGGAAAAGTAGGAAAATCTTGGTCTAGCTCCATTTTTCTTTATTAATGATTGTAATTATAGTAGCTCCATGGGTCCAAATAGACTGGAGTTTTCTACTGTTCTTCTACAGATCTCAAAGATGTAAACCAAGAATTTTTATTTTAGTCTTTCTCATGTTTCAGACCAGGTGAATGAAACCCAACGATTGTCATCAACAGACTGAGGAATGCAACCAACATCTCTTAGTTCTGCATTTATCTCACTAGACAAAGCACTAATACAAAATTAGTCTAAAGCAGATGAAGCCTGGAATGGGAAAAGCAGATGTTTTGCATTTTTATGCCTGCCTTAAATTTGTATTCCACACCAAGCTACCTGTGGTTGGTGTTGTAATAGTGCCTAAGATAGAGCAATCTGGCTATGAACTGCACTGGTCATGGGGGGAAGGTGATGACATTTACTTCTCTAAATGTGTTTAAGAACTAATTTCACTGATGAGCGTGTGTGAAATTAGCTTCTGACTGAGATATATTAGGCTGTAAAAGTCTCTTTTACAGCTAGATCAGACAAAAATCAAGCTTATTTGACAGGCACAATCCTGCCCTAGCAGTTGGAAATTCAAAGTGATTATGAGATTCCTCTTCTAAGTCCCTCCCGCTCAGGGTGTTTGCTTTAGATGCTTCCATCTTTTTGCAAGAGGACTGTCACTTCCTTGTTCTCTTCCAATGCTGATTCCCTTTCAAAAATGTCCTCTTCTATTTGACTCTTTTGGAAGTACATTTTTCCCCTCTCAGCTCTATTTGTGTAGCAATAACTGAAACTCGTATTTTCCAAATATTTAGACTTAACCCATTCACAGTTATTTGTAGAAGCTGCTCTAAAAATATTTACTATCACATTTCAGTGGCAAACAAGCCACACTTACAACAATGTGCAAATATGTATCCACACAGATTTATCCACACACAGCCAAGGTCCTGAGCAGGTTAGTACAGGTACAGAAGCGATGTCCTCTCACAGCACTCATACACAAAAGTTAAGAGGTCACAATTCCCTGGTCAGGCTGTGTGACACAAATACATTGAAACGCGAAGCTGCCAGCTTTCTGTAGGCTCTGTCCCAGACAGGTGGGCAGTGACAGGATGGAGAAAAGCCGATAGGGAATGGACTTGACCAAGGGGGTCAAGTTCAGTCTCTGTCCTCCCTTCCCAATCTAACCTCCCAGTGAAATGGAGCAAAGCACTGAATAGAGCAATGTGATTTATGTCTGAAGCAGGCCATTAAAGGATGTTTTTTTCTCCAAGAAGGGGACAGATCAGAGATGGAAGTGTATGCAGAGCTGCAGTATCCTACAAGTGCAGCTCTCTATGAAGTCAGTCAAGCTCTAAATCAGGTGGGCATGCTCAGGATGTAGGGAGCAGTGCAAAGGGGAGCAGAGCAGAATGACCATCAGTAGAGATGAGAGCAGAGAAGGAGTGGGGATGGAAAGAGAAGCACACAGGAAGCAAGCACTGGTGTTTTCTGGACACAGTACGTGAAGGCGTGATGGACCTCTGTGTGTAGGATAATGCAGAGACAGTGGTGGGGGTGGAGGGAAGGGGAAGAAATCAAAACCGAAACAAAGTCAAGGACTAGTATAAAGAAAATCAATTGACGCTCAGATAAATACGCTGGATGGGTTTGAAAATCAATGCTTCTCTGGAGCTTTTTTAAATTGGTCTGTCACAGGCCCACATCTTTTAGTGCTGGAGAAAGTCTTTATAGAATTATGGAACAGTCTGAGTTGGAAGGGATCTTAAAGATCATCTAGTTTCAACCCCCCTGCCACAGGCATGAATAGGTCCATTAGGCCAGGTTGCTCAAAGTACTATCCAACCTGGTCTTGAACACTTCCAGGAGTGAGGCATCCACAACTTCTCTGGATGTTTCAGTGCTTCACAACTCTCACAGTTAAGAATTCTTTCCTGTATCTGATTTAATTGTTCAGTCACTGAAGACAGGCTGCAATTTTATTTACTTGTTCTCTGATCTCAGTGCTGTTTTTCATGTGGATTCCAAGCATGCAATATATTGCCAGGTGATTATGGGAGAAAGTGTAATCTTTCCCTCTCTGAACCAGTTTGTTCAATTTCACTATTATTAGCAAGTATTCAAAAGACAAAAATTGTGTGTTTGTAGGTTGTCTGACAGGTTTAAAGCCATGAGATTGGAAGAAGGAAAAGGAAAACCAATCACAGATTTTATTTATTTTTCCCATGGCTTTCAGACCCTTAGACCTGTGACTCAGATCTTTTAGTCCTCTTTTTGTCCTCCCATAGTAGTTGGGAATAGAAATTTCTTTTTTTGCTGTAATCCGGGATTGTCAAGTCATAACAAGATTTCACACCTGAAGGTTTCTGGCATGCATCCCAAGACTCACGATAAAAATCACAACAGTCAGTAATAGCATCTCAGAGTTTGTGTTGTTGGAAGTAAAGCAAGCCTGGAAAAAAAAAAAAAACCCACCAAAACAAAAGAGCCATAAAAAGACATTTTCTGGAATCTTTATTTCTGCCTTCTCCTGTAGGAGAAGCTGCGCAGCCAGAATTTTAAAAAATGCTCAGTGCCAAACAGCTCCCTTTGTGACAATTCTGCTGCCTGTTCAAACAAGCTCAGTCTCCAGTGTACACAACACTCATGAAAGCCCAGCCATGTATTTTGCTGCCTAAATGGGAGCTGAGATGTTTTGCAAAGTCTGTCCCATGGGACCTATCAAGCAATGGATACCATGGAAATGTAAGCAGTAATGACAGTGTATTATGGGGTGAAAGATAATGTCATATTACACTAATGTAAATTATACTCTGTGTGGGAAGGGCAATTTACAACATAACCTTAAATTTCTCTATCTTTGTATATTTTGGGCGTGATTCTCTTGTTCACACTCATTTCACCTAACGTCATGTCACTGCCTGCAGTAGAAAGAAACATGATTCATGCCAGTGACAGCAAGAGGAAATTAGCTCCCTTAAATCTTAACCAGAAGTTGCATTAACACTGTTTTACATAATATTTTTCATTATTCTGTCCCACTTACACAGCACTAGAGATGTGTAAAGAACTTGGGGATATTTATAGAGTGGAGGCAAGTGGCTCGGAGCCACAGCATTGGAGTCACCTCGCCTGGCATTGGGTGACCCCAGCAATTCTGAAAGAAAAGCTGGCACTGTATGTTTTTAATGGACTCTTCACTGAAAGTGAATGCAGTCATCATTGCAGTGATAAATGGGGAAAAAATGAGATGATCAGTGAATGAACTACTGTAGCAGGTGGTAGTAGGTGTTGCTTATTAGATGTTCGGTATTACAAAAAAGAACAGAACGACAGCAATCCCCCAGAGAGACACCTCTCTAAGAATTAATCTGACACCTGTCATCACTCGCCAAGACAGGTTGCTTAACAGTCCAAAGCTTGCAAGGTGATAATGGAGAGAGAGTGAAGAAAGGGCTGCTGAATGAGACCTTTGCCTGCATTTGTTTCAGCTCATGTCACGGATTATGTGGCTACCAACCACGCTATGGTGGCACATACTGAATGTGAATGCTTGCAATGGAGTAGCTTTCTGTTGTTATCCGTAAACCTCAGCTGGGCTCACAGCCTCCATAATAAGGTGCAGCTTGCTGCAGAACTTGGGTGTCTCCTTTTCGGAAGACAGAAAAGCTTGGACTGGGACCACTCTTTTTCCAGAGACGTCAGCATTTAGGTGTCAATGTAAATGTGCTGGATTTTGCTCTCTTTTTTGAGGCCACTGTAATCCTGGGGGCAGGGCTGCAATTAGGAGGCTTCACTTCTGAACTTCCTTCTTCACAGTACCTGGCAGCTCCACCTGAGCCCCCTTTGGCAGTCTGTGGCTATGCAGCACCTGTGTGTTTATTTGCTCATCTTCCCCTCACCCCAAGGAAAACAGCTTATCTCGTGTTACATTTCTATTCTTTATGGCAGTTATTTCAGCTGCATGTCTGTTGGGAGGTGTTCTAAGTGATTTGGTTTTTTCTCCCCTCCTGTTTTAATTTTTGCTGCTCATGTTGACCTGATCCATGTCTTGCTCTCTGACTGAAAAGAGGTGAGGTCCTTGTTAGTGCCTGGATCTACGGACTTGGAGAAAGCTTAAGAGCGTTCTTTCTCTTTTATAAGGACTCTGGAAAGCTCTGCTGTCCCAGCAGGGTAAAGCTGGCCAACAGGTTTTTTCTGGCGTTTTAGTGTCTCTTTTGGCTAACTCAGGCTTAAGCTGAAGAGAAGATAAGGACTGAGGACACTTAGTGCTTGAACTTGATTCAGTATTCTAAAGGAAGTCACTGTACCAAGATGAGGCTTGATGTGCCCATGCTATTGAGAAAATGAACAACAGCTCTTTGTACTGGTTGAAGTATTTTCTAAGTACTGGAAATGTCATGTTTTGATGTTTTCTGTGGTCACACTGAGGAGTGACAAAGATTTAGATAATTGGAGGTTATGTTCTGAACAGGCTGTACAGGATGAGGTGTCTGAGCCACTCAGAGGCGCTAGAAGGTTTTGCTTGTCAGTAAGGCAAAAGTGTGGAGCTGGTGAGGAACCTGACAGTGCTCCTGAGCTACAGATCTTGCTGACCACCTGCAAGTGCAAAACCTCCAGCTCTAAATGCATCCTTACAAGAATACATGGCAAGGGAGACAGCAAGCACCAGGAACCTGATGAAGACATCTATGGGAAGACTTTGCTTGCCTCTGAATGAGACCAGTGTGTCTGAGGCAGTTTTTCCTCTACAGCAGAACTGGTTTAAGGTCTCTCACTACCTCATACCATCAGCTGGACCTATCTTTCCATAGGGTTCATTTAACCTGGGTCTGGCCATCCACCTGGACATGCTCTCTCTTGCATTGGTGCAAAGCAGGTGGTGACAGTGTGCAATGTGAGTGAGGTTGGCTTTGCAGCTTGAGGACAAGGTGTCTGGAGCTGCACACCAGCTGTTCCAGCTGAGCTCCTTTTGCTTACACTTGTTTACAGGAGAGGTCTCAATTAGGAGGAATACAGCAAAGGGAAAAGACCTGTGTGGCAAGGAAAGCTGTGAGTTATAATCTCAGTGAGCTTGGCAGAGTGTCTACTGTTGGACATGCAGCTGATTGGTGTCTCTTTCCAGTGGCATGGCTCCACATTTCAGCTGGTGTTCAGGAATGTAATGTGTGAAATGACAGCTAAGCCTCAGATCAGCAAGACGTCAGTGAGAAGGGCCACAAGTTGGAGCACCAGCTTGCACTGTGCACACAAAAGGAAATTATTTAAACTACAGGGGTTGGCTAAAGAAAAGAAAAAAAAAAAAAAAACAAACACAAAAAGCCACAAACCAAAAAACACCTGCATCTGTCTGTGTACTTTCTGCACAATCTATCTACTGGAATGGTTCCTCAATTCTGAAAATTTCCATAAAGTAGCATGCACAGGAAAGTCTTGCCAACCACATGCTAGCTGGATGGACTGCCATGTGTCCTGGGGCAGGGGAGGAAGGAAAGAAGGCACGCTTGGACAAGCAGCCTGGCTGAGGAACATAATGACACTTCAGTCTCTGCATTCTGCAAAATGTCCTGCCAGCTACTGTCATAAGTGCTGATGGGAAGGAGATTTGCTTTTGCTCCAGTTAAAATGACAATTGGTGGCTTGGTCCACGATGGGATGGGTGCTGAGAATTATGTTCTCTTCCATCTAAACAGGGGAATGATTGCCTCAAACAGCTATCTCCTTTTGACTTTGCACGCATTAGCTTTGTCCCTCACCGTGGAGCTGGGGAGGATTTGAAGCCTGAGAGGTGAGATATAAGAAACCAGAAAAAAACAGGATTTCTCACCCCCTCCTGAACCAGTCCCCCCGTACAGATCACAGGGTGATTAGCGCTAGGGAGTGAATCAGCTTCACCCTTGGAAGGAGGCAGACGGAAAGAAGGCGAAGTGAGAAGGCGATGCTGAGCAGGAGCAGATGAGGTGGGGCGGTGCCTGAGGGCACACCTGCCCTGCACAGCTGGCTGCAGCTGCCCGGAGCCCCCTGCCAGCCCTGCCCCGGCTGCGCGACCCCGCCGCCGCCCCGCTTTCCCCGGGGCTGGGACGCGCCAGCCTGCAATGGCCAGGCTAATCAGGTTTGATGGTAAGTGTCTGGAGGGAGCGAGGGTCATTGTCGCCGCTGTAGAATTTGTCAGGAAGGGCCTCTGGATGCCACCGGGGTGAGACAGACGATTTCCTTTTCCCAGACCCAGGAGGTAGCTCAGAGACTTTGCTCAACCCTGTGCTTCCTGCTGATAGCTTGCTTCCTGGCACTCCTCTTACCCTCCCATCATTTCCCATCCCTGTGACATACTTTTGCCCATCTACTGCTGTGTAGGAGTGGTGGCTTTGCTCCCGCAGGATGTCCTACCAGGAGCAGTCCTGCCAGTGAGGTACCATAGAGCACCCTTCTCTACCCCTCGCCCAAGGGCATGGGTAAGCAGCAGGGAAGCATTATATGAGCATTGTTTGGTGAGGATCCTTCCTTGGATACCCACAGCTGAGGCCATTTCATTTCTTCCTTTCCCCTGGTCTCCTTGTGAGGGTGAGCAGAGAAAAGACCTTTCAGAGCCCACACCTGGTACTCATGAATATTTAATGTTCCTAGCTTTTCCTTCCCTTGAAGAGCAAAACCTTTTCATATTTGATGCCCTGGAAGGCTGTTTGGTTGCTGAATGTTACTTCATCAGTGATTTCCCTCCCTGCTTTTCCTTCAGACTACCCAGCCCTTCTTCCTTTCCCTTCTTGAGCAGTGTATCATTTTTTTCAAAGGATGCTTCAGAAAAGGTCACTGTCCCTTTCATATCCACTCCTTGCTGTGAGCCAGCATGGCTTCTGCTCTGCCAGTGGTAAAGGACAAATGGGGATGTGGGGAAAGGCAGCATTGGGAAGGGAGGCCAAAAAATACGTGCACATAAACTGAGGAGCAGCACAGAGGCAGACAGGAGTTGTAGGCACAGCAAGAGAAAAGTAAAGGGGCAGAGGCAGCAGAAGGTAGGAAGGAAACAGCAACAGGATTTCGCTGAAGAACTGGTTTTCCAACACCTTCCAGAATTTGTCATGCAAGATGCCTTGGTGTTGCTGTAGGTGGCAGCTTGTCCAGCAAAGGCTCTTTTGTCTCCCTTTGGAAAAGGGAGGCATCCCAGTTCCCCAAAACAGAATGCTCCCACAACTGCACTGACAAATAAATATACCTTCTGCCCATTTCCATTGCCCAGCAGTTGTTATTTTGGTCACTAGACTCTACAGTAAATTATCCTCGGCTATCCTTAGGCTTTTCAGCCTTTCTCCCTCATTTCCCCACATTTTGTAGGTGCTGGAGGAACCAGGGACTGTTTGCAAGCTGCCTCCAGTCAGGCTGGGTACACCCTGAAGCACTGCTCTGTGAGTCCTGCCTGAGTGGGGCTCATTCCCTCATGCCCATGAAAGTGTTCAGGCACCTGGCAGTGAAGGCCCTTCCTTGGAAACCTGCAGCCAATGGCTTGGCTGCCAAACCAGCCTGGTCCTTCCTGGGGAATGGGGGACTGCAAAGTATCAGCCACAGACAGACTGGGCTGCTGGCTCTGGGGGAAACAGGGAGGCTGAGAAACCTCCCTCCCAGAGTTCCCATAGAGACACACCACCAAAATGCCATCGCAGAGGATGGGACTCAGGGGCTCTGGCCTGAGTATTGCAGGCAGCAGGGGAGGCTAACAAGGAAGGAAACAAAGGTACTGAGCTTGTGTTTACATCATGCCTTTCATCTATATGGAAATAATAGTTGAAGTACTGATACTGTGTGAACTCAGCAAAGGAGGTCCATTTGTTGGACCAAACTGATGCCTCTGGTGAGAAATGGGTTTCCAGAGCAATTGCTTTGTAGTTTAGGGCAGGAAGCAAAAGAGGCTTTGCACAAAGTGAAGTGATGGATTTGTTTTAGAGATAGTTGGCCCATAGGAGAATTGTATTGTGTTTGTATGGGTGTAGTTTCAGTGTTACTGCTTTTAGAAGAGCCAGTCTCATATTCACAGTTAGCATCAATGGGAAGAGAAAGGTGAATCTGTTTAACAGTGAGATTAAAAAAAAAATAGAAATTTGGTTTCATTTACACTTAGAAATGGAACCCATCAATGCTGAAATTCTTTGTGATATAGAAAAGATGCCAAGTGGTGGGGCCACCTGCCAGTTCTTGGGTCATGGCCCCAGTACCCAGAGGGTCTAGCATGAGGGCAATAGCTATGATCTTGGAGCTGTGGATAGCATAATTTTGTACCATCCGTAATCCCTCTGAGAGTCAGGATGGAGAACGTATGGGCAGACAGGATGCTTCCAAGAAAAAGGCAGGCAAGTTTTGCAAGTCATTTTTCTTCTCTTGGAACATGGACAAAATCAATTTTTGCAAATTATGACCCAACAAATGTGTTGTCTATAAAATTCTGGTGTGAATGTCTGTTTTATCTGTTCTGTGTTTCAGCATAAGGACAGTCTCCTTCTTGCCATCACCCAGCTCTGAAATGGAGCTAGCATCAATTGATCTGAAAAACATTACCCTCTCTTGCAGAGCTACTAGCACAGCTTCCTGTGTCACTTGACTCTTGCTAATGTACTGACTAGGACAGTTTATGGGAGCTACAGAGTTGGTGTTGCGAAGCAACATTAATGCTGGGAACATGGTGCATGGTCTTGAAGTCAAAGTGCTGTCCAGAGCATTTCTCCAGGGCCTGGCATGTCACAGCAACCAGCAGCAGGGCACTGTGGCTGTGCTGCTGGACTTTGTGTGGTGAGAGATCAGACAGCTGTCAGTGACTCATGGCATGTCCACAATCCCCAGCGAGTGGCTGGAGCTGTGCCCCTGCACTGCTGAGTTACTGATGTACTTGTCTAGAAGCTGCCTTAAGGGGTGACTAGTGATGCAGCTGGGCAGTCATGCAGCAGGACTTAACTACTGCTCCACAGCCTGGCCTTAGAGCTAATGCCGTTGTTCTTTGTCCTTTAAGATCCAATGTAGCCATCATTAAGCATCTTCTTCCTTCTACCTGTAAATACCACTCCTGTCTCTTCCACCCTGATGTGTCCCCAAAACTTTCCCTGCTAGTGTAAATCAGTCTGATGTCCCATACCTGGCACACCTACCTTTAGTGTGTGTGCATCCCTTGCCTCTATGTCCCACTGCAGGTGTCACTTCCCTTCCCTCTCTGTGGCATGAACAGTTCGGGGAAGAGACACGGAGCATAATGTATAGCATCGTGTGGCTAATTACTTGATGCTGGGCACACAACTGGGATTATCTTGTGCTTCAAAGGGCTGTCAGAGAATCCTAATCTTATCTTCCCCTCCTCTTTGCCTTTCCTCTGCCATCTGAAGTAATGCACTGGTTATAAATACCTAATTAGCTAATTATTTGCTGGCCTACATGGAACATCTTCAATGAAGGAAGTCCCTGGGGACCTGAGGGAGGGACCTCCATGGAGGTGAGACAACCTCATGAGGTGTGTGCCGGGGTAAAGGTAGTACAGTGATGCTCAGAAGAATTTCCAGACTTTCATCACTGCTGGAGAGCAGAGGAAAAGTCATTAGCTCCATGGAGAAATGAGCCTATCTTTACCCCCATTTGTGGCTGTGTGAGCTGGAAAGCCAAGGGGAAATTTAAACCACAGAAATAATTCATTAAGTAATTAGAAATTGAAAAAAAAGGGCTTTTTGGAAACATTTCCACTGAGCAGAGGTTCTGTGCTGGCAGGATTTCGGGCTGTGCCTGCTACTTTTGTGCTCCAGTCCTGTTGGGGCAGGAGGACTAGCCAAGGGACTGTCTCTTGATAATGCTGTCACTAAGAAAACTAGTTTATGCCAGTTTATATGTGCTGGAGAGGTTCCTCCCGCTGCCAGGCTGGCCTTGGTGTGTCAATACAATTCTCACAGGCTGCAGCATGCAGTTGTTGAACTGGTATGACTTTCAGTCAGAGACATCTGAGGATGGGGTCTTTGAGCTGCCATGCGCCTTTGGGACAGTCGTCACTCTGTTGCCTTTCTGCAGGGGAAGGGGAGGGAGGGGTGTTAGTCAGATAGCTGATGGCACCAAAAGTCTCAGGCCCTTTTCTTCTCTCTGCTGCAGATGGAGGCCTAGGGTTAAGAGATCACAGCAGCTCTGCTGGCTGCCTGTCAGTAGAGGTTAGCACAAGAAGGGGCAATAACCATAAATCTAGCCTGGTTTGGACAGTAGTTAATTTCTGATGCTCTGGTTTTATCTTCATGTGGCTTTTTTTTTTGTTTGTTTTTTTTTGTTGCATGTCTCATAAACTTCTTTCCTTTTCTTCTCCTTCCCTTCGTCTCTCTTTCTCTGTCCCACACTTGCTCCTTCTGGCTTTCTTCTCCCTCTGCAGGCATGCGCATCCTTGTGAACTTGCTCCTGGACACCTTGCCCATGCTGGGGAACGTCCTCCTTCTCTGCTTCTTTGTCTTCTTCATCTTCGGCATCATCGGGGTGCAGCTGTGGGCTGGGCTGCTCCGCAACCGCTGCTTCATGGAGGAGAACTTCACAATGTGAGTGACTGGGAGACAATGCCGCCTTCCTTTCTTGCAGGAGTGTTTGTATTTCCCTTTTCCTGTGCTTTCTTCTACTGCCTGGCTCTCTGTGTATCCCTGACTCCAAGCAGCTTTAGGGTGATAGTGTGCAGAGCATTGGTCTAATCTTACAGTGGAAAGGGAGAGCAGGCAAAGACAGCTGGTTTTCATGTGTCTTTATGGTCCACAGAAGAATGAGGCTGGGCTCATTTGGATTGAATCAAGGCACAGGTTAGCTCAGTTTCCTCCTTCAGGCATGCCCAATGATACAAGATGCTGCTCCTACACCCAGAAAGAACTGAAACTCAGAAACACCACCATGCTGCTTTTCTCCTGAACTTGTTCCCTCTTCAGAAAACAACACCCAGATGAGTCTTACAGAAAAACACAGCACTGCCCAATGTTTCCAGGGTCATCTTTGACACCTCCAAGATGGACCTGAAGTCACTGTTTGGACAGTAGTGTACTTCTGGAGGCTCTGGAGGGACACTGGGAAACTATTGGAAAACTTCAGGAGTAGAATTGCATGTGGGTGGTGCTGTGGGGACAGGTTGGAGGGCTGGTGGGAGAGGTATCCCACAGCTGGGTTAGTGGAAGTGTGAACATCTGAAAGCAAAGAATGGCTGTTTGAATGGGACAAAAAACTCATGGGGAAATGTGGGCACAATTCAGGCAGAGAGCCTGAAGCCACACAGGGATCAGTTACAGGTATCTGAGGTTTTAGGCGTGAGTCTGCAGAACACAGCTTTATTTCTCCCCACAGGCAGTGGGGTAGAAAAGCTCATGCCTGTCTTGAATTCTCATATTACCCAATTTCAGCTTCTCCTGTTGACTTTCTGGCTTTAGCAGATCTTAGGCTTTAAAATGTTTTCTTAAAACCCTATGCTAATCCCAGGTGTGCTATCAATTTAGACTGCTTAAAAAAAAGTTAAAGCTGTAGATCAGTTTAGACTGATTAAACAGTTCTGAAGCTTTAGATCATCTCAAACTGGGGGGAAAAAAAAGTGGGAAAATATAATCTGTAGAATAGCAGTCAAGTTGGAGAGTAGGAGCTGCTTAGAGCAGGCATTTCTTGTGTTTGTTTATTCCTTTGGGAAAAAACTAATGTTTAGGATGATTGTCCTTTATGTAAATCAGGAGTAGTACTACTACTTTAATGACTGTAATTACATCCATGCAGAATTGATGTAACTGAGAAGTGAATTGGTCCCACAGTCTTCAAAGTGACAGGTATTAGAAAATGTTTGACTGACCATTACTAGAGAAATCAATTCTGAAGGTACCCAGTTCTCCAGTTATGAGGATGAGTTACAACATATTTTTGTGGTTTTAGTCCTACTTAGTTTGGATTCAAAGACTTTCTGTCTTTTTCATCAACACCTGTCTTCTTCCAATGACACTTAGTGCAAAAATCTGCATTCATGCAGTGTGAAAGTTGTATACTGTAGCACTGGAAGGAATACACCAGATAAAGTTTAATCAACAATTTTTAATCTCCACCTTTTACTTTCCTGATCATTAGCTCATCTCTAGCTAGGCAAGCACAGATTATTATAATTATTCATGCATTTGGAAGGTGCTTGCATTATTTGGAAAAAAGCACGTGAACTTGTCATGAAACGTTGCACCCATAATGCTAACTGCCAAGGAGTCAAAAGTAAGGTTAAGTCAATTTTAACTTTGCATTTCCAGATTTCAAGGTTTATCTGTGCAACCTTAATTATGCATGAACTGGATTTTTTTCTTTTTTTAGTATAGAAGGTTCACTGGGAAATGTTATAAAACATGTCCATCACGAGTTACATATATGAGCACATCACAGTAAAGCCTGATGAACTACCTTAATATCATTGCATCTGATTTAGCCTTGATGCTAATGGAGGGAGTGATCAGACTGCAAATCTCGGCATTCCAGCTTTTCTTCATCTTCACGCAAGCAGATTGTGTTGGCTCGGGATGATCTGATGGCAGACAAAACTCTGAATACTTGGGACTCACCCCGGAAATTTCCTGTTTTTCAGGAGCCTTGTCTTCCTTTCCCCTCTCCTGAAGCAATAAACCTGGAAATCCCTTACCCAGTTCAGTCCCTATGTCAGAATGGGAGCTCTCAGCTTCACCACTGTCACTGGGAAACTGTCTGTCATAGGAAATTTGTGACTGTGGCTTTTTTTACTCTTGCAGACAAGGTGACATTGTCTTGCCCCCCTATTACCAACCTGAGGAAGATGATGAGATGCCCTTTATTTGCTCACTGTCAGGGGACAATGGAATTATGGGCTGTCACGAAATACCCCCACTGAAGGAGCGAGGCCATGAGTGTTGCTTGGACAAGGATGATTATTATTACTACAACTCAGTCAGGCAAGAGTTCAATATCAGTGGCATGTGTGTGAACTGGAACCAGTACTACAATGTGTGCCGTACTGGCAATGCCAACCCGCACAAGGGCGCCATCAACTTTGACAACATTGGGTATGCCTGGATTGTGATATTTCAGGTAAGTCCAAGTTAGCCTTCTAACAAGGCTCAAGCTATTTTTTGGTTTTTTTTAAACTCAGTCTTTCTGGATTCCAGTGGTAGTTTCTGCAAGGTGTGACACAGATGCAGAGAATAAAGGGCCTTGTAACTACCCTGGCAAGAGAGACGGCACATACACCATGAACGGTGTTCCTGAAGATGGGGAGGGACATAGAGCAGTTATAGGCCCTTGCTGAAGTAAGCTGCACTCTTCAGGCTGACTTGTACAAGTTTCCCCTTCAGTGCAGACCACTATAGTAAAAGGAGTCTTTCTTGTTTTTTAAATTCCCAGCAAGCGTTGCAGATGGGAGCCAAAATCCATGCCTTTTTACTTTTCCTCCGGCTGTACACCATGTCCAGTCCAAGGGGCACAGAAACCTGCTGCGGGTTTTCCCCCGCTGCGATCCAGGGAAATGAACTATTTTAATGAAATATTCCTGCTGTGGACTAGAATGATCTCACAGGCTTTGACAGCATGCCAGTGTCACCAAGCAGTACCATGCTGATTTCCTGAAATGGAAATTTGGCTTCATTGAAATGAATTGTTGTTTCTCACCTTTCTTGGGTTGCAACAGCCCTGCCAGTATCTGCCTGTATACAATGAGGAACGAACTTCTCTCTTGCTTCTCTTGTTTATCTTTGCAGGTGATCACACTTGAAGGGTGGGTGGAGATCATGTACTATGTGATGGATGCCCATTCCTTCTACAATTTTATCTACTTTATCTTGCTGATAATCGTAAGTATAAGACTTGATGGATGTCAGCAGTGTACGCTAAGAGCCTACAAAAAACAGGTCTTAGATCAACATAGATACTGGAGAACCAAACTTCTAGGAATTTCAGAAATCTAGCTAGTTGATTTTCACCAAGAGTCTGTGGCAGAATCAAATACATAGTTGTCAGCTAAGTTATTATCTTTTACTCATAAAATATACTTAGGATTGATTTCAAAAGTTATACATACCCAGCATAAGATAATGTTCTCTTTGGCAGATCTTATTGCAAAGTAAGTTTTCAAACCTGTTGGCTTAAAAGCCCAGAAAACCATTTATTTATCTGCCCTTCTACTTGGTCTCTTTATACATTTTAAGCTCTTGAGTAATTTTTGAGCCATGTTGAGCCAGCAGCTTTTGGCAGCACCTGGATTTCTCAGGTTCAGAGACTCAGATTCACATTTTGTTGGATTCAGGGTCTGTCACGCTGAATTACTTCCTCACCATGAACGAAAAGGAGCTGCTGCTCCAAAAGTGTCAGCAGTCCAAAATAAACTGGCTGTGTGAGATCCCTTGTGGATGGTGGGGATGGAAAGAGAGAAGTGTGTCCATGATGAGAACTTAATAAGCAGTTTTTAAGCTGGGTGAATGTATACAAATGAAGTTTGAAGGTTGATTTTCTGTAAGGAGGTTTGTTGTCCATATCTGGGAAGAAAGGTGAGAAACATGGTGCCATTGCCTCTCCATTCCTTAAGGCTCCTCACATTCTCTTGGAGGGAACATCCTATTTCTGACAAGAAAGGATTTTGTTTTTGTGAAGGCTCTCACACTTTTCTCATAGAAGGACCAAAGTCAAGAGTAGATAGGAAAGACATAGGATGAATTATGGGAAGTGTAAAATCTGTACAGGGTGGACACAATTTACTTCTAGGTTGCTTAGTCAGTAAGGACCTCAGTGTGTATTTTCAAGGCCTATATGCATTTGAGTGGGCTGGCAAATGGATCTGGCTAAGACTCTAATCTTCATCTAATACTTATCCTATGGGGCTGTGCCCTCTCTAGAAGCAGCCACCTAGTAACGTTAACAGACTTACCTAATACAACGTCTAGTTTAAATTCAAGTTGGCATGTAGTAACTTAAGGGAAAGCAAGCTTTAACCCAGTTTCTGTGAGAAATTTTGCTACCTCTACATATGGAGAGTGGCACAGAAAAAAATCTGCTGGTCCATTTAGTTCAGAGAACTTATGAAAAACTTATTATATCCTTGATTTTACCTTGCCTTATTGCCTTCTGCCATCACAAGGGAAAGACAAGTAGAGAAAAACAGAGGATGACCTACTCTCTGTGGGCTGTGTCCCTGAGCAGGACATCAGAGGTGAAATACACCTTATGGAATGTTACTCTTACTCAGGGGCTGGAGAGTCCCAAAGAGACTGTAGAGTGCAGAGATGTGATTGCACAGGATGGAGTGGCAGGAGGCAGTTCCTGTGTGCTCTGTTCTGAATATCCACTGCTTTTTGTGAGTTCAGAAAATAATTATTTCCCATGGAGTTTGTTCATATATCCCACAGTGCAATAGATACTTAGTACCCACTTGCCTTTTCACTTTGAGCAGCGTGCTGGGGATACCCAGATTTGTAGAATGTGCAATTTGACACAGAATTTACTTCTTGTCCCAGAGCCAGGAGGGACTGTGCAGGGTCAGTGTCTAGACACTGGGGCAGGCATGCCCATTCTTTTGTAGGCCAGTTCCAAAAACTGCCCCATTTCAAACTACATAAATTCTGTCAGTGTATTTTTGTTTCTAAGTATCCTTCTAGTGCTGGCTCACCTCATGTGGATTCACAGTGATTCAAACTTAGTCTCTGAATTTGCAGGCACTGAAAACCCTCAATTAAACACTCCACCTGAGATTTTACTGCAGTGTCATTGACATTTCTAGACACTCCCTCCTCATTTGCAGAAGCCATATAGGTTTATTTTCATCAAGCACAGGAGAATATGAATCCCGAGTTACTTTGGGGACTGCTCAGAACAAAGGAGCCATATGCCAGGTGGGATATTTGCTTTACCTTTGGAGGAGTTACACCAAGAAAATATTTAGCCTTTCTGTTACCTTCTTGGTGTGTGTGATGCATCTTTAGTAGCACATAGCAACACCTCAGTGCAAACTTGCTATAACTTGGTTGCATTTTCTGTCTGAGCATTCTTATAGAAATGATACTCCCTCTTTAAATCTTGTAAAGTACAGTCCTTCATTCTTCCCTCCTTCTCTGTGGTTGAAAGGCTGGGTTTTCTAAGCAGGAGTGCTCTGATAATCATGCTTTAAGCCCTGACTCTTTGGTTTTCCACATACGTTCTAGCCTTGGCTCAGACTTGGTCTTCTGGGTCTGGATCTCTGCATTTTCTCTTTAGAGCTGTGCTTTCATCCATGACTTCTTCCCTCACAATGATATCTTCAAACACCTACATAAGGGCAGCTTACCTACCTGCTACTGCTTATACGGGAGCAAGAAGGCTCCACCACCTGGATATATTCCAAGCACAATTAGAAATCCTGCATAGATGTGCTCCTCTGAGGGGAAGAGTGCTGACTGACCCTGCCACTCAGAGTGGCCTTGTAGAACAACCTGCTGAAACAATTCTACTTATTCAGCAGATTTTAAATAACTACCCACTTGACCAGAGAGCAGGAAGGTGACATGAAGGAAGGACTGCTTTCTGCTCTCAGGTCTGTTTCATTTTGTCTTCCTGCTTGGGGTCCAGCTGTCTCTTTGTCACTTCTCCAGCTACGTGGCCACTGCTGTGGCTCTGGACTAGAGCAAGCTCTTCTGAACTCTCAGACTGGCATCTGCAGGGCAGCATTCAGAGGCCTCCTTGAAGTGTTTTGTCCTTATACATGTGAGCTTCAGAAGACTAACTGGATATCCAGGCATAAGCAATAAAAATAATTGACAAATAAGTCAACATCTGTACCACTAGTCAGATTTTGTTAGATATGACAGAGATAGGGATTGAACCTTGGACTGAATGAAGTCAGGATCTGCTTAACCAAAGCAGAGCTCAATCACAAGGCTGAATGGGACTCCTGTGTTGGGACTCTGAATCAAGAGTCTCCATCTCCTTCTGTCAGAAGCTTTGTCTAACTCCACGTCAGACACTTGCCATCTCCCTGCTCAGCTAGCTGAGATGGATTGCTCAATTAGAAGCCTTTTGGGACCCTTTCTGTCCTTCTAGCTGGGAGGCAGTGTCAAGCTCAGCAGAGCCTGAGAGTTTGTGGACTTGTCTGTGGTCTAAATTGATGATTAACAAAGCTAATTTGTTTTGCATTTCAAGTTCCTAACTCAAAGGATAAGGATTGAGGATTAGTTGCCATATCCAGTCATCTCATTCCTCTCGTTTTTGGTCATCTGGTGGGAGATCGGAGCAAATGGTGCCTGTAAGGACAGGGCTCCATGATGTCGTCAACCTGAAACCCACTCTAGATTCAACCCCATGCTGATAGTGTGATCCTGATGAGGACATCTTGTTGTCCTCAGCTCTTCTGCCTGCAGCCTAGAGAGAAGATGTTCCAAGTCTCAATTGCTTGGATTTTATGGAATTGTTGGAAGTTGCAAAGTACAGTGGAGTGTCATAAGTAGTGTTCCAGAAATGCTCATGCAGCTGGGATCCAGCTCCCAATACTGCCTCATTCACTGCAAGCAGAGGGAGATAACTCAATGGGAAAGCCCCTGTGAGTGTCTTGTGTTACTGAGGAGAGTGCATCAGAGAAGAATTTGGATTCCCAGTCATACTCTCTCATCAGTTAAAACATGCGCAATGTCATGGACTAGGCCAAATCTTGGGTGTAAGTCAAAGAATCTGAACGAGGCATTTTTTAAATTTTTAAGGCCACATACAGAAGCTGAAGGGAAAATAGGCTGAAATAGGGAGGAGAGAGGAGAGTAGGCTTTTGTGATGAATTGAAACAGAACAGCTTTGAAGGATGTTGGAAGCAGGGAGGGAAAGGCCTTTATTTTAAGATAGTTTATTGTCCTTATGTTGAATCCGGTTGGAAAGAGCTTCATGTTTCAAAAGGTTACTGAGATACTAGCAGGGACATCTCCTCTTTGAAATACTGATAGCCCCTGTATTGAGTGACCAGAGGAGCTTCTGGCCACCTCTGTGCAAAAGCAAGGGACAACCAGGGGGGACAACCTGGTGGGGTGATGGAAAGTGCTATGAACTGAGGGAAAGGCTGCTTAGATAGGTAAAAACAAGCTGGGGTACTTGCTGAAATAAAACACCTTTTCCATGCACGAGGTCTGGGATCAAGTTACCACCACCTTTTCTTGCCCTCTCCCTTTTGCTGGGAAGGTTATATGGGGGAGGACACATATGAAGATAAGGGCAGGATTGAATCCACCTCTCTGTCAGGGCTGTTTCCTTGTAAAGGAGAAACAGTGAGGTGCGACTGGCTCCTGTGTGGGTTCATACAGGAGAAACATGGTGCAAGGATGTTCTTTAGCAGGGATACTCACTGATCCAGGGAAGCAGAAACCTTGATCTGGTGCCTTTTCTCCTCCCAAGGGTGTCCCACAGTGTCTGTTTCAGAGCGGGACAGATGGGTGGTCCTTGTTCAGACTCTGCATTTTATCAATGCCCTATCAACACTTACAGCTCGATGGGAAACAGTGACCAATCAAAACATTATAGCTTTTGAAAATCATTTTGAATGTGGTTACAAGCTCTTTTATGTATGAAATTCTCATTATTGAAGCCCAGGTTTTATCCTAAATCTGTCTACCTATGGATAGCTCTCCTAGTGGAGTTTAATTTCTAATTTTGTAACGTATAATACAGTGATATAATTTTACCCCCAGATCTCTCAGCATCAAGAAATCTTTGCTCCGTATTATAGACAGAAGTACTGAGGCTTAAAGGGAACATACAAAGTTGTAAAATAAGCTTGGTAGGCATTTTGACTTCTGTATGGGAAATCGGGAGATCCGGACATTTTATTTGGTTTTGTTTCTATGAAATTGGGAGAGTGAGTTGTGTGGGGTTTTTGTGTTTGAAACGGGAGGCCTACCTAGGCTGGAGGATGTGTAAAATAAGAGCTAATATAATATGTATTGCATCAGAAGAATAGAAAGTGAGCACAGAAGCATGGTTTTGCCAGACCACTCCATGTCCTTCTCAGAGTTGTCAGTTTTTGTAAACGCCTTTTGGATTTCAAGAAGTTGTTCATTTCAGAAAAGTGCCATCTCCCTGTATGGTGAATTAAGGTGTAAATGTAGAAATGAATAATATGCTTCAAGTACACTGATGTGTCCTTAAAATGATCCGAGAATACTGACACGTCCTCCAAGAGCTGAAGATCATAAATAGCAGTGCATGATTTTTCCAGTAGTAAATTAATAACCAGAGGAGAAAGTAACAAAACTACTAAGCTGGTTCTCTGTTTCCCACTATCTGCTTAACACAAAGGAGAGAGAAAGAAAAAGTCGAGTTCTCATCAAACCCTTTGTATGTACCTTCAAAGTGACTTGCTAAAGGTCCCCAAGCCTACCAAAAGAATCAGAAGTTGGACGTGCATTTCCTGAATTTCAGTTCAGAGCTCTAAGTTCTCCATAGAAATGATGTCTGGTGAGGTCTCAAAACCAAGCTCACACACTCCTGGCTTTCTCTGAAACCCCTTCTCCATATGCAGACCCATTTCTCTGCCTCCAGTGAATTTCTCTTACACTCCCACTTCCATGTGTTCCTCCTCGTGCTGACATTGACTGTCCCTTCTTCTCCTTTGCTATTAGGTGGGCTCTTTCTTCATGATTAACCTGTGCCTGGTGGTCATCGCCACGCAGTTCTCGGAGACCAAGCAGCGGGAGCACCAGCTGATGCAGGAGCAGAGGGCCCGGTACCTCTCCTCCAGCACTGTCGCCAGCTACATGGAGCCGGGAGACTGCTACGAGGAGATCTTCCAATACATCTGCCACATCGTGCGCAAAGCCAAGCGCCGCACCCTCGGGCTGTACAACAGCATACAGAGCTGGCGCCAGGGCCACGCGGAGCCCAGCGATGCCAAACCGGGCGTGAACAGGAAAAACCAGAGGCACTACAGTAAGGATTGCACGGCTAAAGCTGAAAATTTCAGTAGTGGAAATGTGACAGTAACTGGGAGCATCTCCTTGTGCCAGCTTTCCAAAGGACCTGTGCCTACAGAGCAAAGAATTAGAATTAGCACTGGCCATTGAGCATGGTACCATGGCCAGCACACCAGAGCAGCAAGGTGGGGATGACCAACCAAGAATGGGAATGAAACAGGAGCCAGCAGGAAACATGGGTAACCCAGGCCTGAAATCCAGAGACCACAGAGATAAAGCTAAAGGCCCTGTCTGAGACTTTTAAAGGGCTCCATGTCTGGTAAAGCCAGGTGACGATACCAGTTTGGAAGAGAGAATACTTAGGGGGATATGACAAAGTAGGACAAAAGATTGGACTTGGTGACACAGCAGGACCCCCAGAGCTCTTCTCCCAAACTGAGTTGCTGTGGGACCTCAAGAGAGATGACAAAGAGAGTAGAATTACAATAGGGTGTTGCCTGAACTTACTAAGGAGCAATACTGAAGAAGTCTGTTTGATATGCAAGGGCAGTGGAGATAATTTCTTTTGACAGGAGCACATGCTGTTGTGCAAAATATCACATGAGATATCATTTAAATTGGATTCCTAGCTGGAAAAGTCACTGTAAAAGTGGTTTTATAGAGTTAGCATTAACTGCCTGCTGACTCCTTTCCTAAATTGTGCTCCCATTAACAAGAAGAGGCAGATTTTCCTTCAGCTGGTCTTGAACACTCCGACTTTCATTTTCTTTACTTGCTGAGAGAAAAGCTTCTGCAGGCTTCATGCACTGTGTTAATGAATTAATTGCTTCATTCCCTCAGTGTTCATTTGACCTTCCAGGCCCAAATGGAGGATCAAGGAACACAAATTTAGTTTCCTCACTGAAATCAGGAGATCTGTTGTGATTCAGAACACAAACTATCAGAAGGAAGTGTTCTTGTGCTACCTCGTCTGGATTTTTGAGATGATTTGCTAATGTATTTTTATTTTCCCTGATTTAGAGAGTTCAGCTCAGCCTGGGGCTTCTCAGACCCTACTTGTAGCAGTTCAGGACAAAATCATCTCTTGTAATTATTTTCCCCCTCAATTCCCACTTAACACAAGCTACTAAGTCTCAATCTGCAATTTCTACATTAAGCAAAACAGTTCTTTCTCTGACAGACATGAACCCCTGTTGAGCCTGATCACTGGCAAGCTGAACAGTACCATGCCTTTTGGAGACACAGCCTGTCAGCTTAGAGCCCCCAACAGCAGTGGCTTTTATTACTGCCCTTGAGATTATGTGTCAGTGTTTAATCATCCTTACAGCTAAAAAGCCCAGTTATCCTGCCTAAATGCCTAAAACCCAAACAGGTGTCCACTTTCAATGTCTTTTTCAAAGCCTTTTCCTTTAACCACAACCACTTCTCTTTCCAGGGCTTTGCCAGCAGCACAACTCTCTTGGCTGCCCTCCTCAGGGCTCAGTTCAACCCATTGCTGTGACAGCAACCTCCGATCCCACCAACTGCCCCCGATGCCACAGAGGGGAGTATGAAGCATCCAGAAGGTTCTCTGCCCTGGATAACACTTATTCAGACCAGGAAGATGGAGGAGCCACTGAAGGCGAGGGAGAGGGCAGCAGAGAGGACCAGGATGCCTCAGCACTGGAGAAAGAAGAGGAGGTGGAAGAAGGAGGGCGGCTGAAGCTCTGCAGTGACATGTGGCGAGAAGTGAGGGTCAAGCTTCGAGTGATTGTGGACAGCAAGTATTTCAACCGTGGGATCATGATTGCAATCCTAGTGAACACTATCAGCATGGGCATTGAGCACCACGAACAGGTAAGGCGCCTCAGGGCATAAAGTGGGCAGTGTGGACTGGTGAGTCCTGCTGGGGGTTTTGTGGCCTTGCTAAGCAGCTGATGCAACTCAGTGGAGGCAAAGATTGAGCAATTTGGACCCCAGACTGCAGCACAGATGGTCCCAGCATGGCTTTGGAGAAAGCCTCAGGACCTTGCAGGGTCTCTTACTTCCTTATTCCTGCACTTAATCACTTTCAATATATTTTCCTCTCACCTCTTTTTGATCTCTCTCTTTTCCTCCTCCCTGCTCACTCATCCTTCTGTTTTTCTTTTTTTGCCTTATCTTTCCATCTGCTTTTCTCTCCTTCACCCTCATCTCTTCCATTTTCCCCATCTCTCTCACTCATTTCTCTCTTCATTAGCTCACTGAATCCTCAGTCTATTTGGTTAATTTAATGTGCCCTCTGGGGATGTCACAGACACTTCACCAGCATCTCAATTCAAATCCATCAGCTTTCTAGCCTTCCCAACTTAATTAGGAGGTGCCTGAGCACATTCTATCTATACAAGAAGGCTAGGAAAGGCACCATCTCCCATCTCCAGTCATGTCTGGGGCACAGGCAGCTCGATCCTTTCCTTTGCCCCGAGAGTAAGAAGTGATAGGTCAGACACAAACAGCAGGTGCGGGCACAGATTTGACTTTCACGCCAATAGTTTGTAGGCAGCTCTGAATCAGTCATGCACTTTATCCTAATGACAGACTTCTAAGATGGAGGAGAATTGTGTGCCCTTATTTTATAGCTGGGAAACAGAAACTGTGACAACTTCGTGATGTGCAGAGCCGACTTCATATGATGTTAAGCATGTCCATGACCTTGCATCTGCATTGCTGGCTGGTAGCTCTGCTGTACTTTGCATTAAGAGAGTCCATGCTGTACATCCATGTCTCGCACTCATGCTGCCAGTCTGAACGTGACCATGGTTCTCTCCATGTACCTGCCCAGAACACAAAAATAAGAGATCACTGCACTACTGAGATGCTGACTGTATTGAAACTTTGCAGCTAAGGTGAAGTCTAGTCCCAAACACAGGCAGCAGAGACAGGCAGCGTGTCTGGTCTAAGCAAGGCACCCAGATTTGTCCTGCACTGTACCAGGATGGAGATATCTTGAGACTCAGTGTCTCTTACATTCCCTGTTTGATTCAACACGGTGTGTGAGCCAGTATTTGAAACCTCAGATGTCTGAATCCCACCCACGTACCAAGCTTTAGACAATTTTTTGTAGCCCAGCTAGTTTCTGATACAAGGATGGGAAACCTTAATTTGATCCCAGAATGCAAAACTGCACTGGCAGGAGCTCAGAGTAGAGGAGAATAAAGAAGAGGCTGGAGGGCTTGACTCATGGAAATAGATAAAAAAGAGTGATGTATTTATCACATAGCAGAGACATGACTAAGGGCTGGAGCTCAGGACAATTTGCCCACTGATGTTTTAAAGATGTGAGCACCAAGCAGGGAGAGCCATTGTTCGTTCTGGTTTACTGGAGACAGCGTGAATTAACAGTGTAACAGAAGAATATTTGAGCTGGAGGTAGAGAACTCACTCTCATGTTCTGGCTATTTTATGTGCAGATATAAGCCCTTTTAGGATGCCTCTGCTGTGTTTGTACAGCCTGCAGCAGAGTGGGATCTGCCTCTGCAGCCTTGGAGTTTCTAGTAGCAGGTTCTTAATGACACGTCCTTAAAATTATGCTATTACTTTTTATCCATAAGTAGCTAGGAAAAGCTTGTGACCCTGCATGCTGTTTCTACTAGAAGAGATGTCAGTCAAGCTGATCATAACTGAAAAATGTGGTGCAGCTTGTTTATTTAAAACATGTGCACTGAATTCTGCTTCCTTGGCACAAGAAGATTAAAAAATTTTCAGACCATACCATGAATTTCAGGTCCTTTTCATTCAGCAGTTAACTCAAAAGCACAGAGACATTTGTACTTCTGTTTGCTGTCTTTCAGTTTTTCTCAAACCATGCTACAAGTACATCTCAGGCTAGTGCTTTGTTGCCTCCTTTTCTTTCCTTCCTTTCTCTTTTTCCTGTTGTTTTTTCCTTCCAGAAACACAAATTTTCACAGAATGAAATCCAGAAAACCCCCTCTGCCCACCAATATCTGTGATTTGCAGGGTGCCACCATCCTACAGCTGAAGAAGCTTCTGTTGTTTCAGCTACTTCATCATATGAATGTCTTCTGGCCCAGAGCTAATGCGTATAGAGACTTCTTGAGCTTTTATTTTCTGGTGCATGGGAGATCACAGCCTCAGCCACTCTCTGGGGACATATCCAGCGGGGCAGAAGGATGTGGGAAGGTGTCATAAGTTTGAGCAGACGTGGGAACAGCTCATGGCATGTGCATCAGCTCCTCCATGCTACACTTTTTCATGGACTATTCACAGGCCAGCTTACCAAAGCCCCCACAACCATCAGGTCAGGAGGTGAGGAGGACTAGCAGGAGTGAGGCACAAGGTTCAGGCTCAGAAACACAGGAACCTGAGGGACACAGCCCATGTGCGAATCTCACCTTCAACTCCCAACTCTTGACCAACAGACAGAAATACATGAATTAAAACTATCTGTTACAATTTAGGGGTTTAATATTCACAATGCTTTTTTTTGAGGAGACTTAAGTTAAACAGCTTTACTCAGATTCAAATCACCTTGGAATTTGGCTTTGTTTATCATATTCATCCAGCCCTTTTTCCTGTCCTGATTGTGTGGCCAAGGCAGCTTCCCATCTCCTTATGTATTTCTTGTGAGGGAAATCAACTCATTTTGGAGAAACTGCACTGCTATGAGTCATTTTTAATCCATGGGCTTATCACAAGTTATCACGTGTAAATAGATAAGTTTATTCAAATCCATCAGTGTGCAATATACCATGTAATATTCTCACTAGTAGGCCTTCAGATTTTGCTGAGACATTGCCTAAGCCAAAACCCATCATTTCAAGCTTTGTCCTGCTTGAAATAGTTTTTGCAGCTCTTCAGATCTGCTTCTATTTGAAAGTGTCTATTTTTAAAATCCAGTGTATAAAATATTAGGTTGTCCAGAAGGATCCTTTTAAGAGGCTTATTTTTTCTTAAATATTCACAGTGGTTCTGGTGCTGCCCACTTTTCTCCCTTATTCAGCATGAGGATGAAAGGCTTGCCCCAGCTGAATGTCCCAGGCTGAATTTCTTGTTATGTATTTCTTGAACAGCCTGTTGGACTCAAACCTCTTTGCCATTAGCAGCCATTTTAGACAATTGGTTTATCTTCTCCAGTACCTACTTAGAGTTTTCCTTCATACATCAGATCGATACTTTATGAGGTCTGCCTGCATAGATTAGAAGATGATCCCTTGTTTCCTAACTAGACCCACACTGTAGATCAGTATCTTCATATCCTTTAGCCTGTGTGATTTCCCTTTATACTGGCATTTATTGCATTCACTAGTTCATATTTTACAGTTATTGCTTCTCTTTTTACTATTTGCTGCTTGTCAGAAACATTCAGCAAATGTCCAAGCCAACTCATCGTACTGACATTTAGTAAATGATGGAACAGTCTCCCTGGGGTGGTAGATGAAAGTGCATTACTTCAATCTTTTAAAACTAGGGTATAACAAGTCATCACAAAATCCTGCATTGGTTGTGGGGTGGTGTTTAAACTAAGTAAAAGCTAGTTGGTAGATTCCATGGCTGATTTCTAAGGCTCTTCTGACTATTGTCAAGTGACTTTGAAATTGTGAGTAAAAATAGGCTGGAGAGACTTCTTTGTGGAATATTTCTTTCTCGTGTTCCCAGAGGCGGTGATGTGCAGGTGCAGTTCGGTAGGGTTGGTCTGCACAGATCACATCAATTACTCTTCAGTGTCTAGACAGTTGCAAATTTATTCCTGGTTAGGAGAAACTTCTCCTGCAGGGGCTTCATGGTGATCTGCATCTTCTTAACCTTTCCTACAGTGCAGGACTTTCTGGCTGTTGTCAGATAATGGACTAATTACGTTTCCAGTCTAATCTGACAGAAGAACTCCGAAGCTAATAAGAAACTGAAAAGGAGGAAAAAGCTGAGCTGCTGCCCTCTATTGCTCCAGTTCTAGTTTCTGATCACTGGACAAGTGTTCTGGAATAAATCTGAATCATGTATTTCACTCTCAGTATTTGATCTACGTTGTTAGAGATTAAGAACTTTATGCCACAAAGATGTGAATTAGATAGTTTAATGGATTGGGAAAGAGATCTGTACAGAGAGTAAGTGAAACATTCTGGTTAAAACACTGGATCTGGGCATGCTTTGGCTCTGGGATCTTTCCCCCCTTCAAGCCACCCTCCTTATGCCAATACTCAGCTCCCCCAGTTTTTGTTCAAGTTTCACTCTTAGTGTGATGGGTCAGTCAGTCTATCTTGTCTTGGCAATATGAACAGACTGCTTGTGGGGAGATTTCTGGTGTCCTTTGGGTTTTCTTGGACTAAAATAGCCTTGAGTTCACGTCTTTCCTTGTGGATGCTTCACTTTACAGTTTCTAGGTAAACCTGTGAGGAGGAAGGCTTGCTAAGGGTTTTGATGACAAATGCCTGAGTGTTGTCTGTGGGAGCCTGGGGAACCCTCACAACTGTGAGGTGACACACCCACTGTGTTGGAGATCCTGTATGTCAGTAGAAAGAAAAGGAGAGAACCGCTTCTTCCCTGTTTGCTTGTCCTCTTCATCAAGTTTGCACTTTGCACGTTCCTGGCCAGAGAAGAGTCCCCTGGACCAGAAGTGTCCCAGCCACCCACCTCATCCATTGTCACTCCTGGTCACACTGACCGAGGAACAAGCCCTTGGTGGCCCCCATCATGCAGTCCTGGCCCCCAGCTTATGACTCTTTACACTCTGTCAAATTGCTGAGATCTCCAGAAACTACTGCAGGGCTGGATCTGCCCTTAGCCAGTGAAGGTGCTTCTCCAGCTGGCTTCTCTCTATCTCCTCTTTTTTTCCCCCGAGTTCATTTCTATTGTGTTGCTCTTTCTTCCCCAGCCTGTACTTCTTTCCTACTCCATTTAAACCAAATTTTTTCCTTCTCTACTTATTGTGGGTGCCAGTGAATTTACTTTTTTTTCCCAGCTTTGTTTTCAGATTTATCTTTTGCTGCTTTTTCCTCTGCCCATTTCTTCTTTCTTTCTTTGCCCTGTTTTTCCTCCCCCTTTCTCTAGGAAAGATGCTTTTCTGGGGCTGATTGATGGCCCATTAGAAACAGATTAACATGTGAGGCTTGACTAGAGAAACAGATGTTACAGAAGGAAGGAGAGACAGAGGAACAGGTGACCTTTTCCACAAGCAAATGCAAGCATGGCTTTTCAAACATCAGTTGCTCCCTACAACAGCACAAGAGAGAATGTGAGGAAATCGGAGGGGGAGGGTAATCCACCATCATAACCTGTTGCTTTTTTACATTGCTCATTTTCACTGACAAAATCATTTGATTCGGACTGAAATTGGCATCTCTGTTTAGCATATAGGCCTCATGTTCTTGGCAAGTGTCATTTACTGCCTGAGTCTCCATGAAATAATCTTCATCTCTCTCTTCCTACATGCACTTGCTCATTCTTTTTTTCTCTTCACTCTTATCTCCCTCCTTTCCCTGTCATTTTCAGGATGCTTTTGTTATTCAAATGTAATTATGGATGGAAATTAAGCCATCTTCCCTTTTTTTCATTTTAAATACATGGACTATTTTATTAACAGCTGCAAGGAAGAGTGCAAGAAATTAGCAAAGGGCATGGGAAGGAGCAGATTCCAGTTCATTCCCTCACCTGGGAGGATCTGGGCACAGGGTCAGAACCAGAGCTGACTGCCCTAGCAGTCTCGTGCAGCCTGAAGGCTATGGGTTGTCTTGCCCTGGCCCCAAGATGCAACCTGTTGCCCTGGGAGGAATTTTTTTCTCACTCTGGCAATATTTTGTACCTTGCCATTGCTGAGGCAGTCTTCCTGGGCTATGCATGTGTATGTCTGTTATGTGCAAACATGGGCAGGCTGGCATGTCTTGCCCCTCACACATCTAATCTTGTGTGACATCTCAGCCCTTGCTCTTTTGCCTGGTGCAGTTCTAGTCCCTGGGTGAGAGGTGCTTTGAGCACATAAATCTATCCCAAAATAAGTGTGGGGAATGCCTCCTTTTGGCAGGGGATGGCAGGTTGCTGGCACCCCTCATCAAAGACATCAGCACAGCTGCTGCCTCCTTCCTTTCATCATTCCTGAGGAAATGGTCTAGACCCTTTCCTGACCTTGTCAGAGAAGTTTCCAAGGCTGCACACACTGAAGAAAAAGTCATTAATTCAGAAAACAAAAGGAGGAGTAATTTAATTTGTTCAGAGTTGTTCCACTGATGGAATCATTAAAACACTTTCTCTCAGATGCATAAACACACTTGTCTCTGCTGGAGGAGACAGGGAGTGAAAGATATGTCCGAGATTTAACAGGAAAAAAAATGCCCAATGCAGGGTCAAGTTGCCTTTTTTTTTTTTTTTTT
>VXBX01002369.1:1089002-1122999 GCA_013400415.1 Scytalopus superciliaris | reverse complement strand
TTTTTTTTTTTTTTCTTTCAACAGTCATCTTGTGTCATCCTTGGAATTTTTCCCCTTGTGTACTTGCCGTTCTCCTCTTGCTGTCCATTTTCCTCTTTTCTTCATCCTGTCCTGCTCTTCCTGTCCTGTAGAGGTAGATTTTAGCAGTGTGCCCCCTTCTCGCTGTTGTCTTATTCATTTAATTCAGTAATCACTTGGATAGTTATTGAGACCACTCTGAGGACAGAGGCCATAAGAATAGATTAATGGAGCAAAACCAGGAAACTAATGCATACCAAGGATTTGGTGGGGATAGAAAAATGGGAAAGTGAAAAAATAGACAGGAAGGGGCAGGTAAGTGTGGTGAGACTTAGAGGAAGATGGGGAACTGTTTTCCTGTCATTCAAATGTTTTCAGAATTTCAGAAAAAAATATGCCAGCTGCCTGTGGAAACCTCAGAGTAAAAAATTGTTGATAGAAGAAGTTGACCACAGTTCAGCCACTTTTGCCGTGCTTCAAAAAACACTCAAGTTCTATGCACTACATAAAGCAGCTTTAGCTGGGGGAATGGGATATGGAGTGGAGTGTGGGAGACACTTGGCTGGCCTTGTCTGTGTGAATGGCTTTGGGGTTCCTGACCACCTCTAGTAAAAAAAATTGTTAGAGACATAACCCATGATGAAGGCAGCAAATGTTCAAAGGAATTGGAGTGCAAGTGGCTCTATTCAGCTCCACTCTAATCTCACCACTGAAAGCTTAGCAGCTCCCAACCAACCCTGTTGTATGGGAAGGGTGGCACATTAATTCCCATAATTTTAGGGCTCTTTCAGTTCTGACCCTCTGAATTTGCATTTTCTCCAGCCAGAGGAATTGACCAACATCTTGGAGATCAGCAATGTTGTCTTTACAAGCATGTTTGCTCTGGAGATGATCCTGAAACTTGCTGCTTTTGGTCTCTTTGATTACCTTCGCAACCCCTACAACATCTTCGACAGTATCATCGTCATCATCAGGTGACAAAAGCCTTGGAGATCAACTGAAACACACGTATTAAAAAATAACCACAGAGCTTGCACACCTTTTCAAAAGGGAGGCATCTGAGCTGATGCACTAGGCCAGGGACTGGGAGACCAAGATAGCTTTTCCCAACACTCAATGTTGGAGCATTTCTGTCCCTCAGTTCTCTCGTCCATAGAATGGAGGCAACTGCAGCTGCCTTGTTAAATCCACAATAAATATTAGCTGTGAAATACTTTTAAAATGTACAAATTAAGGAAGCTACAAAGGTTTACTGTGTGATAGATGAACTTGTCTTGCTGGAATTTAATGCTGAAATCCTTTCCTCATTCCTGCAAAATGCAGTGCCACATTTATGTTCTTAAGGCATCAATGTGGCTTTCTACACTTTGTAAGCCTATAGTATATACTCCTGTCTTGCTCAGACAGATTTGCTCTCTCATTCCTATATGCTGACAGTGCAGAGGTGAAAACTCAGTATTGTTATTCCTCACTCTCTTCTGTTCGCTTGTCTTTCTTTTTGTCCCTCATACTCCCTGTGCCTCTCTGGACCACAGCATATGGGAGATCATTGGCCAGTCAGACGGGGGCCTCTCTGTGCTGAGGACTTTCCGACTCCTTCGGGTGCTCAAGCTGGTGCGTTTCATGCCTGCACTGCGCCGCCAGCTTGTGGTGCTGATGAAGACTATGGACAATGTAGCCACTTTCTGCATGCTTCTCATGCTCTTCATCTTCATATTCAGGTGAGGAGGCAGCTAGTTGACTTGCAGTGTTTTGGAGTGGCACTGCATGGCTCATGGGGACAGAGCTCCAGAGCATGATTGTGTAAGTCATCTTGCCCATTGCTCTAGGCTAAGGCAGCACTGACAACCATTTATTTGTTTGTAAGGGTTGTACTTACTCTTGCCCTAAGTTGGGTTAGCT
Organism: Scytalopus superciliaris; assembly: GCA_013400415.1. Taxonomy (NCBI): domain Eukaryota; kingdom Metazoa; phylum Chordata; class Aves; order Passeriformes; family Rhinocryptidae; genus Scytalopus; species Scytalopus superciliaris. The sequence goes on along the minus strand of VXBX01002369.1, from coordinate 1,121,079 downwards.
GAAGATTTTGGCCTGGATGGGGTAGCAAAATAGTGCCACCAAATGTAGATGTCGAGCATAATGTCCCATTGCAGGACAGGTGAAGCCTCTTGGTAACCCACACTAGCTACAGTGACTCACAGTTCAGTCTGGAGGCTGTCTCTGGCAGAAGGGAAGCAGGAAGCAATGAAGAAAGTTTGTGCATCCCATAGATGTACTGATAAGGAGGTGAAGAAATATGAGAGCAAAGAAGAACAATAGAGAGAACAGATCTGAGTGCCAGGTTGGAGGGAATATGTGAGCTCTGAGTCAGCACAAACGGAAAACAAATTTTTGGTGAGCTACAGGGATGCAATTGGCAGTTCCTTCTTCATAGATAGCTCCCAGTGGTCTGACTGTGTTGTTGTACCCCTTGCTGTTGGGATATTATATTAGATTGTCATGAGGAAAGGAGAATTACTCTGAGGAGCAAATTGTGGTGACAGAAATATTTATATTTGACACCATCTCCACTTCTTGCCCCAAAGCATCCTGGGAATGCACATCTTTGGTTGCAAGTTCAGCCTCAGGACAGACACAGGAGATACAGTTCCTGACAGAAAGAATTTTGACTCCTTGCTTTGGGCCATTGTCACTGTCTTCCAGGTGAGCCCACTTTGCTCTCTATGGGTGGGCCAGGGCAAAGTGAAGTGGATCAGATGATACTTTTTCCTCATTGCAGAGCGCTGCACTCACTCCCGACAGCACAAAAGGCTGCATAAAAGACTCTGTCATGTGATATTTGGAGGAAGAACTGGTGTATATCTCAAAGAGAGGAGTTCCTTCCTTCCTAAGGGGCAGTTTGCAAAGGTCACTCCTGTTGTGGCAGCTCCCAAGTTTAACACTATCATCTCAGCAAATGATTGGCCTAATGGTTGATCATTTCCTCTTGCCCAGCTAATGTCTTTGGTGCGGTACCACAGCTGGGTGATGACAGTGGGTGTGTGGTTATGGGCAAGTTAAGAAGCCTGGTGTGGTCCAGATGTCTATTTCTTCACTGTCCTTTCCTGGGAATCCCCTTCATGTTCTTCCTTCACATTTATCTAACTTCTGCTTCTGGTTGCAGATCCTAACCCAGGAGGACTGGAATGTTGTACTCTATAATGGCATGGCCTCCACCTCGCCATGGGCTTCCCTCTACTTTGTGGCTCTCATGACATTTGGCAACTATGTACTCTTCAATCTCCTGGTGGCCATTCTCGTGGAGGGTTTCCAGGCTGAGGTGAGTTGCCACCAAGGCCTCATCAGGAGGAGGAATAAAGGTGCTAAAAAGGTAAACTTTGCGGCACTTTGAGGATACTGGACTGGATAACTTTCAAAGTATCACACCTCTGTCATTTCACTCCTGAAGTTAGGGTGCTCTTTAATGAAAAACAAACAAACAAAACTTGTAATTCCTTGTAAGGAAAAAGACAGGCTCTCTGGAAGGGAATTCACAATTTCCATCCTGTGCAACACAAGAGACCCTACCCTAGGGTGAGTCCTTTACCTCTCCAAAACCAAGAACGCAGTACATCAGCCATCCCAAATCACACAAGTTCCACACAATGGATGCGTGACTGCCAAGGACAATTTTGCAGTTGTTCCAGCAATGAAAGACAAGAAGAAATGGTCTTTTCTGTTTGAGTTCCCAAATTCTAAATTTTTGTGTTGCAGGGTGATGCCAACCGGTCATACTCAGATGAAGATCAGAGTTCATCAAACATGGAGGAGTTTGATCAATTCCAAGAGGTGCAGGAAGGCCCAGGTACAGTAGCTGAAAAATAGTCCTATTTTCTTGTGTCTTATTGCTGTTCCATGAGAAATCTAAAAACAGATTCTGTGGAAAATTCACTCCCATCTTCAAGAACTTATCAGTTTCCGTTTTGAACTTTTGCTAGTTTGTGGTGCTATCTTTGGAAAAACAGACATGTTGGCTTCCTGAGGAACATGGTAGCTAAGTGGAGCAGTTCTTGAATGACCTCCAGAACGGCAACTGGAAGTCAGAAGTGAGACTGTCTCCACTTAGCTTCAGGGGCACCATTTCAGGAACACTGCTCCAAATATGGGACCTACATTTGGAGAGGGGATACCTGGACATTAAAAAGGACTCAGACAAGTCTGGAAGTCTTGCCTCAGTGAGAGACTAATGAAGCTTAGAGAAATGAGAGAAGGGTCTTGATCACTTGCTCTGTAATTGTAGACCATAAGGAGAGATTTCTGATGGTAGATAGCTCTTTAATTGAGCAGAAAAAAACATAACGAGATTATAAAGGTTGGAGGTTTAAGCTACACAAATTCAGACTGAAAAAAAGCCACCTATATTCAAGGGAAGATAATTAAGAGTTGGAACAATCTGCATACAAACTGCCTGGTAAGGGCTCCATCTCTCAGTCTTTCCTCAAAGACTGCAAGTCTTTCTACAAGAGCTATTACACTTCAGACAGAACTTGGTGGAAGGGAGGAGCAAGAGTAGCTTGCTCTGCAATGCATGGTGAGCCAGGAGCTGAGGGGGACAGAGAGCCAGACAGGAGGGTAGGCATCACGTGGACAATACTTGCACAAGGTGAGCAGAGCAGGTCTGCTGACACTAGCAAGGGTCAGCCAATGGTTCAGTGATTGCCAGGCAAATCCACAGTGGTGAGGTGGGTCTGAGGTCAAGCTACAAAGTCCAGTCAGTAAGGCAAGATCAGGATCAGAAAGATGCAAGATAAGGCATGAGCATACTCACAGCATAACCCAGACATGCACCACAGGCACATATCTGGACTTAAATGCAGCTCCCACAGCAGGGTGCAGTGGCTTCAGTATTGGCTTGCCACAGCTCTTTCCTGCAAATTAGCTCTTTTCAAAGCAGTCTGATCCTGAGTTACCTGGCTTCACCATATCAGAGCTTGCATTGAATGTGGGCAGTAAAAACCCCTGAGAAAGAAGATGGGGAAGAGGTTATAGAGATGTTGATGCATTCATAGCTGTGATGCAGATATGGATAGGTGACCTTCATTATGCAGTAATCAAAAATGATTGTGCGAGTCCTTTCAAGCATTAAAATTCAAAACCCTGTCTTCTCCATGCAGCTTGACAAATGCTGATGGTCATCCACAGCACCTAACATGTCTCAAAAATGTCTTCAATCTTCAGGGCCAATGATCAGTCATGTGATGAAGCACAATGTAGTAGGATAGACTGGGATACACTGTTTGCATGCAATATGATTGCAGGAATTTTAAGGTGACCCCAAAACCTGTGGGTGGCTGTGGCTACCCCTACATCTTGGTTTCTTGCTCAGTGTTTCAGTCAAACTGCTTTAAGTAGCCAGTCTGGTGGTATTGTGGTATTTGTTCAAACCTGAAGATGCTGGTGCCTGTTCTTGGCATGCAGAAGCACACCCTTGTTCGCTTGTCAGGTTTCAGCTTCTTGCTCTGCCTGTTGGCCTGAGGCTGCCTGATGACCACTCTGCTTGTCTGTCTGTTCCCAAGGAGAGCTGCAGTTAGTTTTGGAGACTGAGGAGATTGCTTTAAAGTCTTCCAAGCTTGCACTGCTTTTATCACAACACCCTAAATCAGGGGAATCGATGTTGATTGATGCTAAAGAGCTAATATTCTCTTAGCCGCTGTTAACATGCTAAATGGCTTAGACATCGAAGCAGTCACTGCATAGTGAGGAACCCACCTGCTTCTTTTCTCATTCTTCTTTCTGAATCTTACCACTCAGATCCCAAGCTCTGTACAATTCCTGTAACACCTAACGGACACTTGGACCCATCTTTGCCCTCTTCCAACCCCGCTGTGGCTGCTGGAGGAGTCACCAATTCTTCATGCAACTCCTTGCAGCTTGACCAGATCCGTGTTGCTGTTGGCTCCCGGAAGAGCAGTGTGATGTCCCTGGGGAGAATAACCTATGAGCAACGGTCCTTGGTGAGTGAGTGAGTATAAATGTGTGTCGCACCCTTCTTCTGAAGGCCAAGCATTTTGTTGTCTTTGTCATTATCTGGGGATTGCTGTCAAGGATTGAAGTGCTGCTCTAGGCTTCTAACAGAAGTACATTGCCAGTCTTCAGAATCCAGATCAGTTCACATTATTTATCTACATTTCTAGATTTTTTTTAAGTCTACTTCCAGGTTACTTATCTATATTCTGTTGAGTGTGGAATTCCATTCTATATTTCTGTCTCTCTATCTATAGTCTCTCTATCTGTCTACCTATATACCTATAGATATCTATAGACATATGTATTTATATTTCATCAAGTGTCAAGTGTGAGAAATAGACAACACCAAGAAGACAGACTCCTTCTTAGAGTGAAACACATTTTGTCTCCTTGCTCTTTCCTTATTTTCCTTGTTTTTCTTCAGTGCAGGACACAAAAGGATGCCTTGAGTGAGTTAAGAGCATAGAAGTATCTAGTTAATGCCTAGTCCCATTGCAGATGGGTTTTCTGGGAGCTTTTGTAACAATGAAGAGAAAAATCTTGATTTGGAGCTCCCCAAAGCGCTTCCCCAAGCACCGCAGGCTGTCTAACCGGTGCATCTCAGACCTGTCCACCTTGGCACATCAGGTCCTGGGCTTTCTACCCACTGACATACGTAGCTCTGGGGGATGAATCAGTGCTTAAAGGGTTCATGCCCCTGTTATTTCTAAACAGAGAGAGCTAGCAGCCATGTACTACACGATAAGTTGCTGATGTGGTTGGACTTGACTGTTACCAACAAGCCGTCTCTCTTATTTTTTTCCTTTTACTAAGGCTGTACTCAAAAGATGGTGTGTCAGATTATCCATCACCCTGTACCGTATGTTATCTTTTACCCCAGGGCAACATAAAAAGCTGCCAATCAGATTTTTTGAGAGCTTTATTCTTGCTCTGTGCTTTTGTAAGTAACAACATCAGGCACCTGGCCTTTGGCTTTATTACTTACCTTCCCCAAAAGTACTTTGCACACAGATGGTGCTATAAAGTAATCACAGCCAACAATATTGGTAATTCATTATCAATTTATTGTCAGATTTACAGAGATTGCTGCTAAATTCCCACCATGCAACTTGCTCAACAGCGGATAAATGACAACCTTCTGGCTTAGGGGACCAGGAAGAAGTCTGTGATCTGAAATAGGATCATGTGCTCCCTCCTTGTGCCCAGAGTCACTGAGTCTGCACCCCACTCTCTTGCAGTCCAGTTCCCGCAGTTCCCATTATGGTGCCTGGGGCCGCAGTGGAGCCTGGGGCAGCCGTCGCTCCAGCTGGAACAGCCTGGCCCGAGGACACAGCCTGAAGCACAAACATCCCTCAGCTGAGCATGAGTCCCTCCTGTCTGGGGAAACTCACAGAGCAGCAGATGGGGAGCCCGATGGGACGGGAAGGGTGATTCATCACCGCCGGACACTCTCTCTGGATAACAAAGGCTCCTGTGACCTGCTGGAGTTGGCCTCGGTCCCATCCAGCCACAGAGTGGCCCATAAGCTGGGAGCACCACCTGGGGCCAGTGAGCATCAGGACTGCAATGGCAAAATGCCCAGTATAGTCAAGGAGATCTTCCCAAAAATGAACAATCGCAAGGAGCGGGGAGAGGATGATGAAGAGATAGATTATGTGAGTATTTGATGGAGGGAATCTGGGGTTACACCACAGTGTTGTGGGAAAGCCCAAATCCATCCTCAAGTTTCAGTCTTCTTGCATGTGGATGGGAGAGCTTGCAAAGATGCTTTAGGAAATTTGGAGGACAGCACTGAACACAGATGGGACCTTCTTGTCACAAACAAGCCGAAATCATGTTGTCAGGTTGCCTGCAAGACAGCTGTACAGGTGGATGGTGGGAGGAAAGCAGATGTGAGACACACATATGGTCATTTGGGAGCTGTGAGAGTGGTGCAGCCAGTGATTTCTACAAGGTAGGAGAGGTTAGGCTGTTTGAGCAGAGAGAGCATTGCTTGGGGAACAGCAGCAGACCAGAGCAGGAAGCACAGGCACCAGAAACAAGGCAAGTGGGTTTTGTGGTACCAGGCTGTGAGACAGCAATGCCCAGTCTGTGAGCAGATCAAAGGTTGGAAAAAATGGAGAGAGGGTCAGTAGAAATTTGAACAGACATATATGCTGGATGAAATTGCAAGCCCAAGTGCCAACAGAAGACCTCTTTGTCCTGGCTTTTCATTTAGCTGAGGTAGGGACGAAACATTGTCCTCATGTAACAAAGCCCCTTCAACAGCTCTGAGGAGGTATCTTGGACAACATCCTGATCTAGAAGGGACACATGAAGTTTTATTTGTCACAATCTGGGGAGGAAACCAGATGCCAAAAGGTAAATAGGCCCTGGCAAAGCAGCTTCTACTTTCTTTTCTGTGATTTGTTGCCTTTGAGTTGATTTCCTCATTTAGGGGCTTAAAGAAAGGCAGAGTGCAGGTAGTGATGTTTTTGTGTCAGATGTGCAAGGAAGAGTGTCTCTCTCAGGTAAACAGAAAGGTAGCCAGAGCACTTCCTTCTTCTGCACCCCTACAGAGCCTGTGCTTTCGCATCCGGAAGATGATGGAAGTCTATAAGCCAGACTGGTGTGAGTTACGAGAAGACTGGTCCATATATCTCTTCTCTCCACAAAACAGGTTTGTGCAGTTTTTGCAATGAGAGATTGAAAAGATGGGGCAGATTCTTTCGCTGTGCTGGCCACATCCCCTGATGTTAGATTGCAACTTTAAATTTACCAGCTGGGAAGTATTTTCTCCTCCATTGTCCCTTCTACCGCCAAGCAACTTTTCTTTTCCTAGATTCTGGAGATGAAACGAAGGTTGAGTGTTCTAAATAGCTATTGTGATCTTCCCTCCCTTTGGAGCATTCCAATTTTATTTTGTGTAATCATAAATATTTATAGCAAAGCAAGGCAGGGAATACTAATGTTAACCCAAAAAGGATAAAGAATGTATTATTAATGACTCCATAACACTGGTATTTCATCCCCTGGTACCAGAACAGTCTCTCCATTTCATTTACAGTCCCAGTACCAGCTTATCAACAGTCATATCGCACCTTTTAGGATAAAGTTAGAATTCTTCTTGCCAAAAATAAAGAAATTTGTGTTAAATTCTTTCTGGTCTCCCCACCAGGAGAAAATGTCCATGTACCCCAGCCAACAGTATTCTCACCCATTTGCATTGCCCCTTGAAAAGGAAGAGCTTTCATCATGGGTCATGAGGGAGAGCTTTTTGCTCTGACAATTATGTTAATGTACTCAGTGTCTTTCAGAGTGGACAGAAGTGTGGTCCCCATGACTGCCAACCTGTCTCTCCTCAGCTTTCAGCATGTGGCCTCTTTACTGTGGGGAGGTACAAACTCAGCCTCTCCTTTACAAGGCAAGAGAGGAGCATAGTCATAATGGTTCGGAAACCACTCTGACATTGGGCAAATGGATGGACATTCAACTCCCTGCTCTGTCCTTGCGCTTTTCCAGGCTCCCTGTGTGACCAGGGATCATCCTGGGATATTGCCATGTCAACAGACATCAGTACCAGTGATAGGAAAGCTGCTGTGTCAGAGTCCAGTTTTGGCCAGAACTCTTAATTATCTATCCTCACAGCTATTAGAGTTGCTCTGCCCAAGGCACACGTGCCTACTGGAACTCTCTTTACAGGTTTCGCCTCCTCTGCCAAACCATCATTGCTCACAAGCTCTTTGACCACGTCGTGCTGGCCTTCATCTTCCTGAACTGCATCACAATTGCCCTGGAGAGACCACAAATTGAGCACAGAAGCACGGTGAGCACAATTACCTGCCACCTGCTTTTTAGCACAACCTCCAGCAGTGGTTCTTAAGTGTTTCTGGGACTGGTACGACATCTGGAAGAACTTCAGTATTAAACACCAGTTCCCACTCAGTTCAAATACCTAAGTACTAATAATTGACATAGTGTGTGCTTCCCCTGCAGGGTCTTATAATGGGGTAACCCACTTTGTAATACAGAAATCCTGGTTTGTTCTTTCTTGGAAAGTAAGAGAGTCCTCCAGGAACCTGCATGTTAGGGTTGAATGGCAAAAGCGACAATCACTGGGAACTGAAAGACTGAAAGTCACTTCCATGCTATAGGAATGGCATGCCAATATTCATGTATGCTACTCTTGAACTTTCTTGGAGGTGGCTCAAGCTGGCAAGTGAAATTTTTCTACTTGTCTGCCTTAGCTGACTGCCAGACTCTCCTGCAGTTGGACACAATGGGTGGTCAGTGCTCAGCAGCTCTTCAGAAAGCAGTCCCAGATCAGCACAGCAGGTCAGGACTGAGCAGCAGTGGCAAAACAGGGCAGAGAGTGCCCTGAAACCAGATTTGCAGAATGCATTGCAAATCCCGTCTGCTATGCTCTTGCAGAGATGCATAGGATCCTGTCCCGGCCATGGCACGGGGTTGAGGAAAGGTGTATGACCTGAAAGCTGCCTAGCACTGACCACTGCCAAGGATGCATTCCTTATTTCACCAACTTTCAGGTCCTTCACAGGAATGCAAAAGGAGGGGCCTGACAGAGTAACAAGAAGTCAAGATACATTTAAGGTTTTTCTCTGTTTCTTTGTTTTGGTTTTTTGTTTGTTTGTTTGTTTTCTAGGAGAGGATCTTTCTCACTGTGTCCAACTACATTTTCACAGCAATTTTTGTAGCTGAGATGACACTGAAGGTAAGTTACTGGAGATGAGAAGCTCAAGGCCTTTTTCCAGTGTCAAATATGGTTCATAATTGTTCAGCACCCTTTTAAAATTTGTCCACCTTTTCAGTGTGCCAGGCTTGTCTTCTACCTTGGTAAAGGCAGATACTGCCTGGGGTTGAGTGCCATCTTGTCAGGCACAGAGGGGATGTTTATCCTAGACTTTAGATCCAACTGAATCTTAGTATCCATGGGGGATAGCTGGCTTTTAGGTATTTTTTATGTAATGATGCCAAATGTCCATTCCCTTTCTTCTGGAGCAAGAATGAGGAAATAACAATATTAATAACATGTTCTTAGATGAGATAATTGTTCAATAGATCTCTAAGTACTTTGCAACAATCAGGAAATCTTATTATTCTCTTCTTGTGATTGGGAAAGAGCCCTAAAACTGTGTGCCTGAAGTTAAACCCCTAAAATTCATATCTGAATTTTGGCCACTGTTTCCCATGTGTTAGGCACTTCCCAAGGACAGCAATTTCTGTAGCACCTGCTGTTTTTGAGAACTGCTGACAAAAAACTACTCCCTTAAGAGCCAAAGTATGGATTTTGATGCCTGACCTTACCTCCCAGGTGGTCTTTGAACTGGGACATGTGCCCCAGGTCTGTGATATGGCAGGGAAAGGAAGTAGAAAAAAGGATGAGAAGAGGCAATGGCCATTATTTCTGGAGTTGTGCCACCACTTTCCCTAAAGACGTTTTCCTTCACAGATATCCAGGTGAAAGGAAAATGTTGAGATTACACTTCAGTGTCATGAGGAGTTGATAACTATTCTCCATTGTCCCACTTTCTCCACAGTTGCCCTCTACCAGGTAACATGGAGTTGAGCCATTTCAATCCCTCTCCTCTCCCCTCTCTTGCAGGTGGTGTCTCTAGGCCTGTATTTTGGGGACCAGGCTTATCTCCGCAGCAGCTGGAACATCTTGGATGGCTTCTTGGTCTTCGTGTCTCTCATTGACATTGTGGTCTCAGTGGCCTCTGCTGGCGGTGCCAAAATCCTGGGGGTGCTGCGAGTTCTCCGGTTGTTGCGCACCTTACGTCCTCTCCGGTCAGAACCCCACCGAGCCCTGCTTGGCCTCCTCTTCCCCCTGGTTCTCCCCAGGAAGGGTCGCAGAGTCAGATCCAGCTGTGACAGGCAAAGTGTTGTCTTCAACAAGCCATTAGCCCCAGGGAGGTCCCCCTTAGCCGTAAGGCTCTGATGCTGGAGGTACCTCATCAGACAACAAACCCATGGGAGAGAAGAGGCTTTTTGGTCACAGGAGAGTGATCTCTACTGATGGGTTGATAAATAAGGAGAGCAGGGGTCTGCTGCAGTTGAAAATGCTTAGCTTAGGCCAAACATCCCTGCCTTGTCCCTCTCGATCACTCTTCTCCTTTCTCCTCCTTTCTTCCCTTCCAGAGTCATCAGTCGAGCCCCTGGCCTGAAGCTGGTGGTGGAGACACTAATTTCTTCCCTCAAGCCCATAGGAAACATTGTTCTCATCTGCTGTGCTTTCTTCATTATCTTTGGCATCCTGGGTGTGCAGGTAGGTTGTACCTGTCCATTAAACAGCCATTGTGCCCCAACCCCTCCTACCATGGGCACCTGTACCCCCAGGTCCTACAACAGACATGGGGGGAACCAAGCAGAACGGGAGGCATGGGCAAGCCAGGAAATTTTCTGCACTGGCTCTCCCCCACCAGTTGTTTCCCTCCCTAATGAACCCATAGCCTTTGGCAAGGACAGACAGGCACTCAGCAAATGCAGACCTTGTTGGATGTGAGAGACAGGAGTTGACACTCACACCTGGAAGGAGCTGGTTCAGGGTTTGGATCGGCATTATAGGTAGAGCCCAGGGCTGTCATGGCACAGAGCTTGCTGGGCACATCCTGCCTACAAAGGCAAGCAGTTCAGTGCCTGCTTGCATGAACCCTGCCTCCAGTCAGCTCTGTTTCTCCTCCTCACTCTGAGCCCTAAATCCACCCACAACCTTCTTTTATTTTTTTATTTAATCCTCTTTATTTTTGGCTGTTGCACTGCAGAGGAGCAAGGGTGTGGGCGTTACTTCCATCTCAGGGAATGCGCTATACTTAGTCTGCTCTGATGCATCTGTAGAAATGCACAATCCAGTACTTTCCATATGGGGAAAGGAGCCCTGGGCAGAAGAACCACAGCAGTGCAGCCCTGTCAGGGGGAATAAACAAAACAAACAAACAAAAAAAAAGAGGTAAACAAAAAGAGGAGGATATGTTTTTTTTCTGGTTCTTTACCCTCATATGAGACCTTTTCCCATCAAGACTCTCAGTAGCTGGGAAGTAGAAGGGCAAGATTACTCTAGGGGACTGATTAGAAGATACGTTTTCCCTTTGTACCCAGAAAGGGCTGTCAGATGGTAAGGACTTACAATGACTGCTGGCCTGGGGGAGTGGAGAAGGCTGAAAAGCCAGATGTAAGTTTACAAGGGTGGTCTTGGCTAGTTAGCAAAGTTGGAGCAGGTGCTCTACATTGTGGTGGTGGTGGTGTCCCTGTTGTGCTCCACATGGCTTGCGATCTTGCAGCCTACCCAGCACCTCAGGAGCATTTGCACATGCCAGGGAGCATGGGGAACCCTGTGGAGAAAGGGGCTGATGGGGTCATTCTCCTCCTACAGCTCTTCAAGGGCAAATTCTACCACTGCCTGGGAGTCGACATCAGGAACATCACCAACCGGTCTGACTGTGTGGCTGCCAACTACAAATGGGTACACCACAAGTACAACTTCGACAATCTGGGACAGGTGAGTGTGCCCACAGACCCTGCCTCTGATGGGAGCCCAGAACAGGGTTTGTCTCCTCCTATGAATACTCTTCCCCAGGGCACAGATGCAGTGCCTGGAAAGCCTGATCTCTGGACCAGAGGGAGCAGTTATTTGGCATGGGTACCCATGCAGAAGCTGTGTCACTAGTGGGTTGGTATCAGGATAATGCTTATAAGTTGTAGGGGAAAGAAACGCTGTGGCAGCAGACAACTTGATTTTCTCTTTTCTCCTGCCACAAAGCAGATGTTCTTCACAACGTCTCTCCTCTGGTGAGTCTAGCTGCACATGTCTTCCTGTCACTGCCTCCCTGTCCTCCACAGGGGAAGAAACAGGTTTTGATGTGTGCAGAGACACAGGCAGGAAGAGTATTTCAGTGCTGTGTGTGTTAGACTGTAAACCCATGATTTTTTTTCCCCTGCCTGCCAGATGCACCTGCTCCACATCTGCTTTGCTTTCTCTGTTGCAGGCTCTGATGTCCCTCTTTGTTCTGGCTTCCAAGGATGGCTGGGTCAATATTATGTATAATGGACTAGATGCTGTGGCTGTTGACCAGCAGGTACAAAGATTTCCTTGTGAAAAAACATTTTTCACTTTCCTTAGGCTAGCAAGGCAGACATATGCTTTAACATCCTGCTTCAGATACCTCCCTCAAACCAAGAGTCCTTTCCAGGGCCCTTCTGAATTCTTTGCTCACCTATTCGCAAGGGGTCAGGTCCATGGACTTGCCTGGTTTGTGCAGGGAGGTGCGGCTGTGCCTGTGCAGTAGGTGTCTTACCCTCTACTCAGTTTGGATCTTACGGTGGGCCTTAATCTATTTGTAATGACGGAACAATGATGCCATGTGCCTTTCTAGGCATGCTGGCTCCCTCCTGGCCCACAGATGGTTATTTTAATACCTTGTAAAGCAGGAATTGTTGGGCTGCTGCCCACTGCATCCCTATTCCTCCACTGCTAAGACAATGACTGCTTCTGTTTTCCCCCTTCCTTCAGCCAGTGACCAACAACAACCCCTGGATGCTACTCTACTTCATCTCCTTCCTCCTCATTGTCAGCTTCTTTGTGCTCAACATGTTTGTGGGGGTGGTGGTGGAGAACTTCCACAAGTGCCGGCAGCACCAGGAGGCTGAGGAGGCGCGCCGGCGGGAGGAGAAGCGCCTGCGACGCCTGGAGAAAAAGCGAAGGAGTAAGGCACAGCCTAAGTGTTTTGTTGGTTCATAGGCCAAGGTTTTCTGAGAAAAACCTTTTCCTCTTCTTTTTCTTTCCCGATGGACTGGTCTCCAAAATACATTGCTCATGGCCATGCTCTCAGACTTCCTCCCTGCATCACTGCTGTGTTACTACACACCCCACTGGGGTGGTCTGGGGAAGATGGGTGGCTTTAGCATCCTGCTTCTCAGGAGATAATGTACCAAAAATACCCCAGTGCACATGCTGGTGTGCGCTGTTGACACAGGGCATGCACACATTAATACACCTCCCAGACTTGGGATAGTCCCACCTGGGCTTCCTGCAACTCAGCTGGTGGTTGAAGGAAGACCTGGACAGACCATCCTTTGTGTTCAAACCCAAATTTAAAGAAGAGAGAGGGGAAAAAAAAAAAAGAGGAAGACCCCTGTGTTTTGTTCCTGGTTCTTTCATCAGTGTTGAAGTATCACTCCTTGGAATCCAAATCCTCTGTGGTGAAGGAAACCCTCTTCTCCTGGTGTGTCTGTCCTCTTCTGTGTTACCTTCAGTCAAAAATTGCAAAAGCGTGCTTGCCCCTGGAAATCATCCCTCCTCCCCAGACTGATGATTTTCTTCCATTCACAGCCTGTGGGCATGCTTTCCCTTCCTCTGCTCCAGTTTTCCCCCTCTCTCCCGTGATACCCCAGGGCCTCTCCTTGAACCATCTGCTGCCTTTTATCAGAAGTGATCTTAATTTGTCAGGATATGAAATGCTGATTTAGCACCATTCCCACAAACAGACTAACAGATTTTTTTCTAGCATTCCTTTCCTTATCTTTTTTCTACTTATTTTTCCCCACTTCTTCTTTCTTCTTTTTTCCTTTTTTTTTTTGCATTTTTTCCCCCTCCTTCCTATGTCTCATATCTTTTACCTCTCCTTTTCTAGTTTTTCTCTCTCCCACCTTTTCTCTTTCCCGCCTTCACTGCCTTTTCTTTCAACACCTGTCACCAGTCTTATGGCTTCTCCCTCTTCAGTGTTTCTTACCCATTTCTCTCTCTTCCAATTTCTTCCTAACTCTGCCCATATCCCTCTTTCCACTGAAGAGGCGCAGCGTTTGCCGTACTATGCTACCTACTGCCCCATACGCCTCCTTATTCATTCGGTCTGCACCAGCCACTACCTGGACATCTTCATCACTTTCATCATCTGCCTCAACGTGGTCACTATGTCCTTGGAGCACTACAACCAGCCTGTGGTGAGTGAGATCATGGAGATAAGTAAGCCCTTGCCTCTAGACATTATGTGACTTTGCTACAGCTCTCTGATAACACTGCCCACCAGCATAAGTAGGACACTTGAGTCTCTAAAAAAATGATGTTAAAATTTTGTAAGGGTTAATGTAGTAGATAAAGTTGGGTGAAGAGTTTCACATGTTGTTCACATGTATCCAGAAAGGTAGTTCCTTCTCAGACATTTGTTATACATTAAAATCAATAGAGAGAAGATATCGAAGCAAGAGTCAGGCTCCTAGAAAGCATGGTGCAATTAAGTCTCTGTGCTTTATGTTAGTAAGTGGATATGTGGGTCACCCAAATTTAGCTGCCTGCTCTGCTTTTTATGTTCCCCTGTATCCTAATAGGAGTGGTGGAAGCAGCAGTGTCCTGGGAGCTTCAGGCTTTGCATCAGATTTCCAAATATCAGTCCAAATCCCCTGCCATATGGCCTGAGCTGAGAGAACTAGAGTGGCTGGTTGTGTCATAGGATGGGATGTCTTTACCAAGGCACCTTTTTATACTAAGAGAAGCTGCAGGGCCAAAGTGCTGAGCAGAGCCTCTTTTTCAGCTGCAGGGGGTGATTCCCAATACAGCCAGCACCTTGGAGGCCAAATAAGTTTTACACTTTGGCTGGGGAACTGTGTACCTCTCAGGGTTCCTGGCAAAGCTCTAGATGCCTTTGATGGAAAAAATGTATGCTGCACATATCAAGGGAGCCTTCTGCCTCCATATGTAGACAAAGTATTCATCATGACATCTTCCCAATGGCATTTCAGTTTTCTCTTCAGAAGACCCTTGGTTTAGATGACAGCTCTGGTGTCTGAAGAGGTTGTCTGAGGAAGTTTTGATCAGGAACTGAATCTGTCTGTCCTCATTCAAATCTACTGCCAGGCTTTTCTGTTTCTTGCCTATCTTGTCCAGCTGTTCAGCTTTTATCTTGCCCTCAACAGTGCCCAGTTTTACTCTGCAAGAACTTTTGCCTGTTGGCATCCTCACATCAAGCCTTTGTTCCTGAGCAAGTCACTCCTCTTCCTTATTCCTCGGCTCCTTTCACCAGAACACAGGTTCAGCCATGCCAGCCTGTTGCCAGGCTCTGTTAAACAATGTTCTCAATGCTCTTCAAACCCTTCTGGTATAACATGCCCCCAGATGCTGCCCACTGCTCACACTGGTCCTTAGTGGTGGTGAAGTGCCACCATGTAGAAGAACTAGAAGCCAAGCAGCTCAGAGATGTGACATATGCTGGCCCCAGACCAAGGTACAACAGGGTTTCCTCCCATCAGAGATGAACTGCATCCACAATTGGAGTAACCTTTGTTCGTCACTCCCGGTTGACAGCTATGCCAGTGCCACTAACAAGGTGTCATCCAGGTGGCACAGGCTATGTACAGGCAGAAGGAGAAGGCTGATGGTATTTTTTGTGGATTTTTCTTGCAATAGCTTCCTCCTCCCCACTACGATGAACAGTAGAGGAGAAAGGAGTAATAATCCTGAGAAGAACACGGAGCAGAGGGGCCAGCTGGAGGCTGCCCTTAGTAGGCAGTATCCACATTCAAGTAGGCAGGAAGCACGGGCCAGCTTCCCCACCTCACAATGAATTCCTAGCATTTAGAAGAGTCCCTGAACGGGAGGGTTTTGTGTTTGATGTTGCTTTTGCCTAAATTCTTTGCCTTCTTTTCCTGCTGGAAGTCCCTGGAGACCGCTCTCAAGTACTGCAACTACCTGTTCACCACTGTCTTTGTGTTTGAGGCAGTCCTCAAGCTGGTAGCATTTGGTCTGCGACGATTCTTCAAAGACAGGTGAGCAGAGGGTTGTCAACTATGGCTGTGGAACAACTGGGTTTGGGGTGGAGTTTTAGAAGACCCTTCCTTATTTAGAGTGTGAGGTGGTGGTAGAGTGCCCTGACTGTCTCCCAGTTCTGCACAGCATGGACCTAACATCAGCCCACATGAGCTGGAATGCCCTAGGCAATAGTGAGGGTAGTCCAAAAATTGCCTCTTGGTTGGCATCTGCTGGTTAGACTAGAAAGCAAAGGAGATAAGGTTAGAGAAAGACATTTTTTTTCCTGCCCTGGAGGCAAACTGTGAGCATGCTGAAGCAGAACATATATAACAAAGTTGATTCAAGGTAGTAAGGCCGTAGAAAGCTGAGCCCATTAGTCAATGCATAGCGCCATAGTAACACAGCTCCACACTTTCAAATCTGGCTGGCTGGCCTCTGGCTGCTCAGGGTGTGTGCAAACTGTATCTCTGGTTGTCTGGAAAAGCCCATATAGGCTGACTCAGAGTGGGGCCTTGAACTCCTACATAAAGCAATGTTTAGGCTGAAGTGGAAACAATTCACTTTGTTTTTCAGGGAAATGGAAAACTCTATCTTCCTTTATTCTCTTCAATTTTTCTTCTTAAGGTGGAACCAGCTAGATCTGGCCATTGTGCTGCTGTCTGTCATGGGCATCACACTGGAAGAGATTGAAATCAATGCTGCTCTCCCAATTAACCCCACTATCATCCGGATCATGAGGGTGCTGCGCATTGCCCGGGGTGAGAGACACTGGCCAGAGGCAGGGTACATGTGGCCATGGACTGGAACTTGGTGCCATGACTCATTGAGCAGTGGCTGTAGAGTCATGGACTCATCCTGTTCCCAGCCCTGGAGGAGCCTCTATGATGTCCTTTGTCACAACCGAACAGCGAACCTGCTGGGATGTGATGGACACCCTAGAGGATAAGGCTTTCTGGCTCTCTTGGAGGGGAAGGACTAGAAGGGTGGGCAGATTATGTGAGAGCTGAACTTTCTGTTACTCATTTATGGGGCAAGCGTGGCAATGCTATGTGGAGAAGAGGCCACTAAGCAGGTTGAAGTTTGCACAGACAGAGGCCTGAATCTTCCTGGTCATGGCCAAGGTATGCTAAACTGGATTAACAGTGATAGCTAG
This sequence comes from Scytalopus superciliaris, assembly GCA_013400415.1. Lineage (NCBI taxonomy): Eukaryota > Metazoa > Chordata > Aves > Passeriformes > Rhinocryptidae > Scytalopus > Scytalopus superciliaris. Next base: position 1,104,262 of record VXBX01002369.1, on the reverse strand, counting down.
AGGAAGAGAAAGTGATGGAAGGAAAAATCAAAGCAGAGGGACAACTCGGGTACACATTGGTGGGAAAAAGAACACTTGGCTAGAGTGCCTGGGTGAAGCAGAAGAAACCCAACAGGCACAGGTGCAGAAGCAGAGTATTTAGTAAAAAGGATAAGAAGTAGAGTAGAAGGAACAATTGGGATTGTACAGTCAAAAGGGAGAAGGGGGATGAAGGGAAAGATCCATTTTTTTCTAGGGTAAGGAGAGACAGGACATCTGTCTTGTGCTACTGTCATTAGTAAGTCGCACAAAGGACAGACATCAACTGCATCTGAACCACATTTCTCTTGTGCTTGTTGTGGCAGTCCTGAAGCTACTGAAGATGGCCACAGGAATGCGAGCACTGCTGGATACAGTTGTTCAAGCCCTGCCACAGGTAAAACAGACCAGCTTCCCAAAAGACTCTCCTTTTCTGTCCCACTTTTCCAAAGGGTTGATTCTTGCGGAGTCTCAGCAGTGGTGTCTACTGTCTTGTGCAGACAACTGCCTGAAGGTCATGTCCAGGTTTTCATGTCATTCAGCTCAGCTCCCATCTCTGTTCTCCAGTGGGTGAAAGAAGTAAGGCTCAATTCCTGGATAAGGGCAGATTTCTTCCCATCATGTCTAGTTGGTGCCGGCAGCTGTGGCCGAGTGGGTAAAGCCACCGCCCCTGGATCCGTGCTCCTTCTCGGAAGGACGCCGGTTCGAGTCCTGCGGGTCTCGCTCTGCCAACTTCGTCCGGGCTTGCCCCGGCCAAGGCTAGAAAGCGTCCCAGGGCTAAAGGGGGTGGGGCCAGTTCCGCGCACGCTGAGCTCCACGTAATAAATCCATTCGCGCAGGCGTAAAAAGCATTGTCGTTCGCGACGGCTAGCCACACACATGTCTAGTTGGTGTCTAACTGTTTGCAGTAAGTCCTCAGCTCCTTTCTGTCCTCTCCATAAGAAGGGAAGAGTGCCTAGCAGCCATTTCAGGAGGAAAGGAAATTTTTGTGTCACTGTCCCTCTCACCCTTCCCTTTTCCACCTTCTCTTTCATTTGCACTCTCATCACTTCTTTTCTTAGCAAGTGCCTCCCCCTTCCTTCTTTTTCTTCTTTTCTCCTCCTGGATCCCTTTGTGTTTCTGAGCCTCTCATGTATGAGAAGCAGTGACATGCTCTGTTGTGGCTCACACAGCCGGCAGTTAAGTGTCTACTGCAAGACAGCTAGACAGAAGGATTTCATGAGCTGTGAGCGGCAGCTGTTCCCAAATGAGATGCTGACACGGTGCTTTACACAGGCTTCAAACCCACTGTGAGTATCCTCCATGATGGATGAGCAGCCAGGGAGTCTGGTCCCCTTCCTTTTAGATTGTTGAGAGAGAATTGTTAAGCAAGGAATAATGGCGCCAAGTGGCTCTGCTGATCATACATCAGACCATTTCCCTGACAGGCCCTGAGAAGGCAACTATATTGCATGATATCAAAATGCACAGGCATTTGTCAGTTGATTTATCAGCTAATGTGCCAGTGCTGGTGAGTGATGACGAGCTGAGAATCAATCTGAAAACAGCATGAGTAGTTACCCAAGGAATTTACTTCTGATGTTGGTGCAACAAATGCCAATCTGAATTAGAGGAATCTGATGGCAAAAAAGTGAGAGGGAAACTCTGTGATCTTTTATGGATCTTGAACTCTGTCTGATCTCCCATGCTTTTTATTAAACAATAATTATTTGTGGTTAATAATAACAACAATAACAATAATTCATATGTAGCATATAATGTATCTTTCAGGGTAGTTGTGGGCTGAGATACACTGGACAATGGAAGGAACAGGAGATTAAGGATGTTCCTGTAGCAGGGAGCTTTGGACCAGTAATATTCATTAGTTCTGGTTCTGCTGCCCAGGCTGGCTCAGTGAAGCTTCTTTGCATCTTGCTCTTTTCCATTCCAGGAGCTACAATAGATGATTTCTTTTCAGGCAAGGATCTGGAATGGAGCAGGTCTTCAGATCCAGCATCTCCATGTCTGTAGCATTTTTGTTCTGCAACCCAGATAAATGCACACAGATATTAAGAGCTGGATTAAATAGTATCCAGAAACCCTTGGTAAGAGGACTCAACTTCTATTCCCAAAATATAGACAATAAATAAGAGAGGAGGAAATATTCATATCCCTGTCATGTAGCTGGAGAAGCTGAGTCATCAGACAGTGAAATGCTGTGCTTGAGATGGCAAAGAGCATACTTAGTACCTGTGACTCCCTATTCCTGGTCCTAGCCACCAACCACAAGTATATTCTTCCATACTTTATAAATTCTGACTTTCCTCTCTCCCATTTACCTGCAGCTCCTTTGCTAACCAAGTTGGTAGGCTGGGTCTTTTGGAGGTCACTAATACCTGCCACAAAACAAGCAGATGTCTGAAGGTTTGGCCTCTAGGTATTTCTTGGGCGATAATAGCAAGCAGTACTTAATCCCTTCAGCATCAAAGCCTATGATCAATGCACTTCCTATTGACTGGCCTTTACTTCCTCCTGTAACAGATTGGCTTTGTTTAATAAAGTTGTGTAACACTTACTGGGCTAAAATCCACCAGTTTCACTGTTAAAAGAATAAACTTAGTCTCCATATTTTACACTGGGTCTTTGGGGGACAATTGCATTATCTGCAATATTATTCTCCAAGATTTATTGGCTTTGCCAAAAGAAGCAGTTTTAAATAACCTGTCCTTTCCCTTGTGCTTTTTCCTCTTCTTGACTTTTCTCTTTTTGTTCCTAGAGCACAGACTCACATCAGGGATTTTGGCTTGCTAATGGCATACAAGGCATCTCCAGTTGTCCTGTTTCAACTCCCTTCCTGTCTTTGTTATACTGCAGCAATTCTGAATAGTAAATAGGACTTTAATTTTAGAGATCCCTTTGGAAATTTAGTCCTTAGCTAAGTTTTATTAACTTCTTTTTCTTAATGCCCTGTAGACACAGACCCAGTGATGTGTGTTCGCAGCTTTAACTGTGGTGTCCAATTTAGTCATCAGAAATAATTTCTTCCACTGAGTACGTAGGGAACCAAGATCTGGCAGCCCAGGGGAGTGGGTGGGCTGAATCATTTATTTCTCTCCTGAATTTGGATGGCACAGCAGTTGAAATGACTAAATTAGACTCTTGAAGTGGATGATCCTAACAAAGGCCCAGTGACCACATGCATTCAGACCAGAAACTGTTCAGTTTTTCAAAAACACCCATATGCCAGTTAGGTACTTAATTTTCCCATTAATTTTCTTGTTCCACCAACACTGCTGCTAACCATTGTTGGTATTTTCTGCTACTGTTCAACCTACATCTTCCAAAACCCACTCCTGTTCCTCACATATAATCTGACTGCCCCACATGTGGAGAGGCAGGAGTTTCAGAGAAAAGAGTGATTGGGGAGAGTGAGGGCTGGGTGGCGCTGCCCATGTTGCTGGTGGCACTGCTGCATTTTTGCCCCATTAAGAAGCAATCCTCACATGGGGAAGTTTCCCAACAGCAGCTGCTGAAAGTCCAGAAGTCAGGCTTTGACCTATTATTCATGAGATGCAAAGGTAGCTCTGCTTCCTCTCCTGACTCCTTCATAGTCTCCTCTCTTCTCCACCTTCTCTACAGACATCTTAAAAATGTGTCTTTACCCTTCTTTCTTCCCACCTACCTACTCCTCTCACAAGTCTTGATGTAACCTCCACTTGTAGCTGGTGCTTTGCCCCACCATATTCTTCCAGGTTCATGGCAGGAACTGGTGTACCTGTGTCCCTGTCTCCATGGAACACTGTTCTTAGACTCTTCACATGATCATAACTTCAAGGGATTTAGGCAGTTTGTAGCACTGCATGTAGCAATGTAGCACTGCAGGACACATCTCCATGCTGTGACTCGTAGCTTGTCCTTCACCCAAGCCAAACTGCTTTCACCTTCTATACCTCTGCTCCAATGTGCTTGTTTTCACATGTCCCAGAAACTGCACACTTCAGTCAGCTCTGACCAGAGCTTGTGCTGGAGTAGATGCAACTGAATAAAGAGTATCCTTCAAGACCCGCAATCGAAGATATCCCTAATGTTGAGCAATTGTTTGGTTGCATTTGTACACCAGGAATTTGCTGCTGTTCTCTTCAGGCTCTGAAAGGCAGAAACACTTGCCTGTACAGATGAAACGGGTTTTGGGATAGGCTGACCATGCCATTTGCTTTCAGGTGGGAAACCTTGGACTTCTTTTCATGCTCCTCTTTTTCATCTACGCTGCTCTAGGAGTGGAGCTCTTTGGAAAACTGGGTAAGTCTCAAGCAGGCCATACTCCTGTGTGAGCTGCAAACCTGCTGGTTGAGGTTGCTCAAAATCAGTACTCTTTGATAAAGGGACTGAATTATTTGATGGACTTTATTCTCCCTTATGCATAAGGGATGTAAGGGGAATTTCCCTCTAAATTTTTGTTGTCCTAATAGTCCAACAAAATAAAAGCAGCCTCTAGTTTCTCTTATATTCTTAAACGTTTGTTTTTTCTGCACTATCCTCCTTGATGCTGCCTTTAAGATTACAAGGAAAAGTTGAGGCAAGTTTATTTACACCTCTTGCCATGGCATATTGATCAAGAAGAAAGGCAGCACAATGACATCTTAGAAGGATACCCCTAAGCAACAGGGTGATATCACAGGGCTGGGCCATCAGGGGTTTTTCTATATTGATGGCCAACAGCCAACTGTTGGGCAGGGTGCTGATACCATTGCCTGAGGTGTTCAGGCTGTGAGTTATGCAGTTGATCTCAGGACTGGTAGTGTGTCCTCCACTGAGTGCTGCAATCCCCTTTTTTTCAGTATGCAATGATGAGAACCCCTGTGAGGGCATGAGCCGCCATGCCACATTTGAGAACTTCGGGATGGCCTTCCTCACACTTTTCCAGGTGTCCACAGGCGACAACTGGAATGGAATCATGAAGGTAACTGGGCCTTTGGGGCAAGGATCTCCTACATGTGGGGAAGGAGAAATTCTGATGTGTGCCCTGTTCGGCAATGCTCAGGCTTGCAAAGGGAAGAAGCACAGAAGCTGGGTTGATAGATAAGGTCCCTGCTTGGTGTGGAGTCTCTCTCTCCACCATGGCTACTCAAACCTTGGGCTCATCTAGTCCTAGAGACATCTGATTGAGGAAGTGCCAGTTTTCCTTGGGAGGAACAAGGAGGCTGTCCAGGCTAAGAGGAAATATCCACTGTAGTAAGGTCTGTTATCAAAACTGAGCATAGAACATGTCTGTTGGACATTGCAGAGCTACCAGGAGAATACAAAATAAATACTTACTTCCTTCAGAGGACATAGAGGATCACTGTTAGTGCTTTTGAGTCTGGTGGGGAGAAGGCTGTACCAGACTGCTCATTTTCAGTCTTTCTCACATGTGTGAGCCTACAGTGGCAGCAACATGTGATGGTCTGAAAGTAGTTTGCTCCATATACCTTTGGATGTTTTCACTCTGAAGCAGACAGCATATGCACAGATAGTGTCGCAGATTCTTCAGGAACCTCATTATCCAAAAGGGTACGGAGTGATAGAAGTGTTTGCCTTGTTCTTTCTGTTGGCATCAGTGTTTTTTTGGCAGAATGAACAACTGATATTCTATTCTTACTTTGGTTTTTCCTTCCTTCCATCGTTCCCTCTCAAACCCAACTTCTCCTCAAGGATACTTTGCGTGACTGCAGCCACGATGACCGGAGCTGCCTCAGCAACCTGCAGTTCATCTCCCCACTGTACTTTGTCAGCTTTGTGCTCACAGCCCAGTTTGTCCTCATCAATGTGGTGGTAGCCGTGCTCATGAAACATCTCGATGACAGCAACAAGGAGGCCCAGGAAGATGCAGAGATGGATGCTGAGCTTGAGATGGAAATTGCTCATGGGCTGTGCTCACGCAAATCAGGCTCTCCAAATTCAGGACAGGGAAAAGGAGCAGGAACAGGAGGAGGAGGTGGTGGTAGAACAGATCCTGAAGGACATCTGTGCATGAGATGTTACTCTCCGGCCCAGGTGAGTACACCTTTGAGCTTCCTAACCAGACTGCAGTAAGTAGCTGTGGGTAGAAGCTGGGCAGCCTAGATGTCTGAGGGCTTAGCAGTAGCAGAGTCTTCTACTTCAGGGTGAGAGGTTTGCTTTCAGCAGTAGACTTTTGAGTTGGTAGCATCATGTAGAGACAAGGTTGTGACAGCAGTGTGTCCTGTTCATTGTCATCATGGTGTAAGAACCTAAGGGCCAGCAGAGGAGGGATGGAGCAGATTATCTAAAGGTGTGACAGGAGCAAATTTGAGTGGGTAGCTCAGGAAAAGAGTGCAGGGGAAATGGCAGATTGAGAGTGAGGCACTCCAGAAGAGCTGGAAGGGAGGCATGAGCAGTGCCGTGATGCACTGAAAGTGAATGAAGACTGTCCCTCATTTTTGTTTTGTTTTTTTTTTTTCACATTGAACTCTGGCACCTTTACACAACCTATGGAGCAAGTATTCCCCCAGTGACCCTGTGCAAGTACCTGCAGAACAAGATGCTGCTCCAGATGAGTCAGGGTGGAGAACCCAGCCCCAAACTCACATGAAACTTTAAAGGAAAAAACTCAACATTCTTAAAATGATCTCTCCCGTCCTCCCCCCTTTCTTGTCCCCTAGGAGAACTTATGGCTGGACAGTGTCTCTTTAATTATTAAGGACTCCTTCGACGGGGAGTTAATGATCATCGATAACCTATCGGGCTCCGTCTTCCACCATTACTCCTCGCCGGCCATGTGCGAGAAGTGTAACCATGACAAGCAAGAGGTAACCTGCGTACGAGGATGCGTGAGGGGACTCTCCCCCCAAGACCTGCACACCCACACCCACATGCCCACAGGTCGTGATGTGTGCTCCTGACTGTAGATTGTGTAGACAGTAGAGCTTGTTGACCTGTGTTTGTTGTTTGTTGTGAAGTGCTGATACTGCCTCTACTACAGGCCTGCCCTACTCAGCCACAGTGGATGTTTGAGGTGGTGGAAAAGTGAGATGTGACAGGACACAGGTCAGGAGGGACTGAATGACCTGTAGAGAACTGATCATGAAGGCATCCTGGCAGCTCTTGTTGTGTTCTATTTGGCAAGAAAAGGATAGGTTTGAGCTCATGTTGTACAGAGGACTCAAAGGATCTCATCCCAATGACAGCACTCAGGAGCAATTCAGTGGGAGATTTAAGGATGTGTTTTGTCCTCGTTTTAAGCATGTGTTTGCTTATTCCCTGTTGAGGTCGATGAATTAAGCACATGTTTAAATGCCTTGTTGAATAGAGTCACCGTCTGTGAGCAAGGATTGGTTTGTGGCAAAACCCAGTTAATTAGTCTGAGCAAAAACTAAATAAAAATGGGCCCACTGAGAAAGTTTGCTAGCTGACAGATGGGTTGTTGCTAAGAGCAGGACACCAAATGGCTTATACTTGAGCTTCTAAAGTTGGTAGATGTTTTGGAAAACTACTTCCTAAACTACTAGTCTTCTCAGATTGTGAAAAGTCAGGAAGAAAGTAGTCTGGGAGGAGATGGGTTATTTCTGAAATTCTATTTCTGAAATAATTTTTTTGGATTTAAGTGCTCCAATTTTGTGTGGTCAGACCTGTAGTAGTAGTGTGGCTTATCTGACAGTAAATTGGTACATCAGTGGACAATCTGCATCCTCTCCTTCCCCATAACAGACGTGATATGTTGCTATCACTTATGAAGACAAAAGGAAACTTGGAAAATGAGGTCTTATTGGCAGATTACTCTGTCCCTGTTCGAAGAAAGCAATATTTTTGTTTGGCTTCAGATGCCTAGTTCTGATGCTCTAATTTTTTTCCAGTTCTTCAGCTATCTACTCATCCCTATAGCTTCCCTTCGAAAGTATCAAAATGCAAACATTCCTGTAGTTTATCGTTATTGCAACACTTCATAAATGGATGCTGCATTAATGCAACCAAATAGCTAGTTTTCAATTAACTGCAGTTTTCACTACTTTAAGTCCTTACGTTCAGCAATTGGTCTGGAATCAGCTTTGTCTGGAAATGAGATCTACGGCATTCCAGAATGATTACCGCAAAGTTAAGTCATTTGCAGCTACTTTGCTACATTTGAAAACCTTCCAGTCTTCAGTATCCTGCCTAGGAATGAAGACAACTGTACATTTTCATACCTTTCCAGCAAGGAAACTAGATAGCAAAATCTTCAAATGCAACCCACAGCCGCAGCAAGGAGTTTGATACAATAATCACAACTGAAGAATTACTCTTGGATCATATTTTCTAATAGTCGTTACAGAGCGATAAATTATTTTTCAAAATTGACGTTTCAATACATCTAAAATGTAAATTTGAAATTATCTATACATGCAAGAATAACTTTAGTAATGAAATGTAGTTATTTTATTTCTCATCATATGAATTGAAACTACAGTTCTGGATTTTAATCATGATTGACCGTGATCTTCACTATTTCATAGTGGAAAAAACATGAAGGAAATTTCAACAGGAAATCACTATATGGAGTTGTAGCTAACATCAGGAATGTAATAGTAATTAAATTAGAGTGTACTCTGCTACATAAACATATTCAAATAGGTATTGTACACGCAGACAGAACTGCACTGTCTCAGAACCAATTGACAGCAAGTTACATAGGCATAACAGTTTTTATCTAGTCTTCTTCAATACATATGTATTAGAAAAAAGCAGTATATCTGCTGTCCACTGTATCACCCTTAACTCTGTCCTTGTGACAAAAATCACTTATTAACCAAAAATATTCACTCAGATTTCATTGGTAGCTTAATTCATTAAGATGCTGAGCACAGTGGATGGGCAAAACATTTAAACATATGCTCAAACTTATTAACATGTGCTAAGCTTTTTGTGGCATTGAGCAGAAGTGTCCAGCGCCTTTCCCAGTTATGCTCCTGACACTTAATATTCAAACCAATTATTTGTACAATTAAGAATTTTTGTAATCAAAAAGTCTGTTTGTAAAGTTATATAATATCTGCAACTAGTTATTTTCTGAGGGAATGTGTGCATGGTTCAGTGTCTCAGGCTGATGTTCCTGGCAGTTTTCATGGACTGTGATCTAGTGAACAGTGTCTTCTCCCACTGTAATTTTTAAAATGTTTTTGTTCTCCATCTTTAGTCAGTTGATTTTAAAGTATTCTATAGTAAAGGAAGCAATAAGGACAAAATCTCCTTTTTTCATGGTGCTAACTTCTTTTCTTGTCATTGTTTTCCTTTCATTCTCGGGATGGTTGATGGACATCTATTTATTGGTGGCTGAAGTGTGTTTAAGTACTGGTAGGAGTTTGTCAGTGAGCGCCAGTGAAATGTGTTTCCACACCTGCAGTTTATCTATTCATGACTTTGTTGATTATGTTTTTTTGTGTAGATGCCAGGGTGGTCAGAATTTGCAAGCGAGCAGTTCAGTGACAAACATTCTGTTCTGGCTTTTGTTGAAATCCTTTTTTATGGATGGAGAAGGTAGTCACAGACGTTTACCATGTTTCATGCTCATGTCTCTACAAGCACAGCTATAAGGCTGTTCTGGGGTAACAGCCTCTTAGGCGAGTAATAGATGAGTACACACATTAAGTGGGACTGAATGAAGACTCTCTTTCTCTACAGAAGTAGTTGCTGACTGGTGGTTGTGTAGTGTGCTTGATATAAGTTCATTGTGGGCTCTCTGTGTGTTGGCGCTCCGAGCAGCAGTTGTCGGTGTTGGGCTCTCTTCATGGTGGAACAGCACCATGTGCCTGTGTCAGAATACCTCAAATAAGGATGTAATTTTTGCCCTTTGTTTAAATCCTGCCCTGGTTTTCCATCCTGTTTGTTTAAAGTGCATTATCCCTCAGATGGAGACCTCTTCCACTCTCTGGCATTGGCACAAGTCACTAAACTTCCAGCTCAAAAGAGTCTTCTCTCCAAATGCTTCACCTGCTGTCACGGCATAACAGCTATACCTGCCTCTTGCAAACACAAACACATGGCCAGAAAGATACACTGCCAGGAAGCAAGCTGTCCTCATTGAGACAACCCAGAATATAGCTCTCAAGAGTTACCTGCTGTTAGTGTGAACTGGTGGGACTCTAGAGACCAGTGACAGAAATCCAAGCACAGGAGGGGCAGGGCAACTGCTAAGTCTAGTAGAAAAAGGAGATGCTTTTTAGGCATTGCGAGAAAGAGCTGTCAGGCAGAGGGGGTTTGAAAGCTTGGAGGAAAGAGAATGGGAGAGGGGCACATGCAGTATAAAACAGGCCAAAACATTAAGCAAAGTCAGGCACGGGACTGGAGCAGAAGAACAAGAATAAGGAAGATGCAGTGGTCAGACTTGCTTTCAGAAAGCAAGAGAGCACAAGTATGAGTGGGTGAGAGGAATGAGTTTAGATGGAGAGCAGAATGGGAGATGGTGTTAGGTGAGGTCTTGGGTAGGTTAGAGGGGAAGGGAGAGGGAAGACCCAGGACAGCTGGAGGGTAACAGGGTTTCAGTAATGAAGGTAAGAGAATATGAAACGCATGATACTGGCATGGACTGCAAGAGGCATGACTATCCCTGGAATGAAAGCACCTTCATGTTTAAGCAGGGCTGTCTGTGGTGCCTTCAGAGAGAGGGGTTCACTCCTCATCCCTCAGCAGAGCAGGCTGCATTGTCACTGGCCTGAGGGAGCCCTCTGCCTGCCTGGCTTTACTTGCAGGGCCTTGGGCCAACTGTATTGCTGTGACAAATTCAGGACTTGTTCCTCCAATTCTGGCACTAGAGAAGCATGGACTGGTGGTGGGCTGCTTGCAGATTGTATGTTCAACCTTTCTTAAAAAGTGAATTCTCCTGCCCAGCCCAGGTCTGGGTTAGGCAGTTCCTGATGTATCCAAGGAATATAACCTAAAATTGATCTTGGGTCTACAGGCTCTCACTTATCCACCATGAACAGTGTGACTGCTTGAAATGTGGATGCCAGGCATGACCTGTGATAGCTCCTTTCCCTTCCTGCAGGTCCAGCTGGCTGAAATGGAAGCGTTATCCCTCAACTCAGACAAGTCCTCTTCCATCCTTCTAGGAGATGAGTCAGACAATCAAAACACTTCTCAGCTGAGTCCTAAGGAGATCAAGGTCAGCCCCAGGTGGTCATGGGCATGTTACACCATGTATTTATGCCCCTGCTCATTTCAAGTGTACTGTATTCATCCAAGTGTCCCTGCTGAGGAATATAATTCTGGTCATTTTTCAAGAACTTCTCCACAGAGACATACTATGGAGAAGGATTTGAGGAGAACAAAAGGATATATGTTTCTGAAAGTTCTCTTCACTACTGTTAATAAATTCCTCCAAATGGTCTAAATTTAGGGGATTTGGGTGGGCAAACTGAGCATCTCTTAGCTATCTTGAAGGTATTATCAGAATCAGCTCTTCTTAAGACTTTGACAAGTTTGCTCTGCCACCTGGCATTAAATTTCACAAGGCTTTGTCCTCACTAATTTTTCCAACAGGACGGCCAGGACAGCCCTGACTCCAGTGGGGCAGACAATCTTGGGGAATGCCTGCTCCCAGTATCCAGTGAGGATGGCTCTACAAACCCAGAGAGTTACCTGTGTGAAATGGAGAATACTCCTTTCAACTCAGTCCAGTCTTGGCTAAAGCATGAAAGTACCAAAGGTAAGCACAGTTCTCATCATTCTCCAGGTCTGCTGAAAGTGTGGGTTGGTTCAGTTCATATGTCTTTCCCTGCCTCCCCTCTGCCAGGAATGAGTAACGTGGGGTTACACTAACCAGCAATTAGCTTTCAGTTTACTGGTCTTCAGGAACGGTGTGAGGAGCAGTTCCTTTTTTAGCTGCTATGTCTTATATCTTCCTTCAGACATGACTATGTGAAGTATTGTAAAAGAGCTGATCCCATCACAGTAGTGTGCCCATGCATGGTCAGAGAACAGTGGGGACAGATTCCTTTGACATGCCAGCTGGATAAATTATGCTCACTTGGCACAGTAAAACACTGCTGCCCGTGACACCAGGCACAAGTTCAGGAAACATGCAACACATATGCCTGTCCTTGGTGGAAATACTCCAGTTCTACTCTTGAGCATGCTCTGGTCTCCTGTGATCCCCAGGTTTTCAAAACCACCACTTTATTTATCTCCCTTCATCCCTTGCCTCGCAGGATCCGAAGTGAAAATCCTTTGGCAATGATACGTACTTTGTGAGAACAACAGCAGGGGCTGTTACTCTATGACTCTGAGCTGTGTTAGGTCTTTCAGGTCTGGTGCAGGGTTTTGTGCAAGAAATGGGATCCGTGGTCTCAATACCAGACTGAGTTTTCTTGGTCAGGAGTGTGTGTCAGTGAATATCCTTTGTACACTGGACTTGAGTATCCTCAGTGTAACAGCACCAAAGGCACCAAATCAAATCAGAGGACTCAAACTTTTTTTTCTTTTATTTCTATTCTCTTCCCCTTTGTTTGATGGTCTGTCAGTCCCTCCCAGCCCTTTTTCTCCAGATGCATCTTGCCCTCTGTTACCTGTACCAGCAGAATTTTTCCACCCAGCCATCTCTGCCACCCAGACAGGACCTGAGAAGGTTTCCAGTCCACACAACCTTCCTAAGATCTCACTGCAAGGCTCATGGGCATCACTGAGATCTCCGAGTGTGAACTGTTCACTTCTTCATCAGGTGAGGAACCCTGCTTACTTCTGCTAGAAAAACTCAATTTTCACATTATACCCAAACAGAGGGGCTGAATGAGGTGGAGGGCAAAGGAAACAGAGAGGCAGCTGTGGTCATGGGCTGAGTAAAACGTGGATCTGTTAGAGGAGCATAGTGGACTGCAGAATGCAGAAGGACTGGGAAGAAGAGAGGGTAGTATAGCAAAAGGTATTGTATAGCTCTCACCCCATCAAGTCATATGTTCTTCTGCTTTGGATCAACAAATATTTTGACAGCTGCAGTGAGCCCCACATGAAGATGAAACCACATCACTTTGTAGCTCTCCCCTGGGGCTCTGGCACTGAGTGTGCTGCAGACACCTGTGTGCACAGCAGCCATGGCATGAGGCAGGGAGATGACAGCTGCACAGCCTCCTCAGGTCCTTGTAGCACCATGACTCCAGATCATGCACCTTCTTGGTTGGAATAGGCTTTGCCCCACCTACATCCTCCACAGCCTTTAGTGCCACATCCACACACAGTGTCCCTAAGCTCACTGTTTTCCCCTGCCCCCTTAGCTCTCACATCCCAGAAAGGTAATATCTCTTTCTGAAAAAGCAGATATTTCTCACTAATGAAAGAGAAGAATAAAAGTGTCTCTGAAGAGCAGAGGAGGCAGAGATGAAAGCCCAGTAGAATCCCTGTTACTGTTCTTGGAAGGTACTCCATGAACAGGGACACTCCATTCCAGACAAACTAAAAAATAAAATCAGATGTTATCCAGCTATATGTGACAGACACTGTTGGTACAATACAAATGTGTATAAATTCACCATGGGTAAATCAAGCCTTGATCTGAGACCACTGAGTTGTTGCAGTGTTGGAACTTCTGGTGTAAGTTAAGGCACAAAAAGGAAGAGTTCTGGAGCTGGCGTACCACTGGGACAAAAGTACTGAACTGTTGTAAAGGAGAAATTGGTAAAATTCTGATTATGTGATGCAGACTCTGTTGAGTAACGGTGGTTCGGGAGACTGCTTCCAGTCCTACATGTATTATTCCCAGTGCAGTGTCTCAGGTGATGATCTCATAGCACAGACCAATTTCCTAGAAACAACTGAAATGCAGCTTAACTCGCTGAGTCCTGATACAAGGAAATTAAGGCTGTTTCCTCTTCCTGCTGGAAGGGAACCCCACCTTTCTGCCCTAAATACCATCACTGCTGCTCGTGCTGGTGGAGAAGAATCAGGAGGCCTCTTTTCTCTGCCCAAGTATTGTTTATTTTTTTAATGAGTGGAGGTCTATGTACAGAAGTCCCCGGATTCCTGCCCAGCTCATAGTTTTGACATGTTCATAGCATGTATGGCAGGTTTATAAGGAAGCCATGAGGGAGGACCCACAGGGAACCTCTGCTCCACTGGTCCCTGATCAGTGCCCAGGGAGAGCCTAGTGGCAGAGGCTGCAGAGCTTACAACTCCTCAGCATCCCTTCCCTTTGGTGGAGCACTTCACATGGGAGGGCTAGGTTTATCCTGGAGCGGAATGAAATCAGTTCAAAATATTGAAACCTTTCCTCCTCGTTACCCAAAAGGAAAAACCCCGGGCAAGCTGCATGGCTGCATTGCTTAGGCGATTTATAGCTGCCCTCACCAGCAGAGGAGAGTGAGAGAGGAATCGGAGCTTCTCTCCTTTCTTGCACTTTATTTTCATATTCCAAAGTACTCCCAAAACAAGTAAGGCAGAGTCTCTTGCCCACTGTCCGTCTGCTTCCTGAGACCTGTGTTTTCACATTGCTGCTCCCCAGGCACCTGAGAGTGATACCTCGCTGGACAGCCGGAGCAGCAGCTCAGCAGGGAGCCTGCAGACCACGCTGGAGGACAGCCTCAATCTCAGCGACTCTCCCCAGTGCACGCTGGACCTGCCGGTGTCTCTGTGCCCCATGCCAGCCGCGGGCAGCCCCAGACCCCTGGCAGCGCCGCTCTCCCCCGCCTCCCGCCGCCGGAGCCTGCGGGGCCGGGGGCTCTTCAGCCTGCGCAGCATGTGTCGCCACCAGCGCAGCCACAGCAGCGGTGGGAGCACCAGCCCCGGCTGCACTCACCACGACTCCATGGACCCCTCTGATGAGGAGGGGGCGGGCAGCAGCCTGCGGGGGGGTGGCAACAACAGCGAGCCCTCAGAGACCCTCAGCAGCCTCTCGCTGACCTCCCTCTTCTCGCCCCCGCCGCCGGGGCTGACCGTGGTCAAGAAGTGCAGCAGCACCAGCCGCCTCCCCGCCAGCCCCCCGCCCCGCCGCCCCGTCACCCACCACGCCAAGCCCTTCTACACCGTTGACCCCCGGGGCTTCCTCTCGATGCCCTCCTGGGTGACGGACTTCTGCAAGGACACCCCCTCGCCCAGGGAAGGAGAGGAGCCAGACGGCCCCGGCAGACTGGGGACAGGGGACCGCAGCTCCCCGCTCCCTTCTGAGCTGGAGCTGGGTGATGGAGTCAGCAAGAGAAATAGATGAGGGTCCTTGAGGTGCAGGGAGAGAGTTTTCGGCTGCAGGCATGGGGAGCATGTTTCGCTAGCTTCTCCCCGGCAGCAATTCCAAAGGATTTGCAAGAAAAAGA
>VXBX01002369.1:1040921-1088047 GCA_013400415.1 Scytalopus superciliaris | reverse complement strand
AATATATATATATATATAAATATATATATATAAAATAAATACTCTGGTACCGTACCTCAGAGGCGTGGGAGAGTGCAAGCAATACGGAAATAGTCCTGCCTAAGGGCAAGACCTGGACCATCACTACAGAGACTATAGTGACAAGAAAAGGCCATGGGGCTGGTAGGGACAGGCCCCTCCAGCCAGGTGACTGCCATGTGGCAGCTGCTTAGTTATATACATATACATATATAGAGAGATTGATTTATTTATTTTTTTTACCAAGAGATTATGAATTTCAGAAAGCACTAAGGAGGAACAAGGGAAGGGAGCTGAAGGAGCTGCTACATAAAACAGGCAGGGTGGGAGGAAAGGGAAGTAGGGTGAGCAGCAAGGGAAGAGTATCTGGGGCTTGCCTTGCCTGTTTCTGGGAACTTCTTTTTTGTCCATGCTTCCATTTCAAACATTAAAAATTGTGGGCCAGATCTTCAGGGCAAGCGTAAATTGGCAAAACCTGATTGTGTGCTGTTGGTGTAAAGCAGCAGAGCTCTGGCTCGAGGTGGATTCACACTGACTTGCAGCAGGTGAAAATCTGGCCCCAGCAGCAGGGAAAAGCAAACAGCCATGGAGCACAGGAAACATTTTGAGGTGAAAAGCCTCGCTTTGAAGGGAACACAGCAGGCATGATCATGAGAGGAGGGGATGGAGGCTACATGGCATATTTTTGTTGTTGTTTTGTCTTTTTCATTTTCTGAAGAAAGAAAACTGCTAAGGGAAAAAATTACAAGACTCATGGGGAAATTTGAAGTGGGAGAGGCAGTATGAAAGGGAAGCGGGAGGTAAAAAGGGGATAGGAAATTGAACTTTTCCCCTTTTCATTTACAGTAATTGTGATATTTTGTTTTAGAAGCCCAAAGGTGCAAAAATCAACCCTAGAAAAACCTATCTGTTATTTTTGTATCTATAGCTATATATATTAAAAGCAAACAAAAACTAGAATATTAAAAAATATATAAAAGCAAAGGGGGCTTTAACAGCACAAAATACAGTCATTCCCCTGCCCGAGGGCTAACCCTGTTCCAAGTTTCAGTGAGAAGACCCTAGAAGAACATTCTCAGCTTGGTGGTGACTCTGCCTCCTCTCCAGCATCATCTTTCAGCGTTTTCCTGATTTGCATCAGTGTAGCTGAGACCAGAGTCCTGCTCACTGCCAACCGCGGACATGGAGAGCAGGGAATATTGGTGCATGCGAGAGTGTGTGCGTGTGTGTGTGTGTACAATTGTAAGGAACTTTGTGTTGTGTCCAGGCTGACGAGCTCACCAGCTGGAGAGACAGGTGAGAGAGACCAGGAGAACTGCAGCTCTCCTAGTCTCTGCCTTGCAGGGCAGTGTGAGTAGAGAGGGCTGCAGTGTGGAGGGCAAGGGCAGATCAACTCCTCAAACTATGACTTGCTTTGGGATCCAGGATTCAATCCAGCAAACACTATCCTCTCCCAATATGGTTGCAGCAAGGCCTCCAGAGGCTGTATTCTTCCTTGCTTTTCCAAAAGTACAGCTACACAAGTCTCCTTCCCAGCAGGGCTAGCCTGGATCTCCTCCTGCACCAACTTCAAGGTTTTGTACCCTGCCCAGATTTGCAGGTGGGTAGGAAAACCAGCCACCTGCGGGGGACAAAGAATTTTGGATGTCACATGCCACTTCAGGGGAAGTTCAGCTAAGGTGTCAGAGAAGACAGTGTGGGAGGGGCAGTCGGGACAGGATAGCAGCCCAATGGAGATGGGAAGGTTTGGAGGCTGGTGCCCTGAGAAGGAGGGCTCCCTCAAGGCTTCCTGTCCCTTCTTTTCTCTCAGACCAAGAGGGCCCTGCAGCCCTTACAGAGCTCTCCCAGCTGGCATACAAAGCATCGTGAAGCGGGCAGCACAAAACAGATGTTCTGATTTTATTGTGACCTGTCTGACTTTAAAGCAGCTGCTGCATCTTACAAACCGGAGCTGTAAACAGTGAGCACATCAAATGGGACCAACAGTCAGGAAACAGATAATTACTGTGTGAACTTAATTTGTTTACTGGAAGGAGTGTTTGCTGTGTTGCAAGTGTGCATGCTGACTGCAGGGAGGTTAGACCTGTAAGGAGAGGCCAGGAGAGCCTGGGTCCTTGTCCTTGCAGAAAGGATGCAAATCTAGATTTATTAAAGCAATAATAAGGGTCTTTAAATGCTTTTTTTGCACTGGTGGTTCTTTGGGTGAGTTGCTCCTGGTTGTTATTCTGTGGGCAGAGAGGAGGGACAAGACACATTGTTTCACATCTTCAGGAAAGGAGGGAAGTCACTCCCCAAACGGCTGAACAATGAACTTGGGTTGCACAAGGCTTAGACCCAAACCCAGAGCTTCTTTGAAGCCAGAGGTAGGTTGTACCAAAAAAACCCAAACAGTTGAAACCCATCCAAACCTAGGACAATTCAAGGCAGAGTGCTTGCCTAGAAGGTGGCCATGAGGGGACAAGGAGGTGGGATTCCAAGCTGTCCTGGCAAGCATGTGGGCTGTGAAGAGTTTCAGCAGAGGAATGGGAGAAAGGTGAGAGATCAGTGCAGGGCTAGAAACTACCCCAATATTTGATGAGAGAAGCATGGCCTGCACTTAGGATGGCTGGGAGGGAAGAAGGGTGAAAAGATGGTGGTGATGACCTCACAGGGTGACTACAGTTCCCTAGGATGAATGCTCTCTCAGCTTATTCTTGGTTGTCCCTGGAAGTGATTTGCAAGGAAAAACGTCTTTGTTTCGCCTGTGATTTGGGGTTTATGGCAGTCATTTTGCTGTGCAATTTGTCTCCCCTTCACGTCCCAGCAGGGTCATGCCACTTGTCCCACCTCCCTGCAAAAGGACTTTCACCCTCTGCCATATAACTCTAGCAAAAGGCTTCTGGCTTAGGAAGGAGGTTGCCATGGAAACAGAAGACTAGGTTATCTTTAGAGAATATTTTGTCTCTCTCTTTTAATTATTTACAAACTGTTTGAAGAAGAAGGAGGAAACATCTATCTTTTCGGAAGAGGAAGCAGAATACTAAACCCCAGCAAACACTTTGGTTTTTTCCTGGGGATTTCTGTGGTGGGGCAGGTTGTATAGTTTCTCCTGGCAAGAGCTGCCTTTCCCAGCCGTGCCTGACTGTTGGCACACAGAAAAACCTCTGTCATCACCCACCTACCTCCCAGACAACACCTGAGGGTAGCCCAAGATTTGCCCAGGCATCTTTTCAGCCTCCTGTTCTCCCCACTTCCTACTGGGGACTATATCGCAGGCAGTCCCTGCCAAGATCCTCTTTGCTGTCATCAGCCTGATATCCCTCTCTTTTGTCCTGCTGCCACACTACCCTTCTGCCCAGCTCTCCCCCACGTCTGCCACTGAAAGCAGCCCCTCTCACTGCTCCTTGCTGAGCTCCATCTTGAGCTTGCACTTTGCTGCCATGTCCTGCTCTCACTGCTGCTCTACCAAGCGAGGTGTATTTACCCCTTTTCATCTTGGCTCACCAGGTGGTTCCTCTGCCTCTTTTAAACATTCATCTGAGTCTTTTTTTCTAAACCCTCCCTGTAAATTTTCCTCTCTCACTATGACCTCTGGGCCTGTTTGTATTGTTTATTGCAGCTGCAGACCAGAGCCCATCCCCAGTGCTTCTCGCCTTCTCTTGCACATGGAATTCACAACTACTCCAACTTGCCCATGGAAAACACACCTGTATTTAGTATTACTTCTGCGCCCAGAGACTCTGACTCAGCATAGCCAAATGAGCGAAGCATGGCACTAGGTGTGCTTCTCACGGCTTCTCAATCTTCATCTTTCTTACTACTACTGAAAGTTCCTTACGAAGTTAGCTATATAGGAATCAATTGTCAATGTGACCACTATTTACTTTCATAGAAAGCTGGCAGTGTGGTGCATTTGTGTTTCTGGGGTTTTTTTGGGGGGATTGGTTTTTTTCCATTTGTTTTGGGTATTTTTGTGATGCCACATCCTGTAAAGGACTGAATACCACCAGCTCTCTGTGAAATTAATAAGGGTGAGGGAGAAATTGAAAAAATTAGTGACCAGGAAAGTTATTTTTCCAACAGAAGAAACATAAAGCAGAAATTCTTGAAGTGTTCAAAGAATTCAATTTTTTCCTTTTCCTTGTTGCTGAGAATGAAAGGATTCCCACCAAAATGGCTCTCATGTCCAAAATTCTCCCATGGGGCATCACAGAGGTATTGTGTTCTGGTTGGGCTGTGGTGACTGAATCCCCAAGAGCCCAGGCCAGTCATCCACCCCAGAGGGCACAGAAGATTGGTCCCCAGGCAGTGAGGTGTCCATGGAAGATGTGCCCTGCACACACACTGTGCAATGAGGGCAAAAGGTCAGGAACAGAGACTTCATTTTAGCCAGTGTAACTGAAAACTCAAAATTTATTATGGAAGATAGGGAGGGTAAGCAGCTTTGGTTTACTTATTTTTATCACAAGACTTTCACAGAGAAGAGAAAAAATAAACCCTGCTGGTTTTTTAACTAGCCAACATACAAAACACACAGTGTACTTTGTAGGAAGAGCTTGGTACTTTGCAAAGTCAGGCACTTGGATGTGTGCCACCCAGTCCAATTTATCTGCATGTGACCTGATTTTCCAAATATCCCCTTCCCTGGTCTTCATGAATACTTTATTTTATGAGATCTGGCTTCTCTTTTTTTTTTTTTTCCCCATGTTATTTTAGTTCCTTAGTAGGGACTGGTTTCCAGTAGGAACTCACTACCTCCATATCTATGAGTTATCACTCATTTCTTCCATCTCATTTAGATATATATATTTCTTCTCTAGAACTTTTTCCTTCTGCATATTTCCAAAGCCCTTGTTTGCATCCACTAAGATCCTGCCACACTTTGAACAGGAGCTGGCAATCTGCTCTTCAATATTTACACCTCCTGGCCACTTCTAGAGCAGATGTGCCCAATTTACAAGTAAGGAGTGCTCACACCCCACCCCCCCCAACCCCTGCAGAAAACCAGCATACCAGACTCTGCTTTGCAGCATGCCTCTACTTTTGTTCCAACATTAGCTGCAGCAATAAGGGCTCTGCCCTTCCCCTTATGCCAGCAATGGGATTGCACAGATGAACCTTATGGCTGGGTTCATTCTCAGCCTCACTTTGCATGTCAGCAGAGCAGCTGAGTGTCTTTTGTGCTCATGACATTAGTAAGAGCAGGGAGAACTCAGCACCTCACAAAGTTGCTCCAATGAGCAGCTGGGCTGTTGCCATGTAAAGCACAGCAGGCTCCAGCTCCCACTCCCCCTTTGCTGTGCAGCACTGTGGGCACAGAGGAATACAAATCTTTTCCCTTACTGATGTTGTCTATAGTCGCCAAAGTCAGAGGATACAGCTCTCCCTTTGTCACACGGTCCATGGAGCAGAATGATAGGAGTGAGAGAGGCACTGTTTTTCCAAGGACATTTTCCTGAATGCCAGAGTATTTTAACCCTCTGTCTAATGCTGCTTTAATTATCTGTATTATTTTGGAAAACTTTGAAAGGTACTGTAGCTTTGTTTTGGTTTTTTGGGTTTGGTTTTTTTTTTCTTCTGGTTGCTGCAGCAGTGTTGGTGCACACAGTGCACCATGCAAAACAAAGAAGCTCCTCCTCCAGCTCGTCCCCTCTCTGTCTTCCAGCTTACTCATCCTGAATTAAATTTTTGCACTGCAAGCTACCTGCTTGTGCTGACCACAGTGCAGTGGGATTTGTCACTACCTTGCTGCCACAACTTTCTTTCTCTTCTTTCCTTTCTTATGACTGCTGCTAAGGGAATAGCACTGTTCCTTCATGGAGTCTGTCAGAACATCTCCAAAAAGGGGGCTAGCAATCACCCAGCACAAGCAGGCAGGGCGGCTGCCCCTCCTTCAGTCAGAACCGCTCGTATGGGCTCAGACGCTGCTTCAAAACAAATTGTCAGTGATACCATGGGATGTGCGGGTGGCAATCTGAAGAGAAAATATTTTTCAGTGAAACATCTTAAATCCAAGCTTTTGTTCTTACATTGAAAAGTGTCTTCTTAGGGAGACAGCCACCCACACACAAGTAGGAGAAGTGTCATTCAAGAACCCAAGGTATGTAGTCCACGCGTAGGCAGGTATTTCTATTACCTTGCAAGTTTTTGGTATATGCCTTGCTATCAAAGTATCAGAGCTTTGAAGAGGCAGTATCAGAGGAGTCCCCCAGATGCTCTCCATCTCAGAAAAAAGGGACAAATGGGGTAGGCTGTATCAGGTGGGCTTTCCTCTAAAACTACCACTGTCACCCTTAGCTGCATCTAATAATTGCTGGGATGATAACCATGAAAGCAGATGGCCCCGTTTCTCCTTTCAATTACAACTTCATCAAAATAGTTAATTTATATTTTCACACACTTCTTGCACCTTCTTATCTGAGCTGTATGAAGGGTTTGTTTCAAGATTTGATTACGCACAGAAATACTATACACATTCTAGATAATAATATATTTCTAAGAAAAAAGTAGAGTGCAATGTAAATGGGATGATGTGGATAAAGGATCAGCTTTTGTGGGTATAGTCCCTCTATATACACACAGCTGCCCCCTCCCCCCGTATGTTTATATTTCTTGGCAGAGATTTTTGAGATTGCCTTTCATTGAATGTAGAGTTAATAACACCTAAGAGACTGTTAATCATCATTGGCCACTGATTAGTTTCTGCTGCGCTTGTAAGCCCAAGCATAAATCAGAAATGGGGGGGGGGGAAAGAAACTAACAACAAAAAAGATGGCATTGAATTAAAAAAAGGAAAAAAAAAAAAAAAAGACTATCCTAAAAATCCCTCAGTGTCTGCTCAATATTTATTCTTGTGCTTCCATAGTCACTGATGCTTTCTGTGTATATGTGGACATAGGCATATACCTGTTTCAGGGTGGCTGTGTCCTATAACCAGACCTCCCAGTGGTCTCTGCGTTCAAGGATATATTAAAGCAGAAAACAGCCCAAACTGCTGGCATGGGACATGCTTATCAGCAGTTCCCACAGCACTGATACAGCCCATGTCCAGACAACACTGTCTGCACCAAGTCGCAGAGGTCTCTGCTTGCTCCAGGACCGTGAGCCCCCTCCACCCATGCACTGGAGTAAGGGGCAACTTCAAAGTGTCTGAGGCGCCGGGCACAGCTCAGCTGCAACCCGTTGTAGTCATCACTCAGGAAACCAGCATCTGTGGGCACAGGAAATGAGCATTGGGGCTGGTGGGAAGCTGGAGTGGATCACACAGGAACCCAAAGAGGTCCCAGGTCCATGTCAAAACATGTTGAAATACTCTCTTGTTTGGGCAAGGATGTTCTGGTACCTCCACAAGGGACACCAAGGAAACAGCAGCTTTCTGTGTGGTAGAAACCACCAGCATGCAGAGCCCTGGCTGGGACAGCCACCCCTTCACTGATCACATTCTTGGAAGGTTGGTTATCATCTACCTGAGCATTGTTCATACATGGGGTTTGCACATGAAATGGAGACAGCACTGGCAGAGGGAAGGAACCAGGAACCCCAGCATCTGGGAGCCTGTTTGAAATCTGACCTATAACTTGGAATTTTGCTTTCATTTCTGGGCACCTCTGATGTGGGCACATCTGAACAGCCCAAAATCTCATAAGAAAGCAAAGATGCCTGTGCAGCTGCTGGTTTTATGACTGGAGTCAAGCCCAGGGCTCTGAATCCTGCTCCAGGGTGATCCCTCTGGGCCTCATCCATACTCATACTCAGTGATTCCTACAGAGGCAGATCCATTCACCTCCAACCCAGCTAACTCCAGTGCCCCAGTCTGCTGGGATCAGTGGCAGGCTAAACCCTGGGACTGTGGGCACTGACTCCTTCCCAACCTGACTGGTAGACCAACAGCCTTTCCTTTTGCATTTTAATGGCTATTTGTGTCCAAGCAGCCTAGGTAATGAAGAGGTGAGATGGCCTGAGGGGAATTTGCCTTAATGATGGAGAAAGATAGTGGAGGGTCTGGAGGAGAAGAAGATTTGATTTATGTCTTGAGACAGATGATTCACCTGGAGGCACACCCCGACGTTGCAGGTTTCTTCCCTCCTCCAGCCTCACCCTTGCTTGCTGCTGCATTCTTCTGCTCTGTAAATGCCGTAGGAATCAATGCAGTAGCTAATGTGGCACTTTTGACATTTGAGGGAGGATTATCTTAGAAGGGAGTGTATAAATCTGCTTCATCGAAAGACCAGAGTTGAAAAGCAGATGCCACCTTGCAGCCCTTGCCTGGCCAGAATCTCCTGGTGGCAGCCTCAGAGGGACAGGCCCCATGTGTACAGGACGCTATGGGGCTATTGCAGCACTGGACAAGTCCATGTGTGTACACAGGGAGGAAAGCAGGCAGCCTGGCTGGTTGTGTTGTTTGCTTTGCGCGGGTGATGATGCAGTGGTATCATTTTCACACTAAATGCTAATTTTCTGCTTTGCTGGCCTCAGAATCGTCTACATTCATATCCTTCATTGCAGCAATTAAAGGGCTGGGTGCTCGAGCTGATGCACTTGCAATGAACGTGATTTAATCGGTGTGCACGAGAGAGAAGAAGGAATGTGATTGCCTTGCTGTTGCTGTGGGAACACGTGAGAACCCACGATGGGTAGGAGAGCCCCTACCCTGGTACATGTGTACATCAGCTCCAGCCCCGCAGTGGATTGGGGAGCACAGGTTTGCTACGTCTTCCACTTCTCCATATGGTCAGGAACCACTGTATGACTTCAGCAAAACATTGGAACAAATCACCTGCTCCCTTGCTTCATGTTTATACCCTGAGATACCACACTCAAAGGTGCCATGCACGGCACTGAGGTCCCCAGCTGATAGTGAGACAGGCTGAACATCACTTGCCTGTCCCCTCCAGTGGGAAGGCAGGGCAGAGGGAGAGGGCCACACTGCAGTGTCAGATTCCCAGATGTGCCTGTAGGCAGGAGGAAATTACACAGGTCCCTGCTGTGAGACAACATCTGAGATTGCTCTGCACAGGTGGGCAGGAGAGTCTATTTGTGAAAGTGCCAGGAAAGATATTAGCATGTAAGTACTTAAGCATTTACACTGTTTGCCCAAAT
This sequence comes from Scytalopus superciliaris, assembly GCA_013400415.1. NCBI lineage: Eukaryota > Metazoa > Chordata > Aves > Passeriformes > Rhinocryptidae > Scytalopus > Scytalopus superciliaris. Next base: position 1,078,951 of record VXBX01002369.1, on the reverse strand, counting down.
CATAAAGCTTGTGCTGCTGGATATGCTCACAGATCCCCTCTGCCTCTCCAACTGGCTTATATGTCCCTCCAAAGGGGAACACAGGCTGTCACTTGAATCCTTTCTGCTTTGCTTTCCCTCCATGCAGCTCTGTGACCATATTTGTGGGGAGGGGATCACCCTACTGGCATCCCCAGCAGAGCTGTACATCTCCCTGCTGCTGTCACAGCACTGGGGGAGTCACAGCAGGTGACATGGACAAAAACCCACTGATAGGTGGAATGGGAAGGGGTGCTGGGGCTTCTCTCACTTTGTACCCCATGCTAAGGGATTTCTACATGTAGGGGCATCTTCAGGAAAGGAACATCTAGGGAGAGAACAAACTCAGGTAAAAACTACAGGAGCCAGTGGGAGGGAGGCAGGGGATAAAAATATTTCTGGAGCAGAGACAAGCTTCCAAGGACATCATTTCAGCTTCTCCTTGAATGTACCCCAATTCTTTCCTACAGTCCCTTCTCCTCTTTCCATCCCTTTCTCTCCTAAAGCTCATGCATTCATTTCCATGGAAGTCAGTCATAAGTCCCTGTCATCTGATGTAGGGGCTACTTATGCAGATCAGTCTCCTTACACACCTTGAGCCATTTGGGTCCCTGAGCACGGGGGGCTCATGATTTTAAGGTCCTTTTCAAGTTCAGTAGTCACCACTGTGTTAATCCTCCATGCCTGAGATGAACCTCTATGCTGAGCCAACTCCCCCAGTCCCACCCCCAGCTTACAGCATCACTTCTTCTACATCCTCTGTCAAAGGGACTGATGCATGCCCCCCTTCAGGAATTCTCAGGGTCCCAATGCTGTCCCACCCATAGGAAGGACCCCATGTCCCCTCACAGCCCATCACACATTGCAAATGCTGAAAGGCAGGAAAGGGTGTGGGAAAACACTCCTTCTCCAGCTACTCCCAGTAGTTCTGAGCATTCCCTGAAAATGACCTGAGGAGTCCTTCTGTTTATACTGCCTGTGAGAGCTGGGAAGGGAGAAGTTGTTAGCTAACCAGTGCTGTCTGTGTGTGGTACGTGCCCAGGAACCAGCTCAGGGCACGCCAGTGTCCAGGGTCATGGACACAGGGTGAGGAGGCAGTGCCAGGTGTCAGACAGGGATGTACTCAGCCCACAGGGCTGTGGACCACAGGGGATTGTAAAGACAAACCTGAACTTGCTTTGCTATAGATAACCTGATCACTTAATTGTAAAAGAGCGGAAGGAGAAGGCTTGAGCATGAGCTCACCATCTGCATGTTGGACATGGGGCCATGCAGGTCTGTGCCAATGTAGTTTCCCTGCTCTCTGTACCCAGGCTGGCATGAAAAAAACCTAGCCTGGGATGACTTCACTTGCTGCAGTTCTATACTGGACACCACAGAGACTTGTGTCGTATCTGTCTTACTCCTTGACTCTCCATTTCTCCATCTGAATCATTTAATACAATCATAGAATGGCCTGGGTTGGAAGGGACGTTAATGATCATCTAGTTCCAGCTCCCCTGCCATAGGCAGGGACACCCACTTAGATCAGGCTGCTGAAAGCCCCATACAACCTGGCCCTGAACACTTCCAGGGACAGGGCAAGTCTCTGTCTCATTTCCCTGTTTCATGACCCACACACTTTTTGTAGCAGTCAGGAGTAGTAATTACAGACCACACAAAATCAGGGAAGCAGCTAGTTTGGTTCTCTTCATCAGGTCAGAGATTTTGAATCTTTTCTGTAGATTAGCCACCATATCTCAGTGCCTGTCCTGCTCCTACCAGTGAATTTTGTGTCAGGCATTTGAACACTTACCCTGTTTGTTCTGGAGGTTTTTGCAGTGCCACTGCTCTCTGGTCAGGCAGGAGGCAGGGTAGCCTTTGTAGGGCAGTCCTGGGCAAACAGCCCTTCAACACAGCTCCCCAGTACATCATAACTCCCCTGCACACATGGACTGGGCAAGTCAGAGTTGCCTTGTGTGCACAGGACAGCTGTACAGCACCGTTACAGAAGAGTGGACTTTGCCCAGCAATGGACTACAAGATACACATACACATCTTTATGACCTTCGGCTTCCCGGACATGGGCCAGCCTGAAAGACAAGGTAGAGAATGAAGTAGTTAGAGAGGAGCTATGTTCTTCCCTCCATTGAGCTCACAGCTCATGCCCAGCAGGACCCTCTGTCAGGGCCCATCTGACCTCCCTAGAGAACACCTCTTCTATCTAGGCTGGCACTCAGGAAGGAAGGACAGACAGAGCAAGTAGAAGTGTGCCAGAGGTTTATGTTCATTACTTTAAAAAAAAAATAAAATCTGTCTGTGACCAGCAGCATCTGAAGCAATCTGTTATTTCTTTTTTCATCATGGCCAAGTGGGCTTCCAGGGCTCAGGTACAAGGGCAGGCGCAGGAGATGCTCACAGGGTGAAGGGGCCACATTTGGCCCCACCGCACATCCCAAGAGTCTGTGTCAGCAAGGGCTCCCCAGTGCAGAGGGGCACCAAGACTCTGGCTGGGGTGGACAAATAGACAGGAAGCTCCATATCTCTCCTTCAGAGGCATGGATGAAAAGGAAGATTCTCCCTCATGCTGGCTGAGCTTTGATCTCAGCCTCTATTCCTCCTGCTGTACACTAAAGACAATACAAGGAGGAGAGGAACTAGAGATTGACAGTCATGAGAGATTTCTGTTGCTATTTAGGACAGACTTCTCCAGCTCTTCTTCTGTCTTTCTATTTGTTTTGCCATCTCTTTTTCCTTCCTCCACCTGCAAACCATTCCCTCAAGCCCAGTCCTCCTCCCTTTTGTCCTCATTCTCCTTGCCTTTTCAGTAAGTAAGAAATTAAATAAGCCTCTGTGGAGACAAACCCAGGTAGCCTTTGATTTCCCGGCTAGGATATCGATGCAACTAAGGAAGAGACACCTCCTAAAGATGCTTCATTTATTTTTATGTCAAGTCCAGCATATAGCAGGTGAGGGTTTGGAAGCATCCTTAGAGCCATGTGAATCCTTGCAATGAAAGAGCTCACTGGGAAGTCTCAGAGCACCTACATACCCAGGTCCCTGCCACCTGAAGTGACAATAACCACCCTCCACCCACACAGAGGACCGAGAAAGGTGGGTTCTGATGAGCCCCAAGAGCTCCCCATCACTCTGATGAGGCCCACCTGCAAACAGTAATATAGAGGAGTAGAGGGTACCATCCTCAGAGTCTTTGCATTTAGTGGATAACGAAGGAACTTGAAGGTAGTAGGAGCAACATAAAGAAGGAAGGATGGAGATGAAAAGTTTCTGTGCTTTACAGGATGTCCCTGGCTGAGGCTGTCCCTTGGTGTTGGTATCTTGTACCTGTGCTGTCAGAGTAAATAAGTCTTCTCTTGTAAAGGCTGACCTCAAGCTGCGTAGTAAAATTCTGGTGCCAGCCAAACCTGCATTCAGCCTCTTGCAGTGGTATGTTCATTCTCAGTATGATGCTGCTGTATTGCTTTCACCACAAGCACCAAGGGCTGTGAGATGCTTTCCTTGGGGATTCATTTCCAGGTACAGTGCAGCATCTGGCCAAATTTTTGTATTCCTTGTTCTGATTCCTCACATTGCAAAAGCAGCAAAGTTTCCTATGTTCTATGCCATGTTTCTACTTGAGAGCTGACTTAATCTTTGTTTTTTCCTTTCCCTGTTAATCTCAGGATTAAGAAAAAGCTGTGGAAGTATGACTTGAGCTTTTAGAAATATTTTCTGCTTTAAAATAAAAAAAAATTAAAAAAAGGAAATTAACCTGCCATGAGCAATCCTTTTTATTTAGAACTGAATTAATGAATTTTAACTGAAGATGAGCATGTTTGGCATTAATATATGTATAATTATGCAAAACCACTGTTATGCCTCTAATGAAAATTAGATTTTACCACTGAGGCTGTGTTTGGCGATAGTGTATATCTTCATTTGTGCTATATTTATTCTTTTTTCCTAGCTGCATGACCTAGGATTACAGTTGCTATGGTGATAAGACAGTTAGTGAAGGAAGGAGTGAAAGGTAAGTTTATGTGTCTGCCTGTGCTGCGGGGGTGGCAGGGGAGGGGGCTGGCAGTCTCCTTCCCCCATGCTGTGTCTGCCTCCTGCTATTGCTGGGACTGAAAAGCACTACTGCACAGGCCATGGTATTCCCTCTGTAACTCGGGGTGGGTGCTCAAGCAGCAGTAGCAAGTTGGGGTTTTTTTCCCCCAGTTATATATGTGCACAACCAAGCCATGGGATTGCTGTGCTGCAACTGGTTTTTTAGTGGGGTGGAAGGAGCCAATCCCCTGCATGCATCTCTGCTAATGGCCTTAGAGAGGATTCAAGATGGGAATGTCTGGGCTCGTGGGGTCCAAGATAAAACCTCTGCCTACACTTCTGTATTTGTTGGCCTGGATTTGTGATGCTGTGTGCCCTGGGCTTGGAGCTACAGATGCTGAGCATATTTAAAAGATGTGTCGCTGTGGTGGACTTGGCAGTGCTGGGTTAACAGTGGGACTCAATGATCCTAAAGGTCTTTTCCAATCTAAGCAACTTTATGGCTCTAAGAGTAGCACTTCTGTCTTCCCTGTACCTTGAGCTACATTACTATCCCTTCTGCCAGGGCTTGCTTTGTGATGCTTGCTACAGGAGAGGCAGAATCCCTCAAAGCCCTTTCAGCAGCCACTGCCACCTCCAGACCTGAGCAACAGGCTCAGGAGTGAAAGGGTTGTTTTAATAAGTATTTGAGAGTGGATAGTCTGCCCTTAGTGCTGCTTTCTTTATTGACAAGGAACATACACAAAGTGATCTTCCCCTGAACACAGCTGCCCAAAACTCCAAGTATCCCTTCTAGCTTGTGCTCTGCAGCCAAAGCTCTCCCTTAGTTTGTCCTATGTGTCGTGGCTTCCTGCCTGCCTCTCCCATTTTGCTGCCACTGTCTTTCCCTGCACCCCTCCATTAGAACTACCCTCACCATTTGCTTTAAGCTCCTGGTGGGAATGCTTACCATGGAAACTCAGGCTCACCAGCCTTGGTGATTGCAAGACTGATTCAGGCAGATTTTTATTGTAATTGTCTATTCCAAAATAGCTGAACAGCTTCTTTCTGTCTTTCCTCCTGAAAGAACAATGGCTGCTACCACCAGTAACTTAAAAACTTTTCATCTGATCCTCCCAGCAGCAATGCTTTTGCCACTCTGTGGAGCTCTGGGTCATGTTCTTCTCTCAGGTACATTGTGAATTAACATATTAAGGGCTGGTGAGTAAGTCTCAGGCTCCCACCAATTGGTTTCAGTAGCCCTGAGTATCTCCTTGGGGTTGCTAAACTTTTAATGAGGTATAGATTTTCCACCGGAGATCTTATAACTATGATTAACAAAAGACAAAAATGTTTTAAAAGAGTATCTCCTCTCCTGCCGTGCTTTGCATTTTCGCTAAAGCGAACTCTTTGCCTGTTTGAAACTTATCAACAATGCAACCACTTTAATGCAAGCAGACAATGCTCTCCTGCTCTCTTGGACAGGGGTAAGGAAAATGAGCTGTCTGACAGAGACAATCTTGTGCTTGTACTGTTCTCTCCCCTTGAGAAAAACTCTTCCAAGCCACTGAACCTCTGAGAAGAGGTTCTCTTTGTGCTCACAACCACCAGCATCCATCAGTGGCTGCATAAAATGCTTGTGCTCACAGAGGACTCCACAGCTGGGAGAGAATGTGGAAAAACCTGGTGGGCAATGCTCAGTGGTGACTAGCAAGCAGGGAGATTTGCCTGTCAGTCTCAAGGTAGGAGTGAGAACTTGAAGGAGCTGTATTTCAGCCTGTTGGAGAGTTGTTGGTACCCTCTCATGGAGTTACAGCTTTTCTAGCAGAGAAGCTGCTTATGTGCTCCCCTAGCATGAGTGTCTTCCCTCCAGATCCCAAATATCATGGCAGGTGCTGAGGGCAGGACAAACCTATGAGCTGCTTCCCCCTGGTCCTGTGGGACTGCTCAGCAAAGTAAACCTGCTTGCATCTTCTCCAAACCATAGGCCTCAGCAGAGCACACTGCCCAGCTTTCCCCTTGAGGTCTGTTTCAAAGCATTGTTAAATGTAGTCTGGAGATCAAGAATGTACTTCTGTGTGCAAAACCTGAAAGAGCAAGAAAGAATAAAGAGCTGTGCAAACAGATGTGCAGCTAAGACAGAGGAGAAAGAGCAAAACAAGCTCCTCGCATTTCTGATTTCCTTCCTGAGTCAGGGGAAGCAGCAAGGTGGGAAAAGAAATAACACTTTTTCCTGGGAACCCCTCCTAGTAAAGTCCTTCAGCTTCAGCTGTGTTATATCTCAAAATGTCCTTGCACAACAGGCATGAACCTCTGCAAGGGGAACCAAGCAATAACAAGGGATGATGGTTCAGCTGCTTTGGAGATATTGGTGATGTTGTCAGATTATGCCTTGCATCAAAACTGTTTCCATAAGAAAAAGAGCTTTGGTCGTTGTTATGGGAGACTCCCTTCTGAGGGAAACAGAAGGCCCCATATGAAGATTGGAGCCACTTCTTAGGGAAGTTTGCTGATTTTGTGGGACCCAAGGTAAAGATGTGGTAAGAAAGCTTCCTACCCTAATATGGCCCTCAGATTATCATCCATTACTGATTTTTCAGGTAGGCTGTGTTTAAGTTAGAAGTTCAAGGACAATCAGGAGAGACTTTGGGGCTTTGGGATGACTGGTTTAGGGACCAGGAGCACAAGTAGTGTTCTCATCTATCCTTCCAGTTGCAAGGAGTGATAAGGGAAGAAACAGGAAAAGCCAGCAGATCAATACCTGTCTCCAAGCTTGCTGTTGCTGGCAGAATTTTTGAGTTTTGATCATGGATCAATTTAGATGACATCAGGCCTGCTGATGACTGATATGGTATACCTGACTCAAAGGGGGGAAAAAAGATCTTCACACAGGAGTTAACCAGACTCATTGAAAGAGATTTAAACTAGCTTAATGACAGTAACAATAGTTTATGGGTGTTTATGGGTAGAATCAGGCAGAAGGACAAGAAGCCAAGCAACTGGCTGTTCATGGCTTGGACGGGGATGCACTTTGCTGGGGGAAAACTTGCTGGATGTCCAATCCCAAAGAGTGGTGATGAATGGAGTTACATTCAGCTGGGGCCAGTCCTGTTTCAAATCTTTATCAATGGTCTGGATGAACAGATTGAGTGCTCCCTCATTAAGTTTGCAGACAACATCAAGTTGGAAAGGAGTGTTGATCTGCTCGAGCAAAGAAGAGCTCTACAGAGGGATCTGGACAGACTGGAGGAAAGGAGGCTCAGGGAACACCTGATAAGAGTGATAGCTCTCTACAACTACCTGAAAGGAGGTTGTGGCAAAGGGGGGGTTGGTCTCTTCTCCTATGTAACAAGCAACAGAACAAGAGGAAATCATCTCAAGTTGTGCTAGGGGAGGTGTAAGTTGGATATTAGGAAAAATTTCTTCATCAAAAGAGATGTCAGTCTTTGGAACAGGCTGCCCACAGAAGTGGTGGAGTCACAATTCGGGGAGGTGTTTAAAAGACATGTTGATGTGGCATTTGGGGATATGGCTTAGTGGTGGACTTGGCAGTGCTGGTTTAATGGTTGGGCTTGATGATCTTAGAAGTTTTTTCCAACCTAATCCATTCTGTGATTCTGAGACAAAGCTTTCCAAGCCATGATCATCTTGCAGCCAGTGCCTGAGGTGAATGCCCAGTAAAGGCAGATTTATTGCATGACCCCTGGGGATTCTGGTTAATGCATCAGCTTACCTTCCAGTAGCAAGTGTCAGATGTTGGCAGCCCTTAGAAGGGAGGCATTAAGCCTCTCAGACATAGTTATGCTGTGGGTCCAGTCCAGGTCAGCAGTATGAGTCATAAACAGTGGGCTGAGATTTGGGAGGGTTCTAACAGCTTTGGGCTTCAGGTCATATCTGCCAGTGCCAAGTCAGAAAAATCAATACAGTATTAAGAAATGTCTTCATCATCCTCTGACTTTTCTGATCTCCTCCCTTAGTCTTCTGCAGCTCAATACAGAGGTGGGTGAGATGTGTGTGTACATGCAAACTTGCAGTGCCTCTGCCAGCTGGTGGGAGGCAGTCTAGATGCTATCAGACTGGCCTTTTCTCTGGAAGAAAACCTGCTGGAAAAAAATACNGTAAATATTCATCATAAGCAGTTAAAATGGAGCAGCTGCAGAGGATGAATCCTGAGTTGTCATTGTCCTTTGTCAGCAGGACAGCCAAGTCAGCACTCAAATATCCTTCCCCTCTCTCCGGCCCCCTGCCACCTCCATGTGCTGTATCTTCATGCTGCTGAGGGTTCATAAAGAGCTTATAGAGAGCAAACATATGCTGTGCCTGTAATCTCAGCTGAGCCAGTCAGGTGCTTAAGGACAGAAGTAACTACCAGGGTAGGAGCAGTTGGACTGATGCAAGGTGTTCATGGGGTGGGATTGCATTGCCATCACAGGTTTGACCTCTTGGATGGAGGAGCGGACAATAGAGTAAGAAGAGGTTTGTCTCCTTTTACATCTTCAGACATCAATGCAGCAGCATCGTAGTCCTTGTGTTCAGTCCACATGTGTGCCATCAAACACAGGCATGTTGCAAAGAGGGCCAACAGGTAACCAGGAGTTCTGTGGATGGAGCCATGAGTGTTCTGTGTGCTTGTTAGAGAAATGAGAGAGGTGGGAAATTCTTCTGATTGCAGGACAAAAGAAAACAGTGGCATGTGGAAAGGATGCAGCTGGCCCACCTGCTTTAGCATCCAATTTTACTGCAGTATTTACAGGCAGGTTATTAGCCACAGAGACTATCAAATAGGTGGCAAATTGGGGTATGGGGGTGTTTTGACATTTTTTATTTGCTCATCTTAAGAGCCACGAGATGTTGTAATATCCCTTTACCTGTGCTCTGAGGGTGTCCCAGCTCACCAAGCTTTCTCTTAGACTCAGCTCTGAGCTATCGGGGATGTCTTGTGTCCTTAGCCCCATGAGTTGGTTCTCAAGAAGAACAGAGACATGCTGCTGCTGGTATCTCATTGTCACCATGCAGGGTGGTTATTCTCTCCTGACAGGCTGTGCTCCCTTGTGCATGAGAGAGATGGAGGGCAGGTGGGTGGATGGATAAACAGATGCAACAGCTACATGGCTCTCCAGTTCCTACATCCTGACTGACAGTCTGCTGCTCTGCTGCAGTTTGACTCTTGGCAGCTGAAATCAAACCCAGAATGGCCTGGTGGTTTTAATACCTAGGGCACAGTTTGCCTGCCTAAATTTTTTTGCCGTTGTCCAAGAAATCATGACTTCTCTGACCTTGCTGCAAAGAGTGCTGGATGAGTCTGCTCTGACCACCACAAGGGAAAGTCTGCTCATCTTTGCAGCTGGTGGTATCCAGAGGCACGCTCCCTCAAACCTGTGGCAAAGTCATGTACACCTATTTTCCTAAGCTCAGTTTTTCCCACTAAGACTTTCTTCTCACATATAATAGGGTGAAGAAGAGTGTGTGTTTTGTTTCATTCTCCTTTTTTGTTTGGGGTAAAGTTCATAGGCTGCAGGTCTGCTGCTAGGGATTTCATCTGCAGGGGCTCCTGCTGTAACTGGGTGATGATGACCTCTAACAGGCAGCTCTGAAAAGCTTCACCAAGGGACTGAGGCCCTTCAGACATGAGGTTTTATTGTTACATAGGTAATTTTTATACATAGCTATTGTGGATGTGGCATCAGACATCTTACACATCTTTAAGGGAATCCTGTTGCTGATGACTTGTTTACTTGGTTTTGCATGTCTATTCCTTCTTAGCTGATAGGAAAGAAGCAGCTGCAACACCTCAACCTGTTGATTTTTATAGTGCATCTATTTTCCTTGTTATCTGGAGAGTGGGGAAGAAGAAAGGGTTGCAGGAGAGACAGATGGAAAATGAGGACTGTAGTCAGCTTTAGTTCTCCTTAAATAGCACTTTGCCAACTGATTGTGGTTCTACTCATTGTTTCATGAATTTGTTTGTGATTTGAAGTACACAGATCACTTTACTCCAATTTTTATACACAAAGCAGGATTTAAAGTTAAAATGTGAAAGATGGGGAGCCTTTTTTATCTCCAAAATCAAGGGAGAGGGCTCACAAGTGCCTGCCCAGTAATGTACCCTGCAACACTTATACTCACCACTAACGAAAGTATTCAATACCCTCAGACTCCTGCTGAAGGCAAATAATTTGTACTTATGTGTCAAGGGGTGTTGGAAGTATTTGATATCTGTTTTCCTGTATCCTTTTAAAGCTCCTTTTTTCTTTCCTCTTTGGCTCTTGTGTATTAGGATAAACTCTAGTGGTGAGTTTTTCCAAAGGTGAGAGAGAAACAGCACTTCAGCTCTCCCTACATCAGCCTCTTTGGCATGCATGAAGTACAGCACCTCTTTTAAAGGACATCTGATTAAATTAAAAGATTGCAAGCTTGAAACTAAGCTCCAGATCATTGCTAAGTAAAAGTATGCTGTAAAACTAACTTCCTGTCCCAGCACACCACCAAAAGCAAAATCTCTGCAAGATCTATTTGTGCTGGATATGTGAGAGCTGACCGAGAAAATCAAGAGGGTTCAGAATGAATAATATTTACTAGTATTATGCTAAACCCTATGCTTCAGTTCCTTGGGCAATTCTATTTATTAGGAGCATGATCAGACTAACATAGAAGATCGATGCTTCTGCATCACTTACCTTCTCTGTAACATCAGTAGTGGCCACAGGGAAAACAAACTGTGTAAAGGGCTTGACCTGGGATGGCAGCCCCATGCTTTGCCAGGGAATTGCACAACTCCTTCCCTTGCTCCTGCCTTACTTGTGCCTGCCAGTGATGTTTACAGGAATGGTTAAGTGAAATAGAGGGTTGGCTGATCCATGACATGACTTAGAGCTTCCCCTTACACGAGTGAGCCGCTGACAGAGTAAACAGAGATTTTAAAGTTGTAATCGGGACCTCCTGTTGGCCAATTTGTACATCTCGCCCTCAGGACCAGACCAGAGTGCTTGGGGAATGGGGGAACCCTTTTCAGAAGTGATGCTGCTCCCTATTCTGGTTCTCAGCAGCGACCTGGGAACCAGAAACTGCTTCCATGCTGGGGCAGCAGCGACACTTCTTAGGCAAGCTTGACCCCACCAGGTCAAAAAGTAAACAAAATAGCCTGTGCTTTGGAATACCAATAATTCAAGAGGGAAGGCTGAAATAACGAAATATCAATGGTTCATTAGGTGGATCCTTAAAGGTGCCTGTAATCTCATACCAGTATGAGATGGGAGAGAAGGGAAGGAAGGGAGATTGAGGGTGGTGAGAGCAGATATAACCTTGAGTAATGATGTGGGGCTGAGCGTGGGAAACAGAGCCTGCGGATCAGCAAGGGATTAGTGCTTTATTAGCCTCTGGATTAGTGTCCCAGGGCTAGAGACTGCAGAATAGACTGTATTGAATTATTCCTTATCAGTTGGTGCTGACTGACTTGTCTGTCCCAGTAAGCTGCCTGGTTTGGGGAAGTATTTTCTGTGTTCAGGATGGTATGCCATAGCTTGGAAAGGAACGGCTTTTAGGGGAAAAAAAAAAAAAAAAAAAAAGGCTACATGGAGAAATTATAAGAGGGCTTGGAGGTAAAAGAGTCACACAGTAGTTGCTCTTCCTTAAATTGGAGGGCCCCTCTTATATTCAGATCAAGTCTCTCAAGACATAGCAGGAGATCCCCAGTCTTTGCTTGCAATAGCTTTGATTCCAGCACTTTTCCGTGTTCCTATTTATTCTTCAAAGGCAAATTCAGACTAGTCAAATCTACTTTGACTACAGGTCTAAAATGTCTGGGGTTATAATTTTAGCCACAGAAAACAGTCACTTTATAGATATATCTGTGGATGAGGAAGAGAATCAGACTGTAAAGAAAAGGGCAAGTATACCTGCAGCCATGTTGTATTTGTGCTGTGAGGTTGGAGGAGGCAAGGACAAAGGTGGCAGAAAGTGATATTGCTTCAGCAGGGGATGCACCTCTATATGAGCCAGCAGAAGTTACTCAACAGGCAGGAGTGTGGTGATGAAACACCGGCCCAGGTATCCTTTTCACTTCTCACCACTAAATATGCAACTTTCTCTGGCAAAAGGATGTGCAAACTGCTTTGGCTGGCAAATCTCTGGTTGCGAGGAAGGATGAATTATACTTTGTTTCTACTGTCCTATGTTTATTCAACCTCTGAGCCTGCTGAAGGTATAAAGATACATGGGGCTACCTGTAAGAGGAGTGCTGGTTTCAGTGCTGTGACATGCCACTGAAAAGTGCTGTGTATTGTAAAGTAAAGAAAGGAAATTCCCAGTGCAGGGCTACTACCCTAGGTCTGTGAAATAGCTTTAGGTGCTGCAGTATCAAAGATGTTACACTAATGTTTTTAGCCCTTGTTTGCAAAGGAAAACCTTCCCATGGGAAAAAACTACAACTCAATGCAATTTGAGGCTTGAAATAGCAAATCACCAGAATTAAGGCTTTTGAGCAGAGCTGACTCACCCAGACACCCATCATCAGAGATTTCAGACTAAAATGCTAGTCATTTGAGTACGTGAAATTTGTTATGATGCAAACATGTGAGAGCTGGGCACTTGCAGGCAATGAGGAAAATGAAGAGACACCTAAGAGCAAGGCTCCTGCCTGTAACATGCATTTTATGATGAAGAATGCAATAGTGAGTTTCTATATGAATAACAGCAATTCGCACTGTAGTTTTGCATGAGTGTGGCAGCCTGTCAGCAACCTTTGTGCAGATCTCCAAGCTCCAGTAACTAGATGGGATAATGCACCTTAACTACCTAATGTGGTCCACAGCCAGAAATAAAGTCCTACCTTCTGCATGCAATCACACTGGTGTTTTCCATCATGCTGTTAACCACAGCACTTAGAGTAAAAGCAGCCATGTCCTGTAGCCTGACTGGCTTCTCTCAGAAACCCTACTAAGTGCCCCTGGCCTAACAGAAATATTAAAAGCAGGTTTGTACTGGGATTATGCTTCACCTGGCTCTTGAGAAATATTAATCTTCACCAGGCTTTAGTGATTGATGCTCAGCTGGGAGACATTTGAGGAAATGCAGGTGATTCAAAAATGAATGTTGATCACTCATTTGGTGTCACTTGGGCCCTCTCAAATGCTAGTAGACACATTTTGCTGCCAGAGGTACTATATTTTTATTTGGACGTAAACCCAAATTCTGGCTTGTTCATGATGCTGCAATGTCTTCCATGCAAGTTTGAGGGCAATTCTCAGTGTTCCTCTAAATTTTACCTAGAGAAAGTAGCATTCTGCTGACTTGGCATTTGTTCTATAATTCAACTAGAACAGTTACTTTTCATTTTCCTCTCTCTGACTCTGCTATACAGTTTTATTATGTGTTGCTATACAACTTAGTTCTGGTGTAAAGCCAGCTATATTTCAGTTAGATGAACGATCCCTTTATAATATGCATATATGTCTGCAAAGCACTTAGGATAAAAGATGCTAAGAAATCCAAGTTATTATTTTGCCTTTTTCTGGGTTTTGCTTTGTCACATGCTATTTAGTAGCCTTGCTGATGTTCTGTCTCAATGCATCGTTGAATGAAGTGTTCTGAACAGTTTGGGGACTGCTGGCATATTTTATTAATTGCCTTTTACAGGTTGTTTTTTGGTCTGTTTTGAAACTCCTCATTTCACAGACATAATGAAAAATAAATGTTTTCAGCTAAAGTTTTAGCCACCAAGACAGGGAGGGAAAGAAAGCTCAGCAAAATATTTGGCTAATTTTAAGCTCAGTTTTGGGGCTGATGTGATACCAGAGACCCCTTACAGTTGGTGTGTAGGGTACAGGAATAATAATAACTGGAAAGGAGCACAGTGTTCTAGGAAGGATAAAATAAGCTAGTAACCCACCTGGGTCTCTGACAACTTCTCAAAGAAGGGCTTTGTGTGCTGAGATTTGTTCTGACAGCAGTGTTTTGAAAATGTTTAGGACCCTTGCCATCATGTTTCTTAGTCTGATTACCTTATGTGACATATTCTCAGCTGCTGTAAATTGCTACCACTTCATCAGCTTCACTGACATCTCACCAGTGTACACCGGTAAAGGATTGGCCCTCTGCATCCAGACATGTTGCCTTCAGCTGGGCTGGGATCTCATCAAAAGTCATTACGAGCCTGATGAGAGAGTGCTGAAGGGAAGACATAGGGTTATGATAGGCTGTGGTGAAGATTGACTCAGTAAATGGAACTCATTTATTTTTGATTTATTACTAATTCCAGTTTCTCTTTATGATTTTTGTCTTAGGACATATTATCTTCTGAGACAGAAAATCTTGTAGCTACTGAGACTTCCGTGCCAGCCTCTTTAAGAATGGGGATGATACTGGTTCTGATGTTCTGGCCAGAACCATTGTGAGCAACTGCATTCACCTCACCAAAATTCCCTTTGTAGCTACCTTTAAAACTCAAATGCTCATCTCTGCTGCTTGTCATAAGCCTATTCTAATACTTGTGTGCTGCAGTGTTTTATCATAATTCACGTATAAGACTTTCTCTATGAAAGACCCTTTGAAATGTCCTTTGGTATCCATTAGTGTGAAATGTGCCATGAAAATGTAAATCATGTCACTGGCTGTCAAGGAGCACCTGGTCTTCAAAGAGTGTCTTGCCACATTACTGATGGAGGGTGAGAGGAGACCAGCAGGGCAAGGCAAAAGAGACACTGCAATTTTCATTTCACTTAAAGGACTCTTATTGGCAGGGGAGCATTCAATATACCCCTAGGACTGGAGCATCTGAAAGCAAGGGCATAGTGCTGCTCAGCTGGTGGATGTGGGCAGGAACATACTGTTGCCCTTGCACCTGTAACACTGCACAGGCACTGCACTCTCACCTGCTGGGCAGGCGGTTCTCCCTGCGGATAATGATTCCCACAAGTACAGAAGTCTTTCACTGTCTGGATTTGAACAGGCACTGTCTTTACCTGTGGTTTGGGGGTCTGAACTAGGGAGCACAGTGCTGGGGCTCCCATCCTGGCTTAGTAGGAGTAGGCTCAGGCATGAACCCAACCATCATGGTGAAGGTTTTCCTATTCCAACCCTGAGCAAGCTCATTTGACTGCACTCAACATCCATGTGTCTTCCAATGTGTGAAGTAATATTTCCAAAGGGCTATTGATCTTCTCTATGAGGGCATTGGCTGACTTGCCCAGGAAGATCAGGTACCACTGTCCAAGCCAATGATGGGCCAATACATCTAATGATCCAAGGGCAGCTTGCCATTAGATGGCTGGTGCTATGAAACAGCCACTGAGAACTTCAGTTTGAAAATATTGTGACTTGGGTTTTGGTACAGTTTAGTCAATTGGCAGGTTACAAAGGTCAGACTAGGGCATCTCTGAGCCCATTACAGAATGTTCTGGGTCATCTCTGTAGTGTTTTAAGTTTAAAAAAGATAAAACAAATAAAATTAAAAACTGAAATGTATTTTCTTTATCCAGTCTGAACTCCAATCCATGATATTCATCCAATAAGTGTTATTACTGAGTGAGCCTTTGTGTTGAAAAGCTGTATCTTTCATGGAATGGTATTGTGTTCACGTCCTTTCAACATATTTGAAGTTTTGGCTGACTGTAGGTCAGGTGGGTGGATTTGCTTGTTAGCACTTCTTCAAGGTTCCCAATGCAGTCATCAGTTTTATCAATATGAAGTGCCACCGTCTATAGCAAGTATGGTCATCACAAGGAAGACACTGTGAACTGAGGATTCTTGTTATGTGGTCCTGGAAAATAAATCCTAATCTTTTAGAGCAGACAGAGGCTTCAGGCTGTCCTTAGGCTAAAGGAAATAGGTTCAAGCCTTGCTAAATGGAGCATTTCCTGGTGACATTGGGAGATTGAAAAGTGGACTACTTTGCCTTTATATCATGTATGTCTTGAACCTACCAGCGCATGTACAGATAATGAGCAGGTCTTTAGGCAAGAATCCTGATTCACTCAGCCTTGCAAACAACTCTCTAATGGACTTTGCTTGAAGCCATATGACCTTGAAAGTAGGCACCCCTTAAAACATACTGCTTAATGTCTAACTGTTAAACTTGTATGGATGGGCACAAGTGCAGACTGTGCTATGAATTAGGATTGCTCACCCTGTTAAAAGTCAGACTTATCCAAAAAGGAGCTTTTTCCCTTAGCAAAAGCATTTTCCACCAATATTAGGCATGTCCATCTTACAAGGAGATGTCACAGCTGAGAGAAAGAGGATTTGAAAATGTTATTCACCCTCACATATGTGAGGCACATTGTAGAAAGATTCTGCTGCTGTGTATCTGCAGTGTTTGCTCATTGATAAAGCTACACAGATTATTTAGCAATGACTGTTACACTCTTGCTAATACTGTGTGTGCTACTAATATGCCAAGTGCTACTAAACAATTTGGGTGTTGTCAGAGACCAATTTTTATAAGAGCTGCATATCCAAATTTTGGCGTAATGAGACTCCTAATCGTGTGTAGTATAATCCCTCCTTGTCAGGAGAACATATTGTACTTCTGAAGTAAACACTTCTGCAAAAGTAGAATACTGTCTTATACCTTCTTTTAGCCTGTATGACTACACAACTGGTATACATGTGCATACAGCATGGAGAACTGGCCATGCCTTCATAGTAATGATTTTAACTAGCTTTGCATCCAAATTTGAAGCTTTCTAAATCCCCTTGGTAACAAAGTCCTTTTTCTTGATTGTTTGTTTGTGTGATATGTGGCCAATAAACCATATTTCTGGCAATCAAAAGCCATTTTGATGAAAGGAAATCCTAATATCAACTGTGCTGTTTGCTTTTTGCAAATGCCTCTTTCTCAGGCTGTATCTCAAAAATGACTTGGCCTGAAAGCTCTGTTTTGCAAGAATCCTTGATGATATGCTGACACAAAGCATTACTTCAGATCAACTTAGGAAANTTTTTTTTTTTTTTTGCTGAGGCCTCTTCAAATTTTTGCGGAACTCACTGGCTGCAGACTGTAAAGGTAGAAATTTCCAGAGCATCTGGCACTTATCTAACTTTTCTGATCCATACCTTCTTGGATCTCCACAGAGCAAAGGCTGGACAACAGCAAAGCCTCCTTCAAGACCCTATCCAAAAGGTATACAATAGGCTGGTAGTGCTGGCCTATGGAAGGGGGACTGAGGTTCCCAAACTGCCTAAGCCCTCCCTGTTGGTTAAGAGAGCTGGTAGTTGTTTGAGCTGTACTCTTGCAGATAGTTAAATTCCACCAGCTGGACTGCTTGGGTCCAAATGGGTTATATGTTCTCCTAGGACAGCCTGTAAATTTGGTGAGCTCTGGTTGAGCCCTTCTCCCTTGACAAAGAACTGCTTCTTGCCCTTTCTGATGACTAAAATGAGTTACAAGCTTCAGTTTTCATAGGGATGCAGAGGAAGAGCATTAATGATGACATGGGATTCCACCAGGGACTTTGCTGAAATCTGATCCAGGGCTTTACTCTTGGGCCTGCAGCATACCTAATGCAGAAGGTCTAAGTCAAAGACACCTGAAGGCCATGGGGACTTGTCTGTCACACTCCATGAATCATCGATCTGTGCCCCCTGTGAAGAGATTGCACCCCTTCTTAACCTGCTCTGTGCATCTTTGCAATGTTGTCAGCTAATCTGGAAATGTGACACTCTTATACAGTAAAATAAAACAAGCAAATGGAACTTAGGGGTTTTTTTTCCTGTACTGAAGTCACTTTGAGCCACAGGAAAGTGGGAATTACCCTTCTAAAAGCAAGAGCAGTTACCCCTTGCAGAGCTGGACTTGGGATAGTGACTCAAAAAATGTCAAGGGTTTGCTCTGTCCATTGCACCAAGGCTGGAGCTGGACTATTTTTCCTGCTGCCACTGGGAACAGCACCTGGCCTACTCCAATTGCAAATGACATGCCTTCTGCACAAGATTGTGTTAATTAATATCAATGATGTCTTCAAAGGAAAAATGAATGTCTAAATGCAGATCACTCTAAATCTCTATACTAATGTCCTGCACGTAATTTTTCTGCAAAATAGATTCAGGAAGATGTTCCTAGCGCTTTAACAGTCTTGGAAATAGCTTCCACTCATGTTGTGGTGCACGGACCAGCACAAGGGTCTGCAACAGTGTTGAAAATATTGTCTTTTCCTATGTGTTATTGACAGTGTATCTTGTTGAAGTTGCTAGACCAAAAAAACAATGCTATTTTTAAAAACAACCATATTGTAGGGGGGAAAAGTTTCCGTTTCCTCTCATGCACCAACTTCTACCCAGGAATATATAGACTGAACTGGAGAAAGAGGGTTAGGGGCGTGTAGAGGAAGGGAAATTATGAGGGTGTACAGATTGTATTCTGTATCTCTTGTGCCTCAGATGTTACCCTTCACAGCGTTGCACTGTATGCCCTACAGCTGTGCTTTGAGCTGAATCAGAAGCTATATGAAAGCAGCCTGGAGTACTCTTTCTCTTAATAAGAGCTGAAGCATATCTAGCCTGCTTTTCTCTTGGTTTCCCTACCTCCCCTGCATGCAGAAGAGAAAATATGAAACTGAGTAGGTCTGCTTCCCTCAATAATGCCCTGCAGCTTCCTTGGATCTTGCTGTTTTGCCCACTCACATCCCAGTACTACAGTTTAGACACAGGAACAGTCTCCCCTCCCCCTAAGAAACAGGAGATGAGAGAAGAAGCCTGTGGTATGACATGTGAGCCAAAGACAGGGACTGCAGATGTCACCAGTTCAAGAACCAAGAGGACATCCCCACTGGCAGTATCTGTGCTTAATGCTTCCTGCCTACGCATTGCTGCTGGTGGAAGTGGTTGGTGCACTGTGGTCGGTAAGTCACTGGTGACTCCAGCACTGCTGCCTCACGCCCCGTCAGTTTGCTCACTGTAACATAACTGAGATTTCTCTCAGCAGCGGGAGGAAGCTGAGCTGCAGCCCTTACAGACATACACTTGGTAGATCAAACCACAGATAGGAAGTCTCTGCGATGAGAACACGGAGGCACTGCCATCTCTGCAGGTGCCGTGCCATCAGCCAGCTGCCCTCGGCGGTGTCCGAGTGCCCGCCCGCCTGCCACCATTGCCTCTGGGAGCCAGCCTGTGTGGCTGCACTCACACCTCCGGCTGTGGGTCAGGCAGACCCAGAGGAACAGGGAGGCGAACAACCCTGTGCCACATCTGTCAATGAAGAGAGTGTTCACTGGGCCAAAGGTAGAGAGGCTTTGTTCCAGTCTGTACTGCTGCTGTCCCCTTCTCTGGGGGATGGCATTGTCACCACAATCTATCTCTGCTATCTCGTTGCCACAGTCCATGTGTTGCATGGTGCAACATAGTCCTTCAAATCCAGGCATTGGGAGACAGGGCTCTGGGAAACAGAGAAACAAGGTCATTGTTGTTGGCAAAGCTACAGGCTGAAAAAATGTCAGTGGGGGTAGTGGCTAAAACATGGGAAAGAAAAGAAATTGCTCTTCAGTTCTTTGCCAGGAGATGATGCGGTTCTTCTAGCGTGGGTTGGCCTTTGAGAGTGTGTAGCATCAGGGGCCTGACAATTTAGACATGGTTCTTCTCTTTGCCAAAGGGACACCCGACTGTGTTGTTCTTGGGCCTATTCTTTCAGCTCCACTCATCTCCCTGGATTTACAATGAGGTAGATTTCCCACATGGAAGTGTTTTATCAGGCTAAATTCAATGATGCCAGTGATGGCACAGAGATGATGAAAGACATTAAAAGAATGAGGCTAAAATTCATAAAAGTTTGTGTAGCACAGGGGAGTTTCAGGGAATACACTGGAAAATCACCCAGTTACACTTCTCTCTTTAGTCTGAACTGCATTCAGAGAAGCGTGTTATGGCAAAACTCTGTGTTCATGTATTTATTATAATATTTTAATGTATTTATACATATATTTATCAATTATTTCAACAATGTGGAAAAAGAAAATGGTGCTGGACATATCTAGTGTCTCTATCAATTTCTGTGTCCTTTGCAAAGTAAGGACATTGGATTTTTTTTTTCTTCCCCAGAATGTAGCTAGTAGTAATCTTCCTCTTGTCATCTAATCACAAGTAAATCTTCTGTTTTGCTTAGTAATTGAAATTGGCATTTTTGCATCTGCTGCTCCTGGGCACTGCACCACAGGAATCAATATCATATGTGACAGTAACAATTGATTTGCAGGCAGTGGCACCCACACCGAGGATTTCAGGCCTCAGGGATCAAATACCTTGAGAGAGCAGTAAAGTCATTTTAAATCAGGAATTATCACAAGCATAACTTAATTATACTGTGAATTTGGCACCATCCCAGGCAGCACCTTGAGTGGTCCTATGCTTATTGCTTGCATTGGTACCAAGAGCTGAGGATTATAACCCAGGCACATTCGCGGTGTACAGAGAGGTACATCATATGCAGCTGGAGGTGAACCTGAACTCAGTGCTGGGCTGCTCCTCACTCAAACAGTGGTACCTGGCTGAGCTGGCAGGGACAAGACAGTCTAACATCTGAAGAAAGACTGAAAGGGTTGGGAAGAAGTTTCTTCAGTTGTCTGCTTTTACTGAAACAATGTGTGAAGGTCTGTCAGCAAGATTATTCTTAACTATTATCGAATGAACATCAGTGGCAAGGTCATTGGACTTACAGATGCTTGTTTCTTCCTCCTTTGTCATGATGGCAGAAGCTTTGTCTGATGAAATGTGCAATACATGGCTCTTTCTTAAATTTCAGTTTCTAGTCTTAATGGAATTGCAGAAAATCACAGCATTTGGTGGTATATCCCAGGCTTCCTTAAAGCAGGGGAGGGCAGATAAATGAAAGCTGGAGAGGAAAAAGGACACCCAGAGATGTCTAGATCAAACCAGGTAATGCTTCTACTGTTTTCAGCACTTCCAATCTAAGATGTTCCTGGCATGCTATTCTTTTGCACATATTGGTACTATGCAAAATGTCCTCTTCAGATGAAGAAGCAGGGATTAATGAGGCACACAGAAACACTAATTTGTCTGGGTTAGAGGAGATTAGTTTTGCTTACACCATTAACATAATTAATCTTGAGACTAGAAATGTTCATCTGGTATTTCAGACTCATGAGTTTTTTCAGAAGTTGTAGCCCAACACTATTACATGAGAATTTTGAAATAGATGTTTTATTTTAAAATGTATTTTCTGTTCTTTGAGAGCATTCAGAAGCTACAGTTATGTAGAAAGAATAGTAATATGTCATTGCTCTACTAATTTACCCCACTATAGTGTCTTAAGGGATCCCAAAGTGGTTAGTTCATCTGGGAGCTTCAAATCAAGGGCTGCATATAGGGTTGACTATGTTAAGGGACAGAACGGAAGAAACACCCTCAAATAAGTTGCAGAGCTGTAATCCTTGGCTGGGTCTGTGCCTTCCTGTCCCATCACACTGTCTGGGGAAACATTTCTGTCTTTTAACTTTTCCTCTTTTCGCCATTGCTAAGTTTTCTACTTCTCATAATAAAAAAGAGCTGAAGTCAGGCCATTTGAACTGTTTGTAGACATGAGGAGAGGACTGCTATGGATCTTAGAAAGTACTCAGAATGAGAAAACTGCTGCCTATAAGGGACATATAGTTACAGTGTACAAGGTTCTTGTCCAGTGGGGGAAAAGCCATTGTCCTTGCCATTTTGTGGAGCAGTAACTGGCTTGGAGGAGAAACTAGAAAAAGAAAAAAGAGTGGGGCTGATGAGAGAAAGTCCATCTCTACCCCATGAGACTCCTAAGAATGGGTATGAAGTTGCACCTGTTTGTGTAGCTTTGCACCTCCAACCATGAAATAGTTTTCTTTCCTCATCCAGTTTTAAGGTTTGGGATCAATGCAATACAGCTAGTCCAGCTTGCAACCAGCTTGACGTTTAAAATTCTCTTTCAAGACTTCTACAGTTACCAACATATCTGAAAAGGTATAAAATATTAAGGCACTGGTGTTAAAACGAGCGTGCAGACTGAAGCTGTAATAGGAAAAAGCATTTGTAAAAATGTTATTGGGATATAGTTTGTGTTGTTCTTTGATTTGGTTTAAGGGAATTCAGAAACTCTTCTGGAAACAATTTTTAATGTGGACCTGCTAAGTGAATTTGTTCTAGCAAAATGGAGCACTGAGCTTTATAACCCTAGACATGGGGTTTTATTTCCAGCTCTTTGAGAGGAATGGGAAGAGCAGCTTTCCTTCTGACATTTACTTTAATTCATAAAAATTACAGGCATCTGTCAAAATATCCTAAATTGTGGAGGAGGTAGGAACTGGGCCATGGAGAAAGATTAATGTTGAACAAAAATATTTGCCAGTAGTTTTACATGAGAAGGGGAAAGAACTGTATAAGCTGCAGAAGAACAGGTGGCTGTGGGGTTTTTTTGCACAACCATTACTGGCTCATTACTTTATGAAGATAAGGGACTAGCATCAGGGTAATTTTCTTCGTACTTGCTTGCTCTTCATCATTTGTACATCATCCAATCCTGTGGCCATTTGACCCTGGTCGTGTCGTGCCCTTTTGATGGGGGTTGCTTTGATTTATTTCAGTCACCTTTATGGTTAGGGAGAGGTGAGACCAAATTCTCATCAAACAAACCTTCCACAGGAGTCATATCTTATAAATGCAAAAAACTTTCAACAACTCTCTAGCAGCAGCCACAGCAGAAATCTTCTATCTCTTCCTCTAGATGGAAGGGAGGGAGTTCTGCACTTGCAGACTCCTTCAAATGGATGTTTTTTTAACCTCCAGGGTGGAGTATGCAATTTGACAGAGGTGGAGCTGCTCCACCAACTGGTGACAGCTGTGGGATTCAGAGCCTGTCACTGGAGAGCAATGGAACATCCACCTCTTAAGGGATGCCTGAAGGTATCAGAATAAAGAAAGAGAGCTGGGAGTTAAATGGGAGATGATGTCAGCGAAACTGTCTACAGATTTAACAAGGATTTGGTTTCTGTTTCCCAGAACAGCCACTCACCTACAGAAACAACAACACAAAAAAACCATCCTCAAAAGGTCCAAGCACAACAGTCTTAGATGTCACAGTGTGCCATGCTGTTGTTGGCACAGTCCCAAGCTTGATGCTGCCCTCATCTATGTACCGGAAAGCACTTGCTCAGCCCACAGCACACTAAACAGTAGCATGTCTAGGTGCAGATTTACAGGCAGAGCAGCTGCAGATTTCAAGAGTCACATATGCTTTCATCTCCCTCTCCACCTGGGAGTTTTACCTTCTATACCATTCCCGTGAGCACTGCCTTGCAACCCAGTGACGAGATTACACTGAGGACTAACTGTGCAAGTGGGAACATCACCTTTATATCTTTCCTCCACTTCCTAGGGCCAGCTGGGGATGTGTTCAGCCTCTGAGCTAATTAATTATGCTCTTTTGAAATAACCCTTCAGTCATTTATTACCATTCAGTGTATTTCTTCTTTGGGATGCAGGAGCACATCTGGAACCAGCATAATTCCCTGTCTGTGGAGGAATGCAATGATGTCTCTTTTAGAAAAGTTTTACGGTTCCTTTTCACTAGGAGACATGACAAAGAGTCCTTGTGGGCAATGATCTGCCCTTTACTTATCGCATTGTAACATGCTGATGCGAGATACCAGTGCATAACTAGGCACTGCTGGGACTAGCATGAGAAAGCAGATAAGATGCAATCATTTTTTTAGATTACATTTAGTATTTTTAAATTATACTATGCCTATGAAAATAACATCCATACTTCAACAAAATAGGAATCAAATTTATTAATTTCAAAAATATTTTAGAGGAATGCATATTTAAACTGTTGCATATGGGCTTTCTGCAACAAGCAACACTGGCTTTTTGACTGTGTGCTTCCAAGAGCCAGTAATGATACAGGATGCTTCTTTTTTAAAACAGTCTATTTGAGACAAAAGCTTCTCTGCTCTTCTACGGTAGTGGCTTCTCTTTTATTCTGGATATGTTCGGTATTTTCTTGTTGGCAGTAATGTCTCTCTATTGGAATAAAGTGCATCTTTCAGTGTCTTCAGAGTGGCCACTCGCCCTAGGATGCTCTGAAATAATTTTCTACATCCTGCAGAACAGCTATTTGGAGGATGCAAAAACTCACCTGGCAAAGTGCCATCTCCTCCAGCAGCACGAGTGCTCTGAATGCCACTGCCACTCCCCAGTGGTGAATCATGCTATGGTGAGGCAAGGTGAAAGCAGGAGTCATTCCTTTAGCTCAGCTAACATAACAAAGGCATTTTTGCTTTCATGTGGATCTAAGGGCATCTCTCTGACTGTGAAAATGTTTAAAATTATAGTTTTCAATTTGGCAATTGTTTAATGTCTAGAAATAACTGTAAGGTTTGAATCCCCTCAAGGACAGAGGTGAACTGGAGCAAGGAAAGGCTTGTTGTATCCCTGATGAAGCTGCTCATTTAGTATCAGCGACTGAGGAGGTTTGAGTTTGTGACTGGTGAGCCAGAGACTCTGCCCAGAGTTGAAACCATCTAAGTGAATGCACACAGATGTGTTGCCTGATTTTGAAATGCTCTGTTAAGGATGATTGTTACTCATTTTCATTATTAGATTTTAGCCTTCCCTAAGAAGATTTACCGTTGAATAATGATGATTTAAATTATAATGATTACCTAAACCCTGGACAGCCTGAACTCCATTAAAGTAACTTGGCATATTCAATATGTACTCACCTGGGGTGACAGTAAGAATTGCAGCACAAAAGGTGATGCTGATAACAGACACTAAACTGTGAAGGGCTAATGTGCTTAGCTGAGCTATCAGAGAATTCTCATCCCACAAACACTAGGAAGCAAACTGGGAATGGAGAGAATTAAGAAATCCATGTAGCACTGACTGTGTAAACTCTCCTTTCCCTGAAGAAGGATAGGGAGACTTGTCAGGTGCCTGCATGCTGTTCCCAAGAGCAAGGTGTTGGCCTCTGAATTGCTTTGTGCACTATAGTGTTTCCCAGAGACTGAGAGACATTAAATAAATAAGGTAGATGGTCATCACAGAAGCTTTACTACTGTGTGGAAAAAGATATGGCTTTGGAATTTTGTGGAAATTTGTGACATCTTTTGGCATTGGCAATCAGGGATCAAGCAAGATGGGTTTTGTGTCTTACTAATTAACTGTTTCTTTGAAGGAAGTTTCAGGGTCACATAGGAAGCTGGGTTTGAGGCAATATTATCTCCTTTCCTGTTTAAGCCCCCAGCTTGAGAAGTAGTCTGGTTTGTCTCTGAAAGGCAGGAAGCAACACCTGCAAGGCAACAAATGAAAATAGTGTCACAGAAAAGGAGTGTATCACAGATGGGATGTGGGGGTTGTTTTAATTATGTGGGTCACAGTGTAAATGGCTCAGCAAAATATGATCATGCATTTCAACGTACTCTTTAAATGGATCTGTGCCAGAAGAACATCTGAACTGACAAACCAAGACCAGCCGGCCTGTTTACTGCTCAGGGACTTTGTCAGATAGAGGTGATCCTTTTAGATATGGTGATTCTGAATAGATTATTTCTCATTAACATGTTCAGTCACTTCTTGCATGTAGGTAAATGTCTCGTGTTCATAACATCCTTAGGCAAGGAGTTCTACTTTTTGTCTATGCCTTAATGAAAGGACTACCATTTTGGTTTTTTTCAATCTGTCAAATTTGTTTGTTTGCTTTTGTATTCAAGTCATCCCCTATTCACTCCCTTATTATTTTACTTGTGATTTTTAGGGGTCTGATGTCTGTCTCTAGCTTTTACAGTTCTGTTGCATAATTCTGGGGATAGTTTGGGGCAGGGGGAATAACACATCAGCCCATGTTGAAAATGTGGGCACACCAAAAATGTATACAATTATATCATTCCCTTTGGCCTCTATTCCTTTCCTAATTGGTTATGCCATTAAATTTGCTTTCTAGATATTGATGAGCAATGAACTGACATTTTTGCAGTTCTCTTCTGATTCTAGGGCCTTGCTTCAACACACTGATTGTCATCCCAGAACTACTCACAGTATGTGTAAAGTGGCTGGTTTTCTCCATGGGTGGTTCCTCGCTTACACTGTACCCCTTCCGCTTTCTTATAACACTGCAATATTTTGGCAACTCTTTGTGGTCAGTCTTTAATAATCTGATTAATCTATGCTTCTCAGCAAAGTCCATCATTACATGGCATGTTCTTTTCTATGTCATTCCTGTATATGTTGAATGGGACATATCCCAGTGCAGATTCCGAAGGGATTTTTTTGGTGACCATCTTCTCCTCCAAACCCCCTTTTTTCCTTCTCTTTTACCTGTTACATGATCATCTGAGGAGTGTTATACCATGGCAGGTTACTTTCTTTAAGAATCTTGGTTGAAGATCTTATTGAATTCATTTGTATTTATAGAGAAGGAAGACTTCAGACTCCCACAGAGAGTGCTCCAGCTGTTCCATGCTACAACTGGGGAAGAACTGACTGCTATCGAGTAGTTCTTTAGGATAATTTAAGGGAAACTGTGATGAATAGTAATTTGCAATCACTATAGCAAATTGCACATAAGTTGCTAGCTCTGGGTTTATTTTCTCTTAATAGAACCTCAAGAATCAAAAAGAAAGTTTCTGTTTTGTTAGTCTGGTGCTGGACTAGCCAAAAGAAAAATGAGATTTGGTATTACAATTCATAGGATAGTCCTTCTGATGTACTTACATGGGGAGGGAGGGTGGCTTGTCTATAAATATTAACTGCTAAGCTGTCTTAACTGATCAGGAATATAGAGTTTACATGGCTATAATCTTATTTTTATGTTTATTCTGTGCATTCAGAATGGGTGCTGCATTCTAAGAAATTAAACTAGGAACAGTCTCATTTCCTTGCTGATATGATAATTCTGAAATAAAAAAGTGTAGCTGAATCATGAACAGGGTGACCAGGGGATAAAGCTTGACCTGCTGCTAAACCATATGGTATTGTATCATATTTTAATGATGTCACTCCCTTCCCTCTACACACACAGTGATTGTTAAGGACTAATTTGCTAATATTAAGTGAACCCAGGTGGCATTGTGGATGACCAAAGTCTCCTTCTTGGTCTTCTCCAGTGATGCATGTTAAGATTACTTGGATGTTTATGTGATGTGAAATGTGTGACTAGAATAAAACTGCAAGACAGACTGCCAGCTAGAGATACACTGACCCCTTAGGGCAAAAGTGAAATATATTAAATGAGATGAAAATTAATAATTATTCCCCATATATTATTGACTTGTTCTAACTTCAGTGCTATCAGTGGAGAATTTCATGCAATTTTGTTTAAAATAGACAGGTGAATGAGTGCTATTGACTGATATCAGAAAAGGATATTGCAATAACCCTCCACATGTTCAGAAATTTAGGACACTGAATCATCTGACTTGGCTGGAAAAATTACTTGAAGCCCATCTCCTTGCCTAATAAATGAAATTATGGAAGTCTTGTCAGTTATGGTACAGTTCAACAAAGTTAGAAAGGCTTGAAATGTATTCAGACTGCTGTATGGTCCAGAGAACCCCGCTGCCAGAAAGTTACCTACAAGTAGTAATATTGATGGAAGAGGGAAGTGAAAGAAAAAAAAAATTCAAATAGTGCAGCAGTGGAACACGTTCACTTTCCAACCTGCCTTGGCAATCCATAGCAATACAGGAAACATTGTATTCAGGTAATTTTTACAGCTTCTCAAGATAAATAAATTTGGAAAAATTAAGTGTGGGTGACATGAAGGCAATAGGAGCAGTTTATCAAGGCAGCTCTCTTGGGTCTTTCTGAAACAAGGCACTACAGGAAAAAAGGCTCTTTGTAGTGAATTCTGATGAAGTTGAGAATGGCTTAGCACTCCCTGAGATATTCTTTATTACTGAAGTTTAAAAATATGATAAAACAGCTGTGTTTAAGATAACTAAATTGTCATGGATTAGAATGTCTTATTCTCCTGCTAAATGGACTGTATTTACAGAGAATGGAGACTTCTCTTCTTGTAACTTAGTTAGAGTCAGGAAGACCCTGATGGCTTCATTACATTTGAGCCAGGACAGAACTGTGCAAAGTTTATGTCCAGGAGGACAAAGAAGGTCTCTTTGTCATGGGAAAATTGTAAATAAAGTTTAGAAGATAGGAATGTCTTAGCAATTCTATTTAACTCTCAGCAGTTCGGTGACAATGGTAGGAAATAAATCAAACCTAACTACAAAACAAGAGTGGTAGAATGTGTCTGAAAATCACCTTGTTTTATAGTTCGAACACTTTTAAAAAACATTTCATAACTGTTGAGGTTGGTTTTTATTATCCAATATCAGTATGCCATTGTCAAGATAAGGAAAACTCTTTATCCACTCATAATGGATCAGGATGTTCTCAATCTGTTTTTATACGATCAGAGGATGGTTTGATGCTAAAAGTTCCTAACCATCAAAACTATGAAAAAATTGTTTTGCAGTAGCATCTGGCAAAAAAGTGTGAAACTTTAACCCAGTTTGGCAACAGAATAGATGCTTTCCACAGAGCTGAAACCTAGTATCTGTATAATAGACCATTTTATGAATCATGTTGCCTTATTTTTCATTAGCTGTGGAGCCTTTATTGCCATTATGGTGTTCTGATATATTGCCCGATTTGCTGAAAAAGGTTTTCCTCATGTATTTCAGTGTGAGAAAAATAAGTACTTGCATGATGTCAGTACTTTGGGATTTATGGTCAGTGCTCTAGGAAGTGAGCTGAAATAATCAAACTATTGCAAATTAATCTGCAGCTTCTAAACACAGGCCTCTCATCTCTTAATGATTCATCATCCTGTGATCTTATGCAGCAAACAAGTGTGTTAGTCTTGGTCAGACGACCTGGGTGACAGCCGATTCAATTCTTTTTTATATCAGAAAGAGAGCAATGAACCTGTCCAGAAACTTCAGGAAACTCTCAGTAACTCTCTTGTAAAGTTTAGTGGCATTTATGCCATGTGTTGTTACCTGGCTTAAAGGCAGTAGGCCAATCAAATCCCAGGAGAAGGTGAAAGTCATTTACAGCTGGGGGCTTTTGCCTGAAAACATTCATTGTAAGATTTGTATGCACCCATGGGACTAAAGAATAAGTTTTATATTATTTCCTGAAGAAAATAGTTTCTGCTTATCCTCAGACAATAGCCTTGAAACTTTTTTTGAGAAAATATTTCAATGTTACGTTCTGATTCATGACATGAGAGGAAGATGATACGTCTCATGCGTTTGTTCTGTCCTTTAAGAAAGTAATTCCAAGGCCTTCACTGAAAGCATTTGTAAAGTGGCACATTTCTTTGTCCATCCACAGTAAGCCTTGAACACTGGCTGCCATTGTGTATGTGACAAGAGAATTCTGGAGGAAAAACACCCAGAATTAATACAGAAAGATTTTCATAGTCTTAACAGACCTGTTATTACTGAAAAGGCACAATGTATTTTCTTACTAATTAATGCAATGCACTGTTGAGCGACATGGAAACTGTTGATTAGTTATCTGGCTCCTTTTAATTCCAACTATCAAACCATAAAGGCTTTAATACATCATAATACAGGTGATTTGCAGAAGTATTTGGCACAAAAATAAATACCCATCTTAGTTTGAAAGTAATGAACAAAAATCAACAAGTAAAATTGATTTTATACAGCCTCTTGCAAAGAAGTTATTCTGATTATGCTATTGTGGTTCTCAATGGAGCAACTCTCATCAACGCACTAAGTCCCGGTCAGAGTAGAGAGTATTATGCATTAGCAATGAAGTAAAATGTCAAAATTCTGGTTCCTGCTTGTTTGTAAACTGAGCCACAAGCCTCAAAGCTTTAAGTCAAAGAAGATGTGTGCGTGTGTGTGTATACATATATATAAGAAATATCCTAATCAGTTGACAGTACCACAGATGCACAGAAGTGGTTGAAGTGTGTATGCTGTGAAATCTAATGAGCAATCTTGCTGTTGCTGATGAAGATCTTGTCAAGACTGAACAATTTATTCATCATCACTGTCCGTACCAGTGACAGCACAACTGTTAAAACCACCAGATTAGTTCTATTTTCCTCTAAAAAGTAAAACAGTAGAAAACATTCCACCCACTCATCCTACTCTGATACAGCATACTCACTGAGCAGCCCTAAAAGTTAGCTGCTGGCAGCAAATGGTCTTAAATGTGATCATTAGCAAACTCAGAGCCATGTGGAGAAGGAAAGGTAGAGAGAGATTTCCAGCCTGCACAGAAAACTCTCCCAAAGCAAGAATCATTGGAAGCTGCTTGCATAAAAAGACTGAAGTGCCATGTATAAATCCAGAGGCTGCCCCACAGCGTTGTGCAGTCTCACTGTCACAGGGTATAAAACACAATGTGCAGCTGGTAGCTATGCAGAGAAAGCATGGTAAATTAAAAAGAGGAGTAAACACACCTACTTGGCACACAAGTGATGTGCACAAATTTTGTGGGACCTGGGTAAAAACTGAGTAAAATCCATTTTTCTTCTCCACTGTGCAACAGAAGGTACCATCTGCAGAAATCCAAGAGCCGTATAGCATATGGTAGTAATTTTTCCATCTTTTCTTTAAATGGTAGGAAGTCTGTTAGTGTGGTTCCTCTCCCTTACTAGTTTCCCTCAGTCATTTTTCATGTCAGTTCTGACAACACAGCTATCGTAAGAGGTACAGGCTGTAGATACAGGGTTGTCATGACTGATGTCAGAAGGCCCAAATGCAAGGAGTTTCTCAGACCTTGCACTGGCAGCTCCAAACATGGAATATTCCCTGTCAGCTTATGCACCACTGCAACAGGAAAACTACATCTTCTGTGGTACAGTTTGGTTGTGTTCATGGGCTACTCTGGCTACAGAAGTCCAAAGTGTAGATTTGCACATAACCTAGAGCTGCAGTCAAATTAAGACCACCTCAGAATTATGAGGTCTGTATGGGGAGATAGCTTAATTTGTCATGCAAGAGATGAGAAGTTATCCTGTGGAGTTTTTTCTAATAGCTGCAGCGTAATTCTGGGCTGCACAAGCTAATGCCATGTGAGTCCCCTGCACCTGTGGTTCAGACAGACCTGTACTGCCACTTCCTCTTGATTGCTGATTTACTTTAGCTTCTCATTGTAGGCATACACTGTGGTGTTCTGCATGCACTGCTAACCAGAGCTTTCTTTCAGAAAGCTAGATTTTGTTCAGAGGTTGTCTCTGTAAGCAATTTCTCCAGTAGCCTGATATGCCATATCCCATTACAGATTGCAAAACAGAGCCAGCAAGTATGACTAGGGATTTTCAAAAAAAATAAAAAAGATTTTAAGTTTATATCTTGATTTTAGAATGTGCAAGTGAAGAAAATCTTGCCTTCAATAATTACGGTGCTGAGAGAAATAGAGCTCAGAGATAATAGAAAGGCCAGTGTAGTAATTGCTTGTAGTACTAAACAGTTGATACAGTGGGAAATTTGAAATGCTTAATGAACTGATTTAAAGGTAGATATGCTGTGTCCTATAACAATGACTACAAATGTTCTGCTAGACACCCCATTTGAGACAGGTTTTTAATTCTCTCTTTTTTCTATCTTCTGCCACTTATACAAAGATGAGGCAATAATATCCCTTCAGTAATGGAAATACATGAAATCACTGTACAAATCTATACGTTTTGAAAAAGCTTTACGCATCTTAAATTTGGGTAGACATTTTCACTCATCACCCTTATGCTGCCATCTCATCAGAAAACATCCAAAAGTCTTCCAGTTAGGTAACAATACATATATCCTAGCTGATGCCATGCACCTGTTCAGGCTTTCTCATGTTGGAATCTGCTGTGAAGCGGATAAGTACAACCTCTTTAAAGCAGAATTCTCTCCAAGAAATGTCCTTGGTGCCGATGCTTTTCATCTCCTGTAGTCTTGGGTGGCTCTCATTCTTCACTGGAGTCTAGTCCTCATGTTAGTACTTTATAATGTATGTGGTGGCCTACCTATCCAAAACTTTCCTACAGAAGATCTGATACCAGGAACTGCTGCTTTTATTATTCATCTTCCTTTAACTTGTCTCCCTTTTTTCTCCTCCTCCATTTTCCTCCTCCTCCCTCCCCCTAAACACTCATTTCCTTTGACACTAGAAAATGGCAGCGACAGTTACACAGGCAAATGTGCCATTAACCAAGCTTCTGCTATTCCATGAAGCTCTATAAATCTCCTGAGGGAAAAAACAGATTGTGTGTGAAGTGCTGGCTACAGCTTCTTTGCTGGACCCTCCTGAACCTTTCCCTCAAAAGGAGGTGGCAGCTGTCACCTTCTACAAGGAGGGGAGCAGGACTACTGTGAAAATTTCAAGGTTATTAAAGACTAAACGCTTGAAAGTTGGGATGCTAAATTCTTCTGCAGATTTTCAAGAGACTGTGTGGCTTTCAAGAGTACTGGCAGGGTTTGAATTCAGCATTTTTGTCAAAGCTGGGGCAGGTGGACTCTGGTTTACCCTGCTTTATGTGCCCAGACCTCTGCCCCAACTGCATGGTTAGATGAGAACTAGTGTGTGCAGTCCTTTTGTATGCCCAGGCAGGGAAGGAGCTGATCCCAACAGGAGGGACTAGATTGTGCAGGACACTGCAGGTAGCACCATCCTCACCAGTGGGACACAGCCTGAGACCTGCGGTGCAGAGGTGACCACGGCATGCACACTGCACCTGGGCGAGCCAATGGCTGCCAGCTCTTGAAAAGTCATGGTTCATTTATTTCTGGCTTAATATACACACTTAGGCATCTAGTTTTAGCTTCCATGGCAGGGGTTTTTGGGGGGAAGGGGCACTTGGAGGAGTTTAACCACTCATTTTGTTTTTCTGCAAATCTTCTCAAAAATAACAAAAGGTGTGTTTTAATCAGTGTGTGAAGCTAAAAGTATTAGGGCTCGGTGCATTTGACTTGGGTGACTCAAAATGCGGACAGAGTATTCTGCCATTCTTTCTGCTGCCCTCTAACCCTGATTTTGTAGTGAGTTGAGAAGCTCTGGCCCAGCCACCTGAAACAATTAGGTCACTTTTCATGTGCAGCAGCTCAGGGTATGCAATGCTAATCAGAGACTCGATGAAGCAGACCTGTATTAGACATTAAATGACAGCTGAGTGACAATAGTACTAGGAGTTAAGTGAAATTTAAAAATATACCAAATGGAAAAATGGCACCATTAAAAGCCTCATCTGAGATGATTATTCTTTTTTTCTAGAATTATGGAAGACAGTTGGAAAGGATTTAAACAGAACTTTGTTGCTGCAAGGAATTGATGCCAGAAATGGAAGGCAATCAGAACAGATCTTTATTTTCTGACAATAGCTGGGTTTGAAGCTCTGAGGGTATTAAATAGTTTCAACTCAAACAGTAAAAATGGTTACGAAACCATGTACCAGAAATTTGAAAGGTATTACATTTGTACAAAGATGAAAAGTCTCGGAGAGCTGATGGTG
Organism: Scytalopus superciliaris; assembly: GCA_013400415.1. Classification (NCBI taxonomy): domain Eukaryota; kingdom Metazoa; phylum Chordata; class Aves; order Passeriformes; family Rhinocryptidae; genus Scytalopus; species Scytalopus superciliaris. The sequence goes on along the minus strand of VXBX01002369.1, from coordinate 1,045,491 downwards.
GGTTGCAAATGGTTTGAGGAGGTAATCCATGTTTTCACTGACTTCTTGCTGTCTCTTGATGACCTTACTGAAAAATCAGGCAGGAGTAAAGAAAAAAACAGCCATCAGAGAACCAAAACTAGTGGTTAGAAAGAGAAGAATTTGCCAAACAGAAGTTTGGTAGTCCATACAAATAGCTTATGGACCATGCACTTGAGATGCTGATTTTATGTGGTTTGAGAGAGGGAAAGTTCAAAGGACTGTAAGAAAAAATATTGGAGAGAACAGAAAAAGCAGAATTCACACAAAAAACCCTCCACCTGTAATGCTATTTATGTTGTGAGAAACAAACAAAAAAGCCAAGAGAACCCCTTGCTTTTAGAGAATAACCCTAGTTCTTTAAAATTCCATGGATTGGCAGGAATTTAATTTTGGCAGAGTGTACTCAGCATTTTCAAAAAACATGAGAAGTGCTGTTATCTCTTTGGGACTCAGTGGACAGCGCTGCAGTGGAAGATTAGTGGGCTATCAAACTGAAGTGTGTTCCATTTCAGTTAAAGGCAGGAGCACAAGACAACAAGGCGGGGTGTTGGAAAATAATTACAGGCAGTGAAAACAAAAAAAAAATCTGTTTATAGCAGTGAGCACACCATTTTTACAGAATGTGGGATATGTAACAAAGCAACAGACAGGTATATTTTGTAGTATCAGGGAAAAAAGCATCTAAATTACCTGAAGGTATTCAAGCAATATCCTCTTCTGAGAACAACAAGCAAGTAACAAGGAGAATATGAAGTTGTTTCAAAGGGATGTAAGAGCTCTCACTGAAGAAGCATCTTTTGACTCTCTCAGTAGAAAAGGTCTTCTCTTAAGTCAGAGGTCTCAGGAGGAGCTGGGTAAACCTGCTACCCTGTGAGATGTGCAGCTCATGGGAGTGTGAACAGAAGGGGTTCAGAGCCTTACCAAGGGCTCTTGGCAGGCTTTGGGTAGTTGCTCTCAGCCGCCCGCTGCACCTTAAGCCTCAGCTGCTATTTTCAAGTACATTCACATGCTCCCCACTTGTGAGAAACACAGGTTTGTTTGTTTATCACAAGCTGGGAGTGTGAAAGTGCTTGTAAATAGCGCTCTGCCATCTTGCCCACGCAGGGCCCTCCCTTCTCTGGGCAAAGACCCCACCAGTGTTGCCTCCTTCCCTTGAACTGCTATGTTGCCATCACCTGCTGCTGTAGTGCGGCTCCCACGTGGGCTCCGAAGGCAGGTCCCACCTCAAACAGCCTTGTAGCTCTTGCAGGTACTGCTGGGACTTCAGTAGAGGCTTCTGGCAGCTTCTGAAGTGTTTAGAGTCACTTGCCCTCGACTGAACAAAGGAAAACATAAACCCTCCACAGCGCAATCTAGTGAAGTTCTTGGATGATACATTTTTGTGTTTAAAAAAAGGTCAAAGTCGTTGTCAATTTGTCTTTACTCACAAACAAGGGGGGAAGGCAAGAGACCCTGGATTGCTGAACTAAGTGGCTTTTTACCAAAATTCCCCACCCAAATGAGCAACCTGACCATGAAAAGCTGTCTAGTGGGCAGAGGGTTAGAAACTATAATAAAGAGATTCCTGTTCTGAGGTAGTAAGTGACAAATCGGTTGTTTACACATCTTTGAGCCGAACAGAAGCTCAGTCTTCCTAACAGTGTGGTTAACGTTGGAGATTGGTTGTGTGCACATCACGGGTGCTAAACAAAAAATTAATGTCCACTTATTCAGATAAAGCAGAAGTCAGTCACCATGATCCATGGGAGTAAGAAAACATCATATAGTTTTGTCTGAGAGAGCAATAGCTAAAACCAACTGCAAGATGTGGATGGTATTGTGATGGACAAGAGAAACCTGCCACAATTTACCTGTCCATGATCAGGAATAAAAATTACTCCTTACGGTAGTCTTATTACTTGAACACAAAGCTGGATGCCTGCTGGCATAAATTACTGTTTTTCCCACAGGTAATGAAATTAATCTTACCGACAGTGTACACTACAAATGGTAGTTCCCAGCTACTTTTCCTCTTTGGTGACTTTTCTTGTTGTCTAATGAGTACAGAGATAAAGGTTTGGTGAGTTCTTGTTCAGTAATCCATTTTGTCTCTTCAAAACAACTCAAGAATTAACATTGAATTTGCTGGGGAGTGAATTTGAAGGAATTAGTTTTTCCATTTTTACCCAAGATCATCCACGAAAGAAAAATCCCTGTTTTACCCAAGAAGACCTAAACCAACTCTTTTTACCTACCAGACCCACAGGGAAATCCTAGATGTGAGGAAGAGGTTCTATGGGATTAACATATACTTCAGAAATTTCCTCTTTTGACTATTCTGCTTTGCATGAGACAATTGAAACATATACTGAGCCAAAAACTGGGGATGAATTGCCTGGCACTCATCTGGGAAGTGGGATAACTGTGTTGTAGTCGTGAACACTTAAGTGAACATGTGTTTGGTAAGGTTCATAGTCATTCACTTCCTTTGCTTTATTTTTGGTTAAAAATGCCTAAGACAAGGAAAAAATACTTTGGTTTGAATCGAACTTCTTTAATTTTTTTCTTTTAATTGAAAAAACTTGGTTTGGATCAGACAAAGGAAAGTACTTTTGTTCTGTATGCTGACACAGCTGGGGGAAATTGTTCATGAATCCCCTAGTGACAGCCCACTGGGAGCGGGAGAAAGAGAGGAGAACAGGATTTACCCATGGCTCAGTGGACTCTGTGACTGTAAGATCCTTAGCTAGTGGTGACTTGACATGATCCACAATGTCAAATACATTTTAGGAGTCAGGCCTGTCCCAATGGCCTGTCATTTGTGGAGCAAGAATTCAGTAAGCAGGGACAGTCTCACATTTGGATTTTATGCACTGTTCTAATTGCTTCCTCACACCCAGAAGAAACAGAGCTGTGCAGAGGAGGTTGCAGTGAAAGAGCTGGGGCTCTTTAACCCTGAGAGAGCTGTTTGTGGATGTGACACTGCTGGTTTTGGATCCTTCCTAGCTCATCTGCACAGCGCAATGTTGGGCTGGTGAACTCACCCTGTGCTGGCAGCAGTTCAGGGCACCCTGTGCTGCACACTGATGCAGATCCCCAAGCACTCACAGGAAGTCAGCAGGCTGAACAAATGCTGTCTGCAGACCATATCTCTGCATTTAACAGACCTGTTAACACTAAAGGAAGGTTTGGCTCTGTCTTTGGCTGTGAAATATTGCTCAACAGTAATTTTGGACTTTTTTTTTGTTTGTTTTCTGGTTTTATTTTTTAAGACAAAGACGTTACCAAAAGGTTTATCTGAGGAGAGTCTTTCTCAGAGAAGCACAGTGCTATGGATGTGATCTGAAAATGCATCTTTGGCCTCAGCACTGAGGATGGAAGATTTTGGCTGTTTAGACAAGTCCTTCTCAGTTCTGTGTCTCAAAGGTACCTGAAAATTATTCTAAATGCTTCATAGTGCAAGTTGCAAAGCAGCTCATTACACTTACACTGTCAGGCAGTTAATGTTTAAAAATTACTTATTTTCTGTTTTCGTTGCTCTCCCTCAAAAGAAATATATTCTGTTTTATCTAAACAGAAATAGATCTGCCTACTTTGCTTGCAAAAACTGCCTGTAATATAGTTGAAAGGTTTGCTACTCACCTTTTTTCATTTTCAAAATTAAATAAAAAAGAATTAATTGCTCAGCTGCTACTCTGACATCAAGGAAAACTAACTCATAGAAATTGTTCCGACATAGCTTAGAAATGGGCTGGGTGCCAGCAAGGAAGCATAGGGAAGTTAAAAGCAATATAATTTTGCTTTATGCAGTTCTTTTATTGCTGCATTACTGCAGTACAGCCTGTTAGTTAGGGCCTGAGTGTCTCACAGGTTTTTTTTCTTGCTCCTAAAGGTATGAGCAGCTTTGGTACATTTTAGACAAGGGACAATGAGCTTGGTACATGCCATCCTCAAGCACCCTCAGTGTCTCATGAGCTGAGAAAATTAATTAAGAATGAATCGCATGCTCAAAATCTCACCCAATTCCAAATAAAGCCAATTAAAAAAAAATCCATGATAACTTTTAAAAGAATTAAAAAGCCAGAGTATAACCAGGTCAAGGAGAATGGTCAGCATGTTTATTTAGCCTACAAGTTTCAGTAGCTGAATCTAGTTTAAGCCAGAAAAAAGTCAAGTTGCTCTGGACATCTTGGAGATGAAAACAATCTTACTGTCAGTGCCCACCTTGAAGAAAGCAACACTTTAGAATCAAACTTGTCTGTTCTTGGAGAAAGCTTGGAAGACCACACCAGTGGTCTGACTACCAGGATTCATCTGTGCTGAGTCTGAGCAGAATATTACAGGAAAGGTTGCAGGTCTGACTTGCAGTGGGTAGCAATGTGATATGCCAACACAGAATTAGTTCTTTAGTGTACTGTTATGTGAAAAAAATTGCACCTCTAAATGCAGCAGAGGCAATGACTGCAGTTCTATTCCAAGACCCATGCTTTAGGGCTATTCCTCCCTTCAAAGAGATGCCTACTGGCAAACTCAGGGCTATTTTTACAGAGCAATCTCTGAAGATGCTAAA
>VXBX01002369.1:920217-1040859 GCA_013400415.1 Scytalopus superciliaris | reverse complement strand
AAAAAAAAAAAAAAAAATAGAGGCAGAGAAGTCTCCTCTTTAGACATAACCAGTCAAAAAATGCCATCTCTGTATCATGTCTGGGGGCTGTCTCCAGTGCTCAAGGTGGGTTTTTTTGAAGGGCAGGGCAGTTTAAAAGGAAGTAAAATTCAAGTGCTCTGCTATGGCTATTTTAAGGCAGGGGAACTTGTGTTCTGGAGAGTTTTTGGCGGCAGCTGGTGCCAGAGAAAGGCAAAAGTAAGTTGCTAGATCTGTTTCAAAAGTTACCACCAGGAAATAAGACAGTTTCATTTATAACCCATTTTCTGTTTTGTTAAAGAGGCCAGCCTCGAATTTTACTGCAATGCACTGCAGGTAGCCAAGCCTCCAGCATGGGAATTGTGAACAACAAAAGTAATTGTGTTTTCAAAGAACAGGACGATCTAGAAAACAAAATAAAGGTTACTTAAGTTTCATATGACTGTAGTCATACCTTGCTCACAGTGTATCAGGAGAGTCAATTAAATCTGCAGGTTTTTTGGATGCACTCCTGATTCTCAACCATTCTCTCTTTGGGGTTTTAACTGTGGTTTAACTGCTGTAGCTTTATCTGGAGCTAAGCAGCTTGCACCAATTTCAGGTTGCTGCTGCTTATTAAAAATTGAACTATACCTTTTCTCTGTTCTTAAGGGATATACCTGAGGTTCTGAGCAGCTCTGAAATTGAGTTTGTCAGTAGGAAATACACGTGGCACTTACTGGACTGCACAAGGAAGAGTGGTATTGGGGGCTGCTTGAGCAGAGCTGGAATGACTTTAACTGAGAGCACTGCTAGTTTTCCACCATTTTGTCAGCAGGAAAAACCTAGCTGAAAAAGCAGAATTGTTGTTTGTAGTTGGTTTGTTCCTAGAAATGAAATTAAGTACATGCCAGTGAGCTGCAACTCAGGCGAAAACTGTTCAGGCAGCCTCAGAGAACTCTGCTGTTCATGAATCTAATCAAAACTGTGACACTTGCTCCCTTCCTCCCCTCATGATTTGCTGGTTGCCTTCTCACAACACAAAATTACGCTCTTGAAAGACTGATTTTTAAACCATTCTCATAGCAAAATAAGACCACATAGGAGTCTCTGGGTGCTACCACAGTATAAGCAATTATTTAAATAAACGTGTTTCCTCATCACTGGCCCTTTTCCTAGAGTTCTTGCTCTCCTGCTGTAGTGGTAATCAGGAACAAAACGTATACAAAAAAGGTTTACTGAAGAACAGGATAGAAAATCAAGACCAACAACCTAATTTATAACAACCTGCTAAAATACAAGCTATAGCATTAAAGAACTAATAATAATTTAAAATTGTTAAACAATTTAAATAAGCTTTAAATAATTTTAAAATCTCCCTATTTCCAGAAACACAAAAACACCTTTTCACATTTCGAATGTGGATATTCATTAGTCAGCTAAATTGCCTCAAAACACCATCATCTACTTAAGCTAATGAGCTGGTTTCACACTGAAGCATGTGAAAAGTATTCATACATTTTGTTTTGCAAGGCTGAAATGTACAGGTCATAATCTCCACCAAAGAGATGGTAACAAACAGTTTAGAGAAGATAATGTCTTGATTTGAGATTATTGCCAAGTGAATATGCATCTAGCAGTTGGATAGAGAGCTGTTTGCTTTCCAGATGCTGATAGTATAACCAGTAACACATGAGACTGATGATACAGTTTTCAATTGATACCAAATGATGAAAACATATAAAATTTGGTGTACAAGAGATGTGTGAGGAGAATATAATTAATGCAAATGACCTGTTACTGCTTTGCTCTTCAGTTATTTTGTTAGATTATTTATGCTGAATTCCTTCCTCTGGCTAGATTCTCTTCTAGGACTTTCTCACCTGTGCTGAGAGCAAGAATCTGTGTGTGATACAGTCAAATTGACAATAACAGAGATAAGCAACAATTTATAAATCAGAGTGGCAATTTCCTGCATTAAATTCACCTTATTTTAAGATAGATATCTGTTAAGACCATGTTAAAATGTTAATATCTATTACTCCAAGGTTTGTGGGACAGGCCCCATATTCACAGAAGTACAAGTGTCTTAAATTTATTTGAGGCTTTCTCATACAATAGAAAGATCAATTCTCTCTCCAGGATAAGAGCAAGGGGACTGCAGTGCTATGTGTAGTTAAGCTTTTCCCATTCTTTTGGTTCTGTAATTGGTTCTTACTGCAGCAGCTTTTGTGGTGACCTACTGCATTAACAGGAGTAAAAATGAACCTTCTTGTCACTGCAGCACCACCACCTCCACCCACAGTTTTTTCACAGGCATTTTGGAAGGAAATTTACAGCCTGCTTTATATGCACAATTAATAGTAACACATTCTCCTATGTTTTTATAGTCAAAGGAAAGGAATAAAATTCAATAGGATTTTTTTTTCTGTATACATTTCCTATATGCATACCTAAAACCAATTTTACAGCTAAGCCAAGTCTTCAGTTTCATGTCTTCAATTTCATATCTTCATTAAGAATGTAAAGAGTTACTGACATCTCACTGAATACATTAAAAAAATCTAAAGTCAATTCACTTTCTAATCAGTGAGATTTTCTTCATCTGACTCCTCCTCATTTTTCATCTCTAAGGAAACAAGCATTCATTCTGCCATTAAAATAGTCTCTTGGTTGCTTGATAGTTGGCTTGTTCCCACTACAAATACTTCTTTCACCCCATGCCTTATATTTCTCGGTTTAGCCGTCTGCCAGTGACATCAATGGTGACGTTACCAGAGGACTCTCTTTGGAGGTGCAGGAGACGCGGCAGCAGGAGGCAGAGGTGGACTGTCCTCAAAGCAGCCAAGTGATTTCCCAGTGAAATAGAAGGAAGGAAAGCACAGAACATATTGGGGGGAAGTTGAACTGCTCCTACATACAAAGATATTTTAAGCTCATGTCAGCTGTTAGAAACCCATATACAGAAAACTCAGTTTCAGGGACTGCTTCCATTACATTAGCACTATGCAAAATGGATCTTAAAAATATTAACAATATTTTTTCTTAGTAAACCTAAGAATTTTTCTTTCAGGCTTCCTGGCTTGAAATCTCCTTTCATGTCTACTGGCTCTGATCCTTGATTCTCTTTTTCTGTCCTGTGTTCCTCTCTCCCTACACCTGTCACTTCAAAACTGTTACCTTGCTACACATTCTGGCCAAGCCACTCTTCAGCATCTTTGGAAAATGCCCTCCTTGCTGTACTGAATGTCTCTAGAGGCTGAGTTTGGTACTTCAATGTATTGTTCTTTATTTTGCAATATGTAATGTAAAAATGGGGTTTGAACCTGAAAAGCTGAAAAATGTGAAGATAACAGATGCCTATGACCCAGTAAAGAGGTCTTTATGCAATAATGAAATGCTGATGGCACTTAGGGACATGGTTTAGAGGCAGACTTGTCAGGAAATGGCTGGACTTGTTGATCTTAAATGTCTTTTTCAACCTAAACTATTCTATGATTCTATGTGGGACTTTAACACCATGAGATAGAAATTTGAAGGACAAGGAGTTAATAACTGCAAATTCAAAGTGCATCTGCACTTGTGAATAGTTGGCTGAATCAAACCAAACCTCTTCCAAAATCCCTATTTATATAATTTCTTCTCAGTGGACTGGACTTCGCTTTTAAACAGATACCATAATATATGGTGTAGGACCTGTTTTTCTATCTATACTAATACTTCACAAATCAATAACTTGCAAAACAGACTTATTTTGATAAACTCCAGGAAGCCGAAGATCCTGTGTTAACTGGGATATATGTCCTGTTCAAGCTGAGCACATTTCCAACAGCATATGTTTGCCCTAGGCATCACTGACAGCAGCACTGTTAGCCACTAGTGGCCATTCCTCTGCAGAGCTTCTGGCAAAACAGTCTGATGATACAGTGAGAGTGAAGGCGTTTTGCTCATCCTCCCTGAACACTATCAAGTCGTGATGAAAAAGAAACCCAGCAATGATAAACGGAAGAGTGAATGTTCATATACAAGTCACTCATCGTTACGCTGATATTTTGTCTTTACTTTTAAGTTGTAAGAGGAGGAAGAAGGGCAATGTGGTTACAAACTGCAATGTATTTGGCTGGTGTTGGTGCATAATTAAACAGTGGGCCCAAGTCACAATGTTTTTAAAATGCTTAAGACAGGAGATGATTGCATGTGTAACGACACGAAATTCAGATTTTTAGAAGCAGATATTTAACACAAAAAAACCCTGACTGTTTCTTTCTCTCTTCTGCAACAAGAGCTCAGGAGGAGTAGAATATTTCCCCTGCAGCAGGCAGTAATATCACTAAGGCTTCTATTGTAACTAGAGCTGATCCTCCTTTGTGTTGTTACAAAAGGAAGACAGCACCCTTCAGTGAGCACTCACAGGTTTCTCTGATCACCTTTAAAACAAAGTAGAGGACCTATTTAATAGAACTGATTAACTAAAGGACAATTTTCATGCTTAGACAAAACTCTATTCTAAAAAAAAATTAAAATATTTTAATGCATTTCAATAACAGATATTGAAAAGCTGTGCTTTAAGACAGGCTGTCTTTTCTCCAGTTGACAGTTTTACTTCTGTTGATAGTGCTTCTAATTAATACTTTGCATTTTATCATATCAAGTGTTCATGCACTTAAAGATTAAATTAAATGAGCTGTATGGCACTATTGTGTAATAGGCTATGAAAGGGCTAGATGTACCTGGAGTGGGAGAAGACACTGTGTAATCACACCTGGAGTGCCTCAAGTACCTAAGGAAAGGAATATACCCTTTATCAGGAAATTTATACCTGATACAGAAACTTCATCACTTTTCAGTGAAATGTATTTAAGGTCATGCAGAAAGTGGTCTGATATCTCTTAACTTTGTGTAAAAGGTAGGCCAGGCCTTCATGTGAAGCAAGTGGGTATTGCCCCAGTGAAGTCAGACAATTTGTGTCTGTTTTCTTTAGGTGAAATTCTAGCTGACTGCCCCTTGAAGTTGGTTTGATTTTTAGAAATCAAAAATTGGTAACGGGCTTCTCTGCTTACATACTGCCTGATAACACACCAAGTTAGTATCCAAGCAGGTAGTATTTGAGACACTTATCTCCCTTTACAGAAAAGGCTTAAAATCTACAGCAGGACACCAGTTGTTTAAATAGGTTGGGTTTATCAGTGCACTGCTGACAGCAGTTTAACAGGGAAATAAGGTGCTTTTTTTCTGTACTACAATAAAAGTTACTTGTTTAAAAGAGGATGATAAGGAAAAAATACAATTGAAGCAATGCTAAATAAGATATNATTCTGTACTCCAGTCATGACAAAAGGTACACATTCTTAGAGCAGGTTAAAGTGCCCTGGTAACAGATTGACAGCCACCCAGGGTAGACAGGCAGTAACTGTGATTGACATATGGCTGAAAGCAGTAGAACTGTGAGTGACATAAATGTGTATGATCTTATAGGACTGCAGTGTGGGTGGATTAACAGACACAGACATGTAGAAGTGGAAAACAGTTGCTTGATGATGCACAGGATGCAAGTTTGAACACAAAGCCCTTCAGGAAGTGCCCTGAAATTCATACTTGTCTTGTCTTTGTTTATCTTTCTTCAAGAAAATTATAACAACAATAAGAAAAGCCGAAAAGAAAAACAAAAGAATAGCCCACATCCTTGTCTGCTCTTTTTTCTCACAACAAAGAAAGAGTGTATCAGAGAAGTCCAAATCCTTTCACACTGCTCTCATGCTGGCACAACTTTAAAGTCTTGGTAGTTTAATTCATGTAAGCATTCAAAAGTTTGGCTGATATCTGTTTTCCCCCCTCCTCTTAGACTTGAAAAAGTAGACCAGAATTACTAGGGGAGGAAAAAATTCCTTTCAGCATTTCTGTGTTTTGTTTCACATTGAAAAGGAAACAGAGAACTTTGAAAAGAAAAATTACTGGAAAAACTGACAGACCTTTCTTGAGTCTCTAAAATTATTTGTTTAGGTTTGATTCCAAATCAAGACAATGGCTTGCTATTTTGTTTTGTTTCTAAATAAGAATCAGGCTATGCTTGATAGACATATTATTCCAATGGCCATGCTTGGTCCTGTCAGGATCTGCTGGGGGAAAAAAAACCAAAGGAGACTGCAAGTTTTATGCAAGGCTAAAGAAGTTAAATTAACAATGTTTGGAATTGAAATGACATTGTATTTTAAGATCTGTCTTAGTGCAGAGCAGTTGTAGCTAAACCAATCAAAAGAACTAATACAATTCCAAAGTTATAGTTTGCAGACATTTTTAGGTGATACTTTGCCCAATATCTAAATTTTTCATTTGCTGCAAGTTTGTAGTCACTTAACTCTCTAGATTTTAAATCTAAACTTCAGACTTTTCCCTCTGACCTGATGAATTCTTAGAAGCCAGCAAGAGGATTCTTAGAGCTTTTTAAGTATGCAGAAGCTGCAAAGTCAGCTACAGAAGTAAACAATGAAGATCAATAGCAATATCTCCCATGTTCAAAAGGACATCTCCCCGCAATTTCAGTTCTCCTTTCGAGGATCTTGTCAGGGAGTGAATAGCTGTCAAGAGCTGTGGAGTACACTGTCATCCATCAAGTCACATTGCCTTCATCTGAACTGATGCACTGGCCAGCAATTGAACTGTTGGAGTTCAGTACTGTAGTTGGTTTTGCTTGAACTTGTAAGTGTCTATTGAAAGCCTCTTTTTGGAGTTGCCTGGTCAGTGTTTACATTTCTCTCTCATTCCAAAACTTCTCCTGGCATTGTTTCTGTTCTCCTGCCTGAAACCTTCCTATTTGTCCACTACATTTTGTCTCTTCCCCTTCAGGCTTGAGAAGACAAAGTACAAGCTCATGCTTCTATACATCTGTGTTCCCTCTAAATCTAGGTGTCACACGTGTGTTCTGAGATGTTTGCTATCAATAAAATAACTTTGAACCTGTAAATGCTTTTCCCACATTTGTGGCAAAATAACCTTCTAGTATTGGTCGAGTATTCCAGTTCAGTGTGGAGGCCATTTTCATAATTCCTAAGGAGATATATTAGAATTTACACAAAACTCTAAGATGAATGAGAGTGGTAGAGTCACATGGAAAAAATGTGAGCACTGGCCATGATCAACAGAGAGATTCTCAAGCCACTTATTTTTGGAGTTCCCAGCAAGAAAGCAAGGGCATGTTTGAGACAGTAAGGAAAAGGGCTGATCTGCTTCAAAATTCAGCATCTGCGTTAGTGATATTGGAGGTCCAGCACTGGGTAGATAAAATGTATTCCTTCAAATCTTAGTGTTTAAGTTGAAATATTTGGTTTCCATGTGCTTTCCCCCCTCCCTTTCTTTCTCAGCTTGTCTTCTGACACCTGCATTGGTGAAGTGGATTTTTTGCTAAATCAATTAACATCTCCAAGATATTTAAAAATGCATTTCATGGCTTGTTGTTGGCAGTTTAGGCAACATTATGATTTTGTTCACTCATGCTCTGCATTGCTTTTATATCACTTTTCCACATATGCTTCAGACTTCTTTTCATGTATTAAGCATCAAGAACAATTTAAATCTGGTTAGAGAAGTAAGAACAGCTAATTAGTAACTCTACTTGGTACTTATATTATAAAGATACAATGTTGTGTAAACATTTTGTTCAAAATATTCTCTCTGTTACTTCCATTGTAACAATCTCTTCTCTTGACACCTTTCCCACCATGATTTGTTTTTCCTCTCCAGTCTTTTACCTCTTCCTTTGTTCATCTTTTCTAGTCCAGTCATAAATAGTGTCAGACTCCCGTGGCCTCTGTTACAATACAAAATATCAGCTCAGTGTTGCACAGAGGTGAAAAAGTCAAAGGGGATGTTAAGAGTTACTAAGAAAAGAATAGAATAAGACAGAAAGAATCACTGTACTACTGTACAAATTCCTGCTGCATTCTCAACCTTGACTGTTGCAAAGAATTAGGAGAGCAAGTGTGATTTAAGGTATAGAGTGTTTTATACAGGAGGAAGCACTAAATGGTTTCATTTGCTTGGCAAAAAAAGCAGGAGATAATATGCAGTTCTATAAAAGACGTGTGGAGCACAGAAAGCGGATAGGAAATGACTACTCGTTATTTCTCACAACACAGGAAGTAAAGTGCACCCAGTGAATTTATAAGTTATAATAAATTAGCTTTAATAAAAACTCAAACCAATATATTTCTCCACAGCATATAATTGAAACTCAGCACCACAGGATTTTGAGGAGGCCAAGGCCAGAAGGGGGGGGGTCAAAAACAGACTGAACAAATTCAGGGCAGAAATACATTTGTGGCCACTGAACATGATGCCCTACATTCACCTTTTATGTCAGCTCTTTTGAGCTATTACATGAATTGAAGCTACAAGGTTGTTTCAGGAAAAGTTCACCCAGAATTTACACTGCTTTTTGTAGTCCTTACCAAAATAGTACCTAAGTTCTCCTATTGCTGAAGAGAGGATACTGAACTAGGGGAAGGTTTGGTCTAATTTTGCACAACTATTCTTATATTCTCTGAATGATGTCATTCTGACGGTAAACTCAGAAACCTTTTCCTATATTGAGGTGTAGTGAGTGATTTATCTCCTGGAGATTTGGACTTCATCTTCCTTGACATCATTTGGTCTCACCAGACTAGACACATTGGTCTTGAGCAAGGTAGGGGCCACTGGTCTCATAAAAGTTTTGTCTGTGTGAAGTTTTGAAAAAGATGGCTAGATTTCTAAAAACCAACAATAAAATGGAAAGAGAAGTAACCTTGAATAATCTGGGAGATGTTTTTCTAACTGGACTTTATTAATGATAGTTTCCTGCTGTGGCTATTTGCATACATTTATTGAGCAGAGAGCTATTTTCCTTGCTTTGGTTTTGTCTCATAAAACTCCAAAGTATGGAACTCTCACTCATTCTTGCTGGGGATGAAATGTTGGTGGTTTAGATAGCAGTTATGGCTTGTCATTAATTGGCAGGTTTAGCATATGTGGTTTTGTTGTATAGGAACTTTCAGTGTTTCTTTTACATCTTTCCTTTCCCACTGCAGCAGTAAGTGCTCATGTGCTCTTGAGTTGTCATAGGACCATGCAGCTCCAGACAGGGATAAGGAAGACTCTGCTAAAAAAATCAGTGTATTTAGGGCAGGACTCGGCAAAATAAATGGGAGCCTGTTTTTCTAAAGGCTGATTTATGCCAATAAGAAGATCCTTGTACAGTATGAAGCGGCACTGTGCTGATCTCAACAGAGCTACTTTCTTTGGTGGGCATTAAGAATCTGGTCCCATGTCTTAAGTGCATGCAATTATCAGCACTGCACCTGGGGAACGTTTTGCTTCTGTCTCCTCTTCTCCTTTCTTTATGGCTGAGTAACCCTACAAATGTACTCTTTTTCCCATTGCTTTTCTTGAAGGTTATCCATGCTCACGTGGCAGGCTGTGTTTGTGGCTGCATGTCACTGGATGTGCAAGTTTTGATGCTACACATTTGGCGGCAGTGAAAGCACAGCAGCATTGGCTTTGCTGCAGCCCTACTGCTGGCATTGTGTGATACTTGTGGAGATTTATGGGTTTGAAAGCTAAATTTTGGAAGAAAAAATCTTGTCAGGATGTATGAAGGTAACACTTTATACCTTTGGAATTAGAGATATGTTTGATGCCAAACCCTGCATCCAGAGGTGACTGATAGATTTCATATCCTCAGCTGAGGAAACTTCAGCATGAGCCACAATGCTTGCATCTTTCCCTGAAATTAATCCAAGATTTTGTGATGGGTAGTCCTGTGCCACACACTGCAGTTGGAGACAGGAATGAAATACATGGATTAGCTTCCACCTAGTTGACTCACTGCAGGCTACTCCGTCCCAGAGGCAATGGGCATAAACTGAAACACAGGAGACTCCATCTGAACTTTAGAAAACACTCTTTTATTGTGAGGCTGACCAAGCTGACACGTGTTACCCAGAGAGTTGCGGGAGTCTCCCCGCTTGGAGATACCCAAAAGCCATCTGGACGTGATCTTGGGCAGTCAGGTCTAGGTGACCCTGCTTGAGCATAGGTCTGGACCAGATGGTCTCCAGAGGTCCTTTCCAATCTTAACCATTTTGTGATTCTGTGATAGATGACCACATAACGTGAAGGCTGATATTCAGTTTGCCAGGATTGCCTTCCTATAGTTTGTTGCTGACAGTGTTACATACATGCTCTCAGCCATGCCAGGAAGGACTGTCAGGATGCATTAGAAGAGGCTGCTCTAGGCATGGTCTGCAATAACATCTGAAGTGTGATCAGACTTCCTTACAAGGAAAACTTCTGCATTTGGTTCCAGCTGGAGCTCAGGAGCCTGCAAGCAGGTTAGGCAGCTGGGAAACTTGGCACAGGATGCAAAACTGGGAATGAAACTACCTGGTAGTGTTCAAACACCTGAAAACCTCTTTTTGTTGCCTTACAGTAGCACTCCTATCAATAAGAACTAGGCCCCTAATCTCAGGAAGAGTACCACCTAATGTCATTACTGTCAAAAAGTCAATGTTTCCCTGCTGCTATCATATTGTGAGAAGTCACAGCAATTCCCTATTTTTAGAACAGAAGTGCAAAACATCAGATATCACTGTGCAGTACTGTGCCTGAATAACTGTTATATTTTTAGGGGAGTTAGTATCTCACAGCTATATTTAATTAGGCAGTGAGCTGAAACAGTAAAGTGCTTTCTAAATGCTAAATATTAGTATTACAAAGCATGAAAAAGTAGAAAAAGGAAAGCTCCACTTTCCTAAATTCCTGTGGTCTATGCATGGAAATCAAAATGGACTGAAGCAGATTTTATCGCAAGCCACTTAAAAAGAGAGACATGGAAGCTTTGCCTGTGCTGGCTGAGCAGCCATAGAGATGAACCCTTTACAAAATCCCCTTTTGTAATCAGTTTGCACATCTTCCTCCAGCACTGTAGATCACGTACGAGCCCTCGCACAGCACGTGTGGGCATTGCTAATAAGATTTACTCTTTATCCATGCCAAGTTTCATCATCCACCGAGAAGGCAGCTTGCTGAGCAGAGGGAAGAGTTAGATTGTGTTGGATGCTGCTGATACTAATGAGAAACTTGGCAAGAATATGGTGGAATATTGCTATAATACAGTAACGTTTTTAAAACAAACAAAAAAAACAGTTTTCAAACCTCTTCGAAAATCAGGAGGCACAATTTATAGGAAATTATTTGTATTCAAGAAGGTGGCAGACCAGTTACAGCAGGTTTTCACATGACCCACTGAAATAATCATCACAGGCAGGTAGTAATAATACAGAGATGACTCTGCCCTCCATTTCCTCATAAGATGTTGTAAAACATTTGGGGGCATATTCTTCCTCCCCTGAGTGCACAAAGAATCAGCTACCTTAGCTGGAGAATACACCTTCAGAGTCATAGCGTAGAGTTATAACTGGTTACAATTTGTTTAGAAAGTGTTTCTCCAAGGACATATAAAATCTTTTGGGTTTGAATTTTCGTCCTGTTTTTTTTATTCCTCACTTCTCCTGCTGCTCTGCAATTCAATTGCTGAAAATCTCATTTACCCAGTGTCTGAATTCAGATCCAGTCATGGTCTGTATTCTCTACTGTAAACTCTGAGGAATGAGTAGCTAGCTACTTCACCATTTCATAGATTTTTTTTTTATATATTTTTTTTTTCTTTTTCCACTTGCCAGTTTCGATATAGGTCATACAAGTGTCCTTCCCTATTGCTGATATTAAGGGAAGAGTGCAGGCATGTTTGTCTTACCATGACAACTATTGGTTCTTGACCATTTTGAAATCCTTCAGCACTTTGTTATTACACACATACGCTGAGTAATATGGATGATGTGTTTGTATATAAAACATCTTCTAAATTGAACATTTTTTAACTACCTAAGTGAAATACTTTTTTACACTTGACAGATGTAAGACATTGTTAACCAGATACTAATTAACTGGTTAAAAAATAGTCTTTTTGTGCAGAAACTAGCAGCCGAGCATCCAAATTCAGCATTAGGTGGGTACAGACTTTTGCCCTGGAATACCCAGGCAAAAATATATATCTATTTTATAGATATATATCATTATGCATTTATTCACCACTATTGACTGTAATTCTGCAAATTAGAAAGCATTTTACATTCCAGAGGTCTGCAATTCTGCTGACTGGTAGCCAGACACCAGATTAGTCAACTTGGCTAGTCCCTTGTCTATGTTGCTGAGTCAAATTGTGATATTTTATTCATATTAGGTAGCACTTGACTGATTTAAACAGGATTACCCATGATGTAATGTGGTATTAAACATGAGTGAGTACATGGCACAACTCAAAACGGGTGTCTCGCTGGGATCACACAGTACACTTTTACAATATGAAAGGAAATGAACTCTAGCCCAATGTCTCGGTAAAACCTATCCTAAAGTATTCTGAGCTGCACATCATTCCTTGCAGTTCCAACAGAGCAACACAGGACTCAGAGAAAGCTTTAATGATCAAACTGTGGAGCTTTATCTCCAACATCATTTTTTAATGGTAGTTTGTACGTTTGTTGCAATACATGTTTGATTCCTGTCGGTGGAAGCCAGGCAAGAAAGTACCTTGGTCCTTCATATGTGGTAATATGCTAGTCACTCATCAAGACATGCTTAACTTTTAGTTCTTACTGCATTTATAGCAGAGGAAAAAGATGACAGATAAAATCACTACTTCCATTTCAGTTTTTTGGATCCCACAACTTTGCCCCTGAGAAACATCCTCATTTGAAGTATTTGACTGCTAACACTTTCTGTTTGCTATTTGTTACTTACTTGGAAGGCAGGGGAATAGTATATTGATTAAAATAAACCTGTTAGATATCCATCAGCTCTTCTAAATACATCACTGTTACCTATCAAATAGACCTCTGGTGATTTCACAATTTCCAAGAACTTGTCTGCCTTGGGTCACTGCTGCTTGCCTGGGTGCTGGAGAAAACTGTTTTTAATGTGACACGGATGCTGCCTTGGAAAAATGTTCTGCTGAGAAATATTTCTTTAATTATTGGGGGAGGGGAGAGCGGGGGGAAGGGGTGATCTTTTTTACACAGACGTTAGATTTCCTGGAATTAATCGGGTAGAAAAATGCCTTTGAGGCATCATTCGGTCCATTAACTGCAATGCCAACCACCAGTGGCTGGACTTGAATACTAACAGATTTTATAACTCTTTGCATTAATAGACAAAGCCAGACAGATTTGCAGTTCAGCCTGGCCCTCCTGTTCTTACCTGCTGCCTTCTGTGTTTATATCCCCAGTGTCTGCAACCTGCTTCCTTTTTTAACAGGGGAGACGTGAATATAAGAAGCTGTGTTGGTTTGCTTATTTAGGTAAAAATTATACAGATGAGTGAACACTTAGAAAACCAGGCTCAGCATCTCCTCCCCCACTTCTAGTTACTACTTTAAAATGAATATTATTGTGGCATTATGTGAGACGTGCCCCATAACACATGGAGCAAAACAGGGGAGTAGGCAGCAGCTGAAAAACTAATTTTTAAGGCTGCAATTTCCTGAATGAAATCTTTTTTCCTAAGATAAGTGTGAAAAAATATAGAAGAAAAACAAAAATATGTCAATGTTATTTAGTGTATGCATGTTCTTTTGTTGGCTACCTCAAATCATGCTGCATGAAAGTTTTTAATAGTATTTTCCACACAGACAGTGTTCTGAATCATAGTGCCTTTCCTAGGGAAGGTAGGAAGTTCTCATATACTTCCTCATTTCAGCATTGAGCTCAGCAGAGGGGTGTAGAGCAGTGTAGACATAGGTTGTATGTGCACCTATTTTGGATTCTTACCTCCATATTTCGCTTAGGCTATTTGGACTTTGTTAGTTAAGCTACGAGTCTCCAAGCAGAACTTTGTTGAAATAGGTTATGGCAATTTAGTATGCAGAATACTTCTCTGAGCTTCTATTACACCAGCACCCATAGAAGATGCTGACCTTGCAACCAACTCTGGATGAGGCATAAAACCCAAAATCCTTATTACTTGGAGTGGTTAATTATCCCAAATTAATCTTAAAATAATAGGAGATTAACTTTATTACCCTGATAATGTTACATTATACACAATTAAGAGTTCCTCCCTGTAGTTTCTATACAGTATATAGTATTTCTCTGAGACCTCCCATGGTGGGTGTTTGGACATGATAATGAAGGGACCAGACAGATAACTATTTAATCGTTTGTTTATCTGTTTGCTATGTGGTAGCCCTGCAGCAGTATTATTTCTTTATTCAAAGCCTTTTACATACATGCATTTGTAAGACGCTTGGGAATGTGAGGACAAAAAGCAGCAAATAAATATGTTTAGAAAGGATATGTTGTACTAAGCCAGCAAAGGGTAAGGAGCTCCAAAAAGCAGAAAGGCAGAAAACTGGCTCCACCTTAGAGAAGTAATGTGAGAGATGCTGAGTTAAAAAAGAACAGTCATCCAGCTGGGACTTATTAAGTGGAAAGCTTTTTTTTAACAAAAGCTGTTGAAGACCAGAAATCAAAGATCACTGTATATTTACTGGCTTTTTTGAAGCATCTGTTCACTAATATCAGAGTATCTCACAAAGACTAATCAACTGATCTTCAGAATATTCTTATGAGTTTGAGAAGTTTTAGCCTCATTTTACCATTGAGGGAATAAAGAGATTATTTATCCAAGACTACACAGGAAATCTGTGACAGAAATAATAAAGTAGTCCTGTACCCAGTGCAGTGACTCAACCATAAAAACCATCCAATCTTCTCTCAAGGTTACAAGGCAATAAAGGAGGGCTGTTGGTATAATTCATAGTCAAAGGAAAGAACCTGATGAGAGACTCTCCCCAAGAGCAGATGGAGAGGGCTATATCATTCTGGTTATGTTAGAGAAAATCTACCTTTGTTCTTGGGTTTTGGTTAAAGGCAGTGCCATAAATGTATTTTCAGCTAACCCTTGCTGGGCATCTGTGATGGTAGCCAGTCTTAAAAAGCCAGGATCCTTTGCTTATAATGAAATCTGAGACTGTGTTTTGAGCTTTGTCCTCATGTGGTCATTTTGTGAAAAGTTAGAAGACCTGTATGCAGTGAAGATGACAACATGTATGTTACAAGAAGTTAATGTCCTTTAGACTGATAAAATGCAGGTGCAGCTAACATACGAAAGGGGGGAAACGTCCTTTTTATTGTTCCAATGGAAGTTTAAACTGGAATTACTAACATTAAAAAATTAAGGACAAAACTCATGTTATTTAAATAAAATTTTCCCACTTTGTTTTCTTTCAGTTTTGAACCATACATTGCTAAGATTGTAGACAAGCCTTATTTCTGTTAAAACTTTTACTCATTGGGATTGCTGGGTGAGCTGATCACATTTTTTGCATAGCTCCTAAGGGGACAGTTATCATGCACTATGATCTGAGCATATGTCGTTATTTATGTTACCACCAGCAAGAATGACCTTGTAACCACATTCAATATGGTTATGTGGCTTTTTTATGCTAGGACTTGCATATCCATATTGGAATTGCTGTAAAATATTGAAGAAAGTTGATGCAACTTTTATTAGCTATATTAACTTGCTGTAATAAAGGGTTCTGAGGCTTTCATCCATATTTTCAAGGTACATCATCTGCTTCTGAGGGATCGAAGAGCTCAGAAAAATAAGACTACCACCATCATGCTTATTTCTTCTGTGCAGAAGACTGCAACTTAGCTATGCAATCCTTAGGACTCCACTGATCAAAAAGGTTTAAATTCATGGCCTTCTAGGCTTTCTCATTAAATAGAATAAAGCTGTGCTTATCCAGCACGTTTTCCATAGAGACGGTTGATCAAAGTAAGCTACAGGTAACTGCAATCAACAGTGCCTGTGTTTGGTTTACTTCTTATTTGCACTGTCGTTTTTCACATAGGCCTGGCAATGTGTCCTTAGAGTGCATGCAAAGGCAGTGCCAGTTACACTTTAAAGTGTCTTATCATTGTCAGAGTTGTGTAAAAGAGTGTGAATTTGTACCACAGCTAAATGTGGTACAAATGGATCCGATGGTTCACAGTTGTTGAAGCAGACAACCTCACAGCTTTCTTTCCCCTCTCCTCTTCCCCAACATGAATTCCTGGGCACATTTCCCTAGAATTTCAAACATGGGATTAAGACACTATTGGAAGAAAAATAATTAATAATTCTAAAAGTTATTAGGGTCTCTACTGGGGTTCCATGAGTTCAGCCTCCTGCACAAGCGCATAGATGAAGCTGAGAGGAAGGCATGTGATGATTCCCTTTGGAAATCTTAATATATTTGGATTATTTCACATAGTCATAGGAATCACAGTGGAAACAAAAGGAAACTATCCTTTGCTGTGTTGAGAAGAGCATAGATGTATCTTTCAGCATCAATTTTCTTTGGAAAGAAAAAGGTTATGGGCCTTAGAGTGAGGTACACATATTCCTTAAGGCACACACTAGAGGCGCTCTGATTCTTCAGTTCCTTAGTTTGGGGAGATTATTGTTTTTCCCCATTAACTGTAAACAGAATTCAGTGTGGGAGAAAAAAACCCTAATAATTTTAAAGATTATGGTGATTCCCATGCAAGTCTGTTTGAAGTTAATATTGCAATATGGAGCAATTGAAATGTAGCAACAACAGCAACAACAAAAAAAGATGTTTGGAATTCCTTTTATATCAGGATGATTTAATCTCCCATAGAAAATTCATTTCTAAAGTTTCTTCTGTTAGGAGCTACACAGTATTCCAAATATTTGAGAAACAGATCAGCTGAAACTATTTGTCTGAAAATGTTTAAGTTTTCTGGAAGAGGGAAAAGGCTACAGCTCATTTCTGGTGAGAAGGAGAAATCAACTCTGGGAGGCAGAAAGCAAAAAGGCTGCAGGTTATAGTTGGTTTCTCTGTCTTGGTTAAAAAAAAAAAATAAACAAAAAAGGGAAAAAAAGACTAGTAATGAATAGCATTTTGAGTGTTAGCTAATTTTTTACCAGCCAACAAATAAATTGTGCTGAAACATTAGACTCTACTCCCATGGTGATTAGATATTACAGTACATATGGTATGGAAACATTAAGCAGTGTTTGAAGACCTCACAATGCCTAAACACAGCATGACTGCCAACTGTTGACCATACGCTATAGCTGACATAAACATGGAGTTGCCTCCTGCTATCCTGCACCTGCATTTGCTACGCAGATAAATCTTAGATATTATTGCAGAGGAAAGCCTAGAAATGGCTTCATATGCTTTCTCTTCACAATAGCTGCAGCAAGCAGACCATACATCCCCACCAGTACAAACACATGTAATCTTCTGTTTGAAATGAGTTTGTCACATCACGAAAGATTTGTTGTCACCCTGTCCAAAAATTGCAGCACTTCTGTTTTTCTCTTGATGAAATAGACAACATTACAACCTTTATGACTGCATCTAACTACATCTAAAATGCAAAAATATTTAGGATTGATGGGGCAGGCTGAAAGGTGCAGCAACAGACTAAATGCTGTGCGCAGTGACTTTGGTTGGTTTGGACGGTATGTCAACTTGAATAGTTGTGTCCTGTAACTTTGTACTCAAGATCTGGCATTTAAGGCTTAGAAAAACAAGCCCAAAATTCTGAGTAATTTTTTTCTGATATTAAACACTGGATTCTTTCATGAAGTTTCCTACTTCAACTTCACCTCAAATCAAATTTACAACATTTGAGAAGATTACCTGAACAAAATTAACTCCTGGTAATATTAATTAAAATAATAATTCACAAGCTTCTCCTCCTTCCATTTTATAATTTAAATGTTCTGTAAAATTATTTGCTCATGAATAAATAGCCTTGATGTTTTTTAGACCTCTGTAGTAGCTGATATATGTAAAAGCTGCACAAAATTAATGGAAAATATGCTACCAGTGGGCAATTTCTCTTTGTTCTGTGGCACAGAGCCATACTGATTTAGTTAACACTAACATAGAGACATCTTATTCCCTTGTTATTTCACAATGAATATCATCTGACATTTTGTTCTGGAAGTAGTGATCTACCTGGAAAGTGAAGGACTTTTTTGATTTCTACCTAAACACCAAAGAATTAATTCTCCTTTTATCTATATATCCTGTACAGTTTGTGTGAATATCAGTAGTCTAAATTATGCAAGACATCTGTAGCTGGAATAGAGTATAAAGCAGTGTTACAAATCTGCTGTAACCACTCTATTGATCTTTACCCACCTTTTCAGAGCATTTTCTCTTTGGTTTCTACAGCATGCCTGTTCTCCTAGTACTGGTACTTTTCAGTCCCAGTGCTATTGCACAGTTCAAACAAGAGTCCATTAAACTGATTACTTGTTATTCCCCACTGATGCTCTCTTCCTAGTTCTGCGCAGGCACCTCAGTCTTGACCCAAAGCATGTCTTTGTTTTCCTGGTTGTGGGATCCCAATGCACTTTCTGTCAAGCTATTTTAAGACTAAACATCAATAGACTCTGCTATTCTAGTTTTTAATTAAATCATTTTGTCAAACCAAGCTGTATGAAATATGGACTAAGACAACAGAAAAACAGACTGAGACAGAGAAATATTTGCTAGATTTAAACACACACAATACAACCCTATTTGTGACTACACAAGAGAGTACTCTAACAGACCCATTACTTTATCCCTAAATACTTCCATTTTCCTCTTTTTCTAAAGCCTACAGTTTTCACTTTTTGCATTGTGTGCATTTTTAACATTCATTTTAACAGATAGCACTTTGTTAGTATGGAAAGCTTTCACATTTTTTAATGAACTAAACTTTTAGCAAATATATTCTTAAAATATAAGATTGAGCTGTTTAAGCTGAAGTTTGTCTGCAGGAAGAAAATTTGGTAGGAGCTAAAAGAAATTAAATGTTGGTGAGTAGCCTTTGATAGTAGGCCTCTTAGGGGACAGAATAGTATTTAGAAGATACAACATCTAATTATGTTTTAGTTATCTTGATGCCTGTTTGTCATATTACTCCTGATGCTGTCAGAAACCATAGTAAAGGGAAGATAAGGCAGATTTTTCCTGGTTTTGGCATGCTGGGCAGAGACATTAACATATGCTATAAAATGTCTCAAGAGACAGGTTGCAGACATTGAAAGACCTCTGACTTCCTCCTCTCTTAGAATTATAAACCTGAAATTTCAGTATCAAGATCTCCTTTTCTGCGTATTTCTTTTTCTCTTTCATTCCTGGTTTCTATTGTTGATAAGTTTTACAAGCCCTGAATCTGACAACATCACACTAATGAATTCTGGTCTGGGGTGAGCTAAATAAACTGACATGATGGCCAAATACAATAAGTTGCAGCTGCTAGTTCAGGTGGTTACTTATGACACTGATGAGTACAGGGCTTTCAAATTGCTTTTCAGAGGGCTTTTGAAGTTGAGATATTCTAGCTCACAAATAGGATGGAGTAAGACTGCATGTATTGTCAGTTACCAAAATTCAGGTGAAGGGCACTAGCGATTTAAGACAGCGACTCACATCTTATAACTGAGTGACCAAATGTTAGTTGGTTTTTCTGACTTGTTCTGAAACCACATTAAACCACATACTACTTTCAAATTAAGCAGTGGAGGTGGAAGCACATGCCTTCTCTTGCTGAAAGAGGGGGAAAGGGCATTGAAATGCAAATTCATACAGTACAGTCAGAGTTTTCCTTACTTTAATTTCATAGCCCCCAGATTTTTATACAATCACTAAATAGTCTTGAATTAATCTTATTTATAACTACAAAATCAAGCAAAATCATTATGCACAGCTGTCCTATAGAAGCACCACAATGCAGTTATTTCATTCCACAGAACAGATGCGTGCTGTTGGCATGTCAGAGCCAATAGGAGCTGCATGGAGCTTGTATCAACCAGAATCCACTTTCACATACATCACTTAGGGACATGAATGTGCAGTGTGACAGGCCCATCACTAGCAATAATTCATCTAATTTACTATGGGAAGGCAGATACTTGGTTGTGTCTGAAAGTCAACAGGTCAGTGGCTTCATCTAGCAGCTCATGCTGTTCCCAGCAGTGCTATGTTCCTACTAATAATTTAATCTCGTATTTGAAGTTCAGTTCCTGGCAGCTTACCTCCTCCTTCTCATTTTCTTTCACTTCTACTTAAAAATATAATGGTCCATTTCAGCAAAATTAAGTGCAATTTCATGGATCACTACAGCAGGAATAAGTTTTATACATAATACTGTAATCCATCTATTTGTTCCCCAGAATGCAAATTGACTTGATGAGCAATTCTGTAGCCTATGTAAATAACCCTACTTCTAATTGAGAGTGCTGTATTTTCAGTGAAGATGGGGAAGGGAAAAGAAGATTGTCTCTGGCTTTGACTTTCTGATAGTTGTTCCAAGATATTTAATTTAAATCTTCTAAAGTCCATCATATAGAAAATATCGGCAACAGCTACCTTAATTTCTTTTTTATCAAATACTCCAGTGCTCTGCTTGTGCTTCACTCTTGCTTTTTCTTGGAAAAAAATTTCTTTAGCAAAAGTTTTCAAAATACAGATTCTGATATAATATGCCATATGACAATAGCTAAAATGCACAATTCCTCTAGCTAGTAGAAACCACTTATCATGGGGGCGAAAACAGAACATCACTCTTGTTATTCCATCAGTGTGTCACTAGTGGATAAGAAGAAACACTTTACAGCAGGATGAACAATAGAAGTTTACTTTCCATGGACCCTCTTACATTCAGATTGCCTGTGAGGTTTGCCAGCAGGTGGAATAATTTATATGAACTGGATACTTGTTTTTGCACTGTGAATGTTTTTCTCCTGTGAACTGATTGACATTTCCATCTCTTTTCTTTATAAAGATCTTAGTAATTATTAAGAATTTATTGCAGGTTCAGAGCTGAAAACAATGTCTAGGTATTATATTGAAAATAAAGATTACAGCTTTATATGCTGTTACATATTTCCTAAACTACCACGTTTCTCAGGCAATTTTATTAATTATGAAATAGAACAAGTTACTTAAATGTCAATGGTAAAAATATTTGGTGATAAACATCCATTGTTGTCTCTAAGTGTACCTTCATTGGACTACTGACTTGAAGTCTACTAAGTTAGTGTAACCTAACTTCTCCAGGAGGAACAAATTTACATTATCAAAATTACCAGGCAGTAATTTTAAACAAAAAAGAAGGAAGTGTTCTTCCATACTCTGCCTAAAGTAAATTGCGGCATTTATTGCCACAGAATGTAGTGAAGAGTAAAAACATAACCAAATGTACAGAAAATAAATGTATCGAATATAATTGTTCAAATACAATCTCTGGCTCAACAAGTCAAGTCAGGCTTGTTGCAGGGAAGAATTTCTGGGAGGAATGTCAAGAGGGTTTGTTTTGCTTCCTTTCTTCCTGCTCATTTTCTGTAAATAGATCTTATTGGTACCTTCAGCTGGAGTACACTGGGCCAGGTGTGCCTTTTGCTGTACCCTACTGTGGGGCTCTTATGTGCATTATGGCATCCTTAGTATGATTTCTTGGCAAAACCACTTTTGCTTCAAAACCAACTTGTTCCTGCCTGTGGCATCTGCCAGAACTGCAGAATGAGCAAACCTGCTGGCTGAAACGTCTTCAGCATTTGCCTTCCAACTGACATACACCTGGAGTGCTGGTTAGGAACTTCAGCTGTCTGGGTTTTCCGTGCACCAGGCAGTTACAATAGGTACCTTTTTCTCATATTAGTACTCGTATAACTAGGAATTAGTATACAGCATTTCCTTCTAACTGCCTTTGGTCCAATTCCCTTCAACAATTTAGGAAAATATAGGCATAGGAGAGTAAGATAAAGAGCAATCTATTTTAATACCTGTTTTAGAGCCAGGAAATATTAGTTTGTCTTGTTTACTTTCAAGCCACTGATTTTCAAGAACACCAAATGGTTGCTAATTTCTTTTCATTTTTCAGATTTCAGCTCATCTGTCTTCCTATTCAAAAACATTTCCACTAAAATCAGCAGCGATTTTTCCTAAGTTTTTACTTGTAAAGGTGTTGGTATTTTTAAGGATGAGGAAAAGGCTGAGGTACTTGATGACTTCTTTCCCTCAGCCTTGGGGTACCCATAACCCTGAGCTGGAGGACAGGGACAGAGAGCAGAATGAAGCCCCCCATAACCTAAGGGGAAATGGTCAGTTACCTGCTACACCACTTAGACACAAGTCTTTGGAGCTGGATGGTATCCACTCAAGGATACTAAGGGAGCTAGCAGAAGTGCTCCTGATATCCATGATTCTGTGATATCATTCACTTCAAATTCTGGAGAAAGAAGCAGAGACAGAAATCATTTCATCCTCCATTTCTCATCTGTGTAAGACAGCAAAAATCAGGATTCCATAGAAGCAAAATTAATGAAACAGGACAAGAGCAGATTACTTTCTGCAGGAACCTTTTGGTCCCATTAAAGTGACCTTAACCAAAAATACAGCAACCATAACAGACCCAAGGAGAAAATAGTACAGAGAATACACCTAGCCTCTCCTTTTGGCAAGAGTACAGTTTGATATTAAACTAGAAGGAAAGTGGTTTGGTTCTACTCAATAACATATGCGATAATAATTAAGTGCTTTGACATTTACAGGTTGAAAACATAATGAAAAAGTGTTTCACAATGAATAGTCAACCCAGAGCACTGACAGCCCTAGCAAGGAAAAGAAGAAATGGATAATTTTATTTTTCAGCAAGTTTATTTAAACATAGCCTAACACCTTCAGCTATTAAACCACTGCTTCAATTGACTTTTGGTGCTAATGTAGCTAGCATTTTGATCACACCTGTAACAAGATCCAAATGCCAATGTCAGAGTCAGTGAAAGTTACGTTACAGCAAAAGGACAATACCTGCAACCAGGGAGAAGAGAAGGAAATGTCTCTTGTCAATCTGTTGCAACCACCCTGTCTACAGAATTGTTGAAGGGCTCCAAACAAGCGCAGAGAGGTGAGGGAATTAAAACAAGACCTTACATTTGTCTATGACTTGCTCTGCTAAACATTAACAACAGTTTTTCTAAACCAATCAGCTTGGATCTGTCAGCTTTCAGAGCTGGGGCACTCAACAGGAGGTGCATTTTGGCCAATGCAGCAATAGCATAAAAAGGGAATGCAGCCTCCAGAGGAGTTAAATGATGCTTGTGAATTATCATTTCATAGCTTTATGAGATGTTCCTGTTCCTATCCCTTGCTTTTATTGGTTAGTACCAGGCTGGGTAGATTTCTGTGCAATTCCCACCTGAGTAACGTGGGAAGGTCCATCTTCATCATGTATCAATTTGATTCCAAGCCCTGACAAACACCCAGCCTCAAGAAAGGAAACAATCTATAGTACGCTTTAGGAGAACAAAAAGTAAAAATATTAAAACCCATAATAAATATTTGTTTTCCATCTGAGGCCACTCCCCACAGCCACTCCTTATAAGCATGTTTCTCCTGTCTGCTTAGCTACCACAGTCCAGATTGAGGAATATTTTTAATGGAAGGATAGGCATGAATTTCAAGCAAAAGATCAAAATGGTACCTTTTCAATTTTTTAAAGAATAGAGCTCATTAACCTTTTTATGAAATTACACACATTTTCAAATTACTTAAATAGGAAATATACTGGTTTAATTAAGATTTCACAGGGAGAGACAGTTGCAAACATTTGGAACAGAGAGAAAGTCAGACCTTCATGAGGAGGGTGCTATATGTTTTACAACTCCCCATGACTTTTTGTTGTTTGCACTTCAGATGGAGTCCATTTATATTTGTCTGTCTCCTGCTGAGAGAATCTGATTTTATCCTGTGTTTCAATGAAGCTATTAAAAAATATCAATCATGAGATTCCTCTTTTCCCTTTGTATGTTTCTCTCTCTGTCAGAGTTGCACTGTGACATTGGTTATATGGCAGTATACATGGATTTACTTTGTTCTACAAGTTTATTAACTAATCCTCCTGCAATCATACCTTGCTTTACAGAAAATTGGTGCCCATGTTTTCCTTGGCTGGTCCTGAAGTGGTTTGTATTTTGCAGGTCTAGGATTTTGATGATTATGCAACACTTTCTTTTCTTTGTTTGTTTTTAGTAAGTGGTGAAAGGACAACTTGAAGTTCTATACACATACAAACAGAACAACATAAACAATGCTGGCACACCCTTCCCCCTCACTTCAGGAGCTCAGGAATATTTCAGAGTTGTAAAAAGAATATATTGACTGACAGCAATACAATACCAGTATTTTGGTGGCATTATGTCCGAATAGTTGAATCATAATTTAAACAAGTTATTAGCCTAAAAGATCCTCCTCTGAAAACAAAACAAAACAAAAACATGGAAATATAAAATTTGGTAGATGTTTGTATTTAAATAGTATTCATATTGAGCCATTGAGACTATAAAAGCCTGA
Source organism: Scytalopus superciliaris (assembly GCA_013400415.1). Lineage (NCBI taxonomy): Eukaryota > Metazoa > Chordata > Aves > Passeriformes > Rhinocryptidae > Scytalopus > Scytalopus superciliaris. The sequence goes on along the minus strand of VXBX01002369.1, from coordinate 1,016,399 downwards.
AGCCTGGATATAGCCATGCATTAATTTCCAGTCTTTTGCTTTTGTTTGTCAGTTAATGTCAGACAAATCATGCCATACAAATGAAGCTGAACGCTGTATAGGTCTTAGCATTAGCAGACAAGACATCAGCATTTGATTCTTGCATTCTGTGTCTGTTCTTCAGCCAGCTCCATGGGATAATGCTACAGTGCTGCATATAGAAATGATTTTTAGTTTGCTTGCAAGATTGAGGTCCCTAATGCAAAACAAAAATTATTTTTTTTATCTTAAGCCACATGGAAAGTTGTTTTTATATCGTTCGATGTGTTTTTACCTTTTTATTCAAATCAAAGTAAGTGTTGAGATAAAGAGCTGTTTTCAGCTGGAAAATCAGAACATTTCATGCTGGAAAATATTTAAATCATTAAAAGTGGCAAAAGAGCAATTTAAGAGCAAGTCATAAAATACCTTCATTGTTCTCTGTAATTTTTTTGACAAATAATTAAGAATACTTTTTTTCAGTATTAGAGAGTTCGATGTTATCAATAAAATTTTGCCCATTTCTGTTTGCAACACCTGTGCTCTTTTGAAGAACACAGATGGAACCTGAGCAGTCTGGCTGCTTGTTCTACAAAGTCAACAGTAATTAGGAGATAAAATATTTTTTTTTCTGCTGCTTTTGAGCAACAGGATGGAAAAAGCACAGACCATTTGGCCAGGCTCCAAACCACGCTCAAGGAAAAGGTACAAAGTCAAATAAAGTAGCCTCAAGAACTCAGGGCATATGGATCTCACTGGCTCAAGAATTTGATAATTTATGAATCTATTTCAGCTGCAGCAAATGGCCCTTTCACGGCTTACAGCTCCCCAACAGAATTTAGATTATGTTTTTAGGCTATGATTTTAAGTGGTCCTAGAGTGGTGGCTGCAGGGAGAAATTTAGCTTGATGTCAGCTCCTTTTTGCTTTCCCCGAGAAGCCTCAGTGGAAGCCGCGGGCAGCGCACCCGGCCAGCGCCAGGGATCGTGTTTCCCACGGCTTTCCAAGAGCAGTCATTTTCCCAACCACCCATCTCCTCTTCCCACAGGGGCCCTGCTGATCCCTGGCAGCGCTCAGGCAGGGGAAGGGACTGGAGCTCTGAGGGTAGGGAAATAAAACTGGGAGGGAAAGAGCCTTTCAGACTGAGCCCCGCCGGGGGCAGGATGAGCATGTGAAGGGATAACTCTCACGCCTGTTTAATTAATGATTAGAGTTAACTAACAGTGAGGCTGATGTAGGTGGGTGGACTCACACCGCCCGGACCACCCTCTCCACGTCCCTTCTCCCTGCAGTGGGAACAGCAGTGACTACTGGACCATCTTCCCTCCCCGGGAGATTCGAACCGCTGCCAAGCCCCTGCAAACTGCCCTCCGCCTTCTCTGTTGATCCCACCAGACTCTTTTAGCCACCCCCACCTTCCCCCACGGGCTGCTTGCATCCAGAGGGGCTGTCCATCGCCAGCTCCGGGTCCCTCCCCGCCTTGCAGGGCTGCGGGGGGAACAGTTCAGTGCCCTAACCCAGCAGTGTCCCTTCAGCCGCTGCTCACCTGAGGAGAAAGTTTTATTCTTTTATCCATAAGTATTCTACCATCTGAGAGAGTGCACAGGCCAGACAAACCATCGCTCTCCTGGGCAGACCACAGGCACTCCTGTCCGGGCCACTGCAATATGGCCCTGCTAGTGAGCCAACCGATACAACAGCTAAATAGGCAGATGTGCCTTTTCTGTGTTCTGGTAAGAATCAGATTTGCATACCTCTTTTTCTCACAGCTTGTAGATAGGCCTGTGGTTCACACTAGTCACACAATTCGAGGAAATCCTGGGCACTCATATGAACCCCCTCTTGGCCTGTGCTTACACAGGCAACAAGATGGTTGTTGCGTTCATCTGTGTTTGCTTGCAGAGGTCCAAGTGCATCCTCACATGTGGGTGCTCTGCATATACAGCTATAGACTCTGTTGCATCAAACGGGGAGTGTGGCAGGAGAGGTGCTCCACAAATTCAGATGCTGATAGCTTGTGGCCACTGTTGTCCCCCCATAAGAGAGAAGAGAGTGCATTTGAGGAGACCTTTGGTGGCTTGCTCTTGGGGATCACTACTTATGTACAAAGGGGCCAGCGTTTTCCAGACAGATATATTAAATAACTCCACCCTGAGCAAGTTATGAGGTGCCCCAGCACAGCTGTAGCATTCAGAGAAACTGTTCTAGAGCAGTTTGCCTCGCAGTAAGAGAATAAAACCACACTAAGCTGAGTCCCACACCCGGCTCAGTGAGCTGCTGTGCCTGTGAGTTCCTGCATGGTTTGTGGTTTGCACCCTACCAGCTTGATTGGCTGTGCTCAGGAGGGAGAGGCTGAGATGCTGGGGTGAAGACTTGTGTGTCCCGCATGGCTCCGCAGACTTTGGCCCTTGCTAAGCATTTGTGCTGAAGACAGGTTGTTATGAGACTTGTGCCATTCCCCCACTGCCTTGCCTCGTCACAGGTCCTGAAATAGCAGAGTGCAACCACCTGCCTCAAAGGTACAGATCTGCTTGGCTGCTTGCTTCTTTCGCTATGGTTTTAAGGGTAGATGCATTGAGTAAATTAGTATCACATTTTCTGCAGAGTTAAACAAGTGAGGTAGTAGCTGTAAGGCTTGAGATTCAGTGTGTTTTCTTTTCCGCTGCAGGTGCATCAGGTTTTTCTCCTTGTCAGTGGGGGATCAGGACTGTGCTCAGGAGGAGTGTATTTATTGGAACAGAGCAAAGAAAATAATGAATGGGGAAATTTTTTTTATTAGTCAGAAGCACAAAGCAAAGAGATATCCAGATTTCCCAGAAACCTTAAGGTTGCTATGGCAGAGATCAGACTATTGTATCTCTGAGACACCCATTGTGATCATACCGACAGGGGCAAGATGCCTAGAAAGAAAAATGCTTCTGCTAACTGAAGGTCTGGTATTGTTGACCCTCCTTTTGGTGTCTTCTGTGGAATGTGGTGTTTTCTCAAGGGGTCAGGCATGAATGTAGCTTCTCCTTCATTGCTTTTTAATGTTCTTGTAAAGCTTTTTAATGCATTGTAAGCGTAATATGCAATATAGTTATGAGACATTTCTTTAGCCTGGAGTGCTACAGATCTGTATGGCAAGGGCTTGCATGTGTTTCATGTGTGTTCGTGTGCATAAAGCTTGTAACAGTTGTCTTGTAGGAGCGAAAGGACATCAGTCTCCAAGACACAATTTAGTAGCATCCTATCAGTACAAAATTTTCTTAGAAAAAACCATAATCTAAACTCTCTTCAACAGCAGCAGGAGAATCATGTCACTTTTATAACTGGCTGGTGAATAAAGGTTTTATAATAACTGAGCTTTTAGTAAATGGGCTTGGCAGGAGGAGCTGGGTTTTGGAGTTTGAAAGAGATGCCCATCAGTTACGTTCTGGCATGGAAGACTGTAGATGATGCAGTCATCCACTTGAAAGCAGAAGAGAAACGAGGCCCATGCTTTAGCCCCCTCTCACACATGTCTGAATAGGACAAACTCTGGCTGTGATGTGATGGTGAAATGAGTTGTGGAACAGATATAAAGAAAGCATGTTTCCTTAGCAGCAGCTCAGTGAAAAAGTGCTGTCGCTGTTGCAGTGGAGCAATTCTCTTTACTTTCCTAGTTAGTGACGTTTACTTCTATTTCTTTCTTGCATTCAAACTTGACAGCCCCATGGATAAGAGAATGCACAAATAGCACTGTGTGTCATTCCCATTTTTATCAAGAAATCAGAATAACCAGGAGATGGATGGATATGCAATGTGAAATGTACACATCTAAACTTAGCCTGGTTTTGTTGTCTGGTTTTTGGAGTTGCTTTCATTTCTATCATTCCCTTTTGCACACATATCTTAAAATTGTTAAGACTGAAGGATCTGCCTGGGCAAAACAGGCAACTTCCAGAAAACCAGGGCTCTGCTGCTCAAAGTTAGTTGTTTGTCCTGATCTCCTATACCTCGTTACATCAGTTTGTCTAAAGTGTAGCACGCTGCAAGCTTGGCTGGTTTTTATATGTTATAGCCATTACTCTAATAAGAGACATCACTTTTCTCTTCAAACTTTGTCTTCCTTTACCTATTCACATGGAATTTCTTTTATTCCCCTCATGATTACATTCTACTCTTGCAACCATACAGCAGTGCCCTCCATTTTTGCTGATCCAAGGGCAACAGCAGTGAGGTTGTAATGTCCTCTGCACAGTATTATACTTTGCCCTCCCCATCAACTTGCAGCTTGACAGCAGCTCTCTTTAGCCACAAGCAATATCTAAAACTTTGGCAGGCAAGAGGTTGCTATTAAGCCACAGATCTGGAACTAGTGCTGTAGGCAATCTCGTAGGCAATCGTTTCTGGTTTATTTTTACTGTCTGACATAATGAAAATTGTCTTCATTCCTTCCCTATGTTTCTTCCCTTAGCAATATTTTGTCTTGAAATTCTCCTCTTAGTGGAGCTGTAAGATATATGTGTATATATATGTATACACCTTAAAATATACTCACTGGCAAGTTCAGTCACTGACATCAGTTAGAAGAACCTATCCACTGTGGCTGATAAAATGCCATATGTTTGACAAATAAGGAAGTATTGCTACCAATAGTTGATATGCCCATGTCTTTGGGACTCATTGTAGTTTTCTTTAGTTTTTTACAGTATAATAAGGCACCGACTTCCTCTACCTTTCTTCTTTCTCTCCAGAGTCCGCTTTTAGTTTATGAAGAATGTAACAATTCTGTCCTCTTTCAGTTCCTCTATAAATCGCTATATAGAATCATAGAATCATTAGGGTTGGAAAAGGCCTCTAAAATCATTGAGTCCAACCGTTAACCCAGCACTGCCATGTGCACAGCTAAACCGTGTCCCTAAGTGTCACATACATATTCAATATAATGACTGTCACACTCTTCATCTAAAGCTCAGAGCTGACTACCAGCTATATTCCAGTCAGCACAAATTTTATCCATAAATCCCTTGATATCTTTCAAAAATCTTTATTTTGCAATTCTCTCGAAGGAATCTTCTCAGTATTTTCAGCTTATCTTTCCACCATTCCTTGTACATTTGGGAAGCAGGAAAGGAGGTATATTACCATCAGGGTTTACGTGGCTGTAACTGTCTGCCCTGCACAAGCCTTTCATCTTAATGGCTACATGTATTTTTGCCTATTGATGGGCATTTTGCCCATTTGCCTTTAAGACAGGTGAATGTGACTGCTCTGACTTTATAACTATAATCAGGCCATGTACATGACTGTGATGACATTGAGATGACAGAAGCACTAAAGCTGTACCAGCCAAACTAACTTGACAATCTGCAAAACTGAACTGGCCCCCTGAGAAGGCAGTTTTATGGATTTTGGTACCTTATTCTGTTTAAATATCTCCATGTATGGCTGCACCATAGTTTTTAGTGTGTCCTAGAGTACAGAGAGGTGACGTGACTTACCCAGGGATGCACAGCAAAACTTCAGCTGAGCTGGTCTTGGAAACTGAATTTCTAATCTTTCTTCATCACCAAACAAGGCTGTCTTGTTTCTGCATTTTATAGTGATAATTTAATTTTAAATACTGTTTCAAATGAGCAGTCTTTTAAAGCAGGGGGAGAAAGATTTGCACAAATGTGAGTAGAATTGGTAGCAACATCAGCTGGGCTGGCAAATGTATGTACTATAGTCTTCATGGTTCAAAATACAAACTTATTCCCATGACACAGCCATTCTAGTGGGCTGATGTTGTACTCAGATGCTTCTGATGTTTGATTGCTACTGTCCCAGGGATATTGAACTTGACCCAGCTGGGTAACCTGGGTGAAAGGAAGGGCATCTTTCTTTTCTTTTGACTTTAGCCCAGAATGCTGTCTCTGAAGCATAGTTGCTGTAAACACTGTTTCTAGAAGGGTTTCAGATAGAGGAGAATGTAAAAAAATTATCTTGGAAGGGTCTGAGTACCTCCTGTGGCCTTAATATGTTTTTAATTGCTCTGCTAATTAGAGAACCATGGTAAAATACCATTTAAATAACATCTAAGCAAGGGAGACTAACCTTTGTGGAATAAGCTTGCTAAGAACAGACGCATTATCCTGGCCCTAAGATCAGAGGTCAGTACTGCAAAATATTATGAGATGAGAGAAAATTACTCAAATGCCTAAATGAACATTATATGCCAATAACTGATGAAATTCTCTTTTACCTCTCTTGGAACTCCAAGGGAAATTTTTCTATAACATGCATCCCCAACTCTAATCTTTTTTTACTACGGTTTTATCTTTCCCGAGTAGTGTAAAGTACTAATAACTCACCATTTTTTCCCCCAAGGCACTGTATGCCTTGTGTTTTCTAGTCTTCCCTTTCTAATTCCCCAATTATTTTTTTTTATTATTATCTCATCATGAAGAATCCACCAGTAACTCTGAGAGTACAAACTTAAACCCTCTGAGCTCTGGCATTCCCTTTTTATTTTTAAAATCTAGCTACATAAATAACAGCATGTTTCCAGGTCATAGGCATTCCAAGATACAGCTGAGTTGTGACACAGGAGAAGCACTCCATAACCCTGCAATCTAAGCAGGGATTATTTTAGGATGTGAACCAACTTCAAAAACTGTCTCTGTGCATAATCACACCCTGGTCACTCTTCTTCATGTGGAAGTGTATAGTGTACAAAGCCAGGACACTAGAGGCATTCTCTCTAGCTGTTTGTATATGGCATTTGTTGTACCACATCAGGCTATTCATCTGTCACATCCAGTATGCTACCTAAATAGTGGTGAAAACATATTGATTCTGAGAAAAGCGACTGAACCCTCTAGTAACCAAGTTTACAGAGCTTTACAGGGGGATGGAACAAACACTTTCTAACTCAATCAGAGTGATTAGTTTACAGTTTCAAGTGGTATTATCAAGTTTCAAGTTGTATTATCATTACACTGGTTGGACTGTCCTTTCTTGATAATTCTAATAGTGTAACAGATCTCTGAGATTAAATACATCAAAGCAAACAAATTTACTCAGCTGTCAAGGAAAACTGAATCCAGTCTGAAAATATTTTCCCACCTTGAACAGAAGGTGAATCTTAATTCACTGAAGCCATCAAGTACTTCCACGTTCTTAGTAGAAGGGGATGAAGCGGCATGCAATATTACATTGCCAAAAATTACGTTGCCAAAAATTACATCAGCATTGTGATAATCAAGTCATATCTTCAGCAGAGGCCACGTGCTGCACTTGCATCCTTTGCCTACTGATTCAATAGAGCATGTATTGCTATCTTCTGTATCCTAAGTAATGACACCTGTACTACATGCCTAAATGGTTTAATGCTATCTTCTCTTTTTGCTGTAATGAGCCCATTCAATAATGAAAAGCTCTGAATGTTTGTGTTGTCAGATTAGCCTTTAAATGATGTTCAAGAAAATATTTTTCCTTTCCCACAACATCACAAGGCAGTTCTCAGTGGGGCTGACACTGCTGCTCACAGTTAGAGTTTCCTCACTCCGAGCAGCAGCTGCTTCACTCTGTTTCCAACAGAAGTGAAGCCAACTGCCCCTGCTGAAAGATGGTGGAGGCTCTACAGTCTAATGAGAATCCCGGTGTGAAATGATGAACATTTTGAAAGGACCATTCTAACTGTGGGCAGCTCAGGTGTCTTGAAGCTCCATTTGTAGCATTGTCTGAGGGAATAAATTACACACCGCGGGGGTTTTGAAGGGAAATTTTTTTTATAACATGCATAATAAAGGTAAAAAAAAATCTTGAAAAATTCTTCATACATTATCTACACAAGATTTCTGTGATCTTTAAGTAGAACAAAAATCTGGAATAGCTAATCCATTATTGAGGCTATAGGAACACGTGAAAGATCAAGCCCAAAGCATCACGTTTCTTAAAGAACCCATATTTAAGAATAGTTTCACTTAGCAAATTAATTAATAGATTTACTTGTAACTTCTCGGGAAATTCATTATGTGCCCTTATAGTAAATGCTGTAATTCTTACAGTAGGTTGTACTTCTCACCTATAACAAACCTGCCAAATCTGTAATTTAAATACAAACTCAGATTAACAATACAGACATGGCAAGTACCTCCATAGTACATATTAGTTAATTTTATTTTTATTTATTAACTGGTTTTTTGTCACTGTTCTGATTACTTCCCTTGACTGCTTACATCAATGTGCCAAACAAGGTTGAAGCAATCACAAGATAATGTCTGTAGAAATCAATGATTCATTAATAAATGCAGAATGGGTGTACAAATATTTTCTTAAATCTCCAGGGCTTTTGAGGGTCAGCTCTTTAAGTATCCTGAGCTTTATTATTAATTAGTTCTTTTACAGAAAGGCTTCAACTGACTTTCAGACAGTGTTGACACTGGGTGCTCTGTACTGACAGACATTATGTCTTCATTGCCAAAAACAAGCAGTGCTTTAATATGGAAGAGGTTTACTCCAGGTGTATTCCTCAATGTGGAATCTCAGGGAAGAGAAAGCACAGGGGATTTTATGGCATTGTGGGTAGTTGTCGTCAATACAGTGCAGAGGCACTTTGGAAAGTACCTCTAACAGCTGTATTGAGGTAATAATTAAGTTGGGAATTTAATAAGCAGTAGCTGTCTTTATTTAAACATTAAAAAAAAAAAAAGAAAAAATGCATCAGTTCTTGAGGTGTGGACAAAGTCATTGCAGAAGAAAACCCAGGCCTTCAGCAAGCTCCATTCTAAAGAGAAAGGTAAAGGAAGAGAGGGAAGTAGAAGGGAGGAAAGATGAAGGGCTTATTTGAATGAGGAGTTCTCCCAGTGTTATTCCAGGGCAGTCATTTCAGGACAGTTCTCCAGGTAGCCATTAGCACTCCAGAATAAAAATTCTTCTTCTGGCATGATTTCTATGTCTTCACTAGCACCTCAAAGCTCCCCACACCTGCTTTTACCTGTATTATAATTGCCTTGCTGTAATAAATCATGGGGAGCATCACTCTCTCCTGAAGGATCCTTTCCTCCCTACATCCAGCTAAACAGTTTTCACCATTCTTTGCATACTATAACTTCCAAAGACACTGGCAATAGTAGCACACTTATAGTCACTGGTTTGAGTCTTCTAAATGCTTTGTGATTTTGGCTGGTAATTTCAGGGAGATTTCAAAGGAAACCCTCAGTGCTTCGGGAGATGGTGTTAGCGACTCAAATAGACTCAAACCCTTTTTTCTGAGTCAATACTGAATGATATGCCCTAGCACATTTCTTGCACGAGACCCGCAACTGTAAGTTGATTGCTTGTGGTCATCAATTATCCTTCAGCTAATTGCATAAGCCTAAAGGCGTTTTGCCCTGATGGCCCAGGCAGATCAGTCTGAGTACAGTTTGCCTTCTGCACATCTGACATTTCAATTTTAATTGGGCAGTTGCTGCTTCTGCTCCTAACCTGCTGTGCCCTGCTGAAAAGTACTGGAGAATAGATTTCATTGTTAGGTGAAGGGATAGATTGAGAGTCAGGGAAAGCAGCAGCCAAACTGGAAGTACTCTCCAGGGTAAATCTAGGGTCAAAGGACACAGTCATCATATTTTAACATTCAGACTTATCAATCAGCCAATACATACCAAGGGTGTCCAGAGAAGTGTTGTTTTCAGTGAGGCTGCAGCCAAAAACCCCAAGGTTCACAACAGGGCTTCTTAATTAAAGTGCTGGGTGGTTGTAGCAAGAGAAGGCAAAGGAGCAGCTGTAATCCTTTAAAACACACCAGGGAGGAACTACAGCAGCGAGTGGCCCCTGCCAAGTATTGCTGCAAACCTCCCAGTGGAGCCTATCGGGGTACCAGAAATCCAAAGTGAGTCTGAATTTCATTCATGATTTGTGAAATGCATTGGGAATCTCTTGGAGTGAGCAGTGGTTATTTTCTTGATGAATTACTGCTATTTTCAACAGTTTCTGTTTGTATATTTAATTTTACCTTTTTGTTTGAAATGCTTTTTAGCTTTTGAGCAGAATGTTCTTTTGAAATGTTGTTCCCCTCTTCAGTCTAAATCTTGGCATGACATTTTTAAGGAAGTGGTTTTGAATGCATCAACTTCTGCTCTGCAATCTTAGATGCTTAACTGACTTGAACTTCGGAAGTGCTGAGCATCTACCTCTTTCCTTTCTAAGTTGCAGAGATGAGCAAAATCCAACCACCTTCTCACAGAGCAACCAAGAAAACAGTATTCCAAAATTCAAAGAATGCTTTGTGGATATTTGGAGATTAGCTGCTTTTACAAAGATAATCACTTTATTAAATACAATAATTTTTGTGAAGCTAAACTAAAAAGCAAGAGGCTCATCTTCAAGAGAGCCTACTATAATCAAATATAACAAGATACGCAATAGTAATAAATGTGAACGTTGTAGTCCTTAAATCTGATTGCAAGTAAATTAGATACAAGCAGAACAAACTGATAGAGACCGAAGCAGAAAATGGAAGTGCAGTGAGCATAATAGGGTTTTGACTTTTTTCACCTGGAAGTAGAACTGCAGTGTTGATAATACTTTCAGATGTACTCAATTTGGATAAAGTTCACCTCATTCATCATGGTAGTAATCACATTAATCTGTATTTTGAGGGGTTAAATCTCCTTGCAGCAGTACATGGGCCTTGTTTAAATCTTGTGACGAGCACTTCTTGCCACTGCTAGTTTTCTCACTGCAGAGCCCTTACCAACATTAACGATACATCTTGAAGGGTGAGAGCTGCACAGTTCCTACAGTTTGTAGCTCTCAAAGCTTTCTTCTGCAGACTTTCTAAAGTATGTAGGAGAGGAACATCTTGAAGGGTGTATGAAGTCCTTGACATATAGTGTTTTCCATTATACCTAGTAATTTTTTTTTCAATTTGGAATTTTCCCCTTCTTTCCTCTTTTGCATTGTTTTCTGAATTACAGCTACAAATAATCAGTTTTTTGAAGTTACATAATGAGGGTGTTAAGCACACAGAGGTCAGGAAATAATGATTGTAAAGATAGCCTCATTTGAGTGTGTGTTTTGATAATATGCAGCTGTATAATTGGAGTCTAGCAGTGAAGTCAAAATCATCTTATGAATGCATATTGAAAGGAAATCTCAAATCATTTAATGCAGATCTTCTACCTAAATGATTTTCCATATGTCTTTGATCTAGGCATGTGCATAATTTATATAAGTGATTGAATGAGACTTGTGTCTCTTTAGAGTAGTCACTGTAGAAAAATGAGGCTACATTCTCATCTCGTGTGATTTCAAAGTTAACCCTGCTGTAGGCCAGGGCTTGAACTGGCGTATCACAAAAAATCCCTTTTAATCTAATTACTATATGACTCTATAAACAACTCTGACCCACTGGTTTCTGTTCAGAATTTCATTTGCTTCAAGCAATTTGCCTTATGAATAGTAAAGACAGTGAAAGAATAAAGAGAAAAGATGTAACACAGAGTTACAAGAACTAGTCCAACAGACTGTCGATAAGATATCAATTCCTTGATTTTCTTTTTTGTCCTTTCAACTCTTCTTTGTGAGATGATTTTTCAATTACAGGACTGATGTTACCTTAGTGTGTTCTGGAGTGTAACTGTAGGATCAAATGTGCATGAAGTTTTATCGTGTTGTGGAAGAAACAGCCTACTTTCCTCCCCTCATAAACCATAATGTGATGTTGAATGAAACAGCTGGCCGCTTTAAATCTATACACGCCCATTTCTCAGCCTGAGAATAAAATCAAGGTAAAACAACTGTGCTCTCATGGTTAAGTGAACTGGTGGCACCAATGCCAGTTCTCAGGGGAGTCTATGAACTGGTTTGTAGCTGTTGCGGGTCATGTTGTGCCTCTGCACTGATTACCTATGCTATGGTATCTTCTGCACATCCAGAGTTGCACTTGCTGCTCAAGACCCTCATGGGCTGTATAGAGTCCTTTTGTATGGAGTCTCCCCTAATTTCATCACCAGTTCCAATGGGTGCTAGACCATGACCTCAGTAAGTGTGCCTTGGAATGGACTCACTAATAAAAATTGGATTTTCATCTCATTCCATTTTATCTTCTGTACAAAGCCAATAGAAGCATAGTGAGTAAGTTGGAATTACAATAATATGCCTGCAGTTGCCACACAGACAAATGTAAGCGTAGGTTTTCTCTAAACGTTTTGAATTAGAATTGCCCTCACTACTTAATGGGACAGAATCTGCAATGACTAGGTCCAGTGCTTAGGGTTTCAGAGAAGGAAGCATACAAGGCTGAATATGAATACAAAAGTCATGAATGTGCACTTTTGTTTTCATTAAAGCATTTTTACTTGGAGATTTAAGTACCACCACTGCGCGGTTTGTATGCAAACTGTGTCACTGAGAAAAAATGACTGAAACTGAGAGAGACAATGTCCATTCTATACTCACTCCCCAAGGTTAATTGAGTGCAGTATCAATAACTTGCAGAGTAGAGGGTGGAGAGGAGGATCTGCAGTGTTTATGCAGTTAGCAAATCTTAACAACTTCAATGACACAGTAATTTGGACCTTTTAAAAAAAAAAAAAAAGGTGCAGATCTTAATGATGTCCTTTACCTGTGCAACACACTGCAAGTCTGTTCCTCCGGATGCAAATACGTTGTTAGCTCTGTACAAAACCAAGCTGGACTGTTTTTAGCTTAAGGCAAGAAACCAGCACTCTGCTTGCCCCACCCAACTGATATTTCGTCTCCTCAAGAATTAGTTCATGTGTGGCCCACTGATTCCATATTCACAGCCAGATTCTCTGTATTCAAGTCAAAGCGCTGAGTCCTTATGACATAGCCTTGAATATCTCACTAAGTATCTTATGTTTGCCTCTTCAGCCTTGGAAAATGTCTCCTGTGAGGCATTTCATCAGAATCTTTGTCTCCATATGGATAGGTACATTTTCTTAAATGAGAATGAGAGCTAAGTCAGTGTCTTTGTCCAAAGTTTCAAACCCAAGTGCTTGATCTGAGGCTCCTAAGCCTCAGAGGTGAGCCTGTACTTTAGAATGGCTTAATGCTTAAAGTTGCTAAATATGCAAGGATCGAACAGACTTCAGGGTGAGCTATAAAAAGTCAGACTCCTTGCAAACTTGCGCTTCAAACGGGAAATACAAGCAGGAGTGAAGGAGGGTAATGTTAGGCCAGCTTATATTTTGAGAGGGTGCTGTGTACTCTTTCCATGGAAATTTTTAAGTAGGTGGTTCACTGCCAATGATGTTGGACTAGTGTATAAATTCCAGCTTTAAGTGGTACCTGCTCATGCCTATGGGTGCTCCTGGTCACCCACATGCACACAGCACGCAGGCCTACCCATCAAGTGTACAAAGACCAGCTCATTTGGACCTGTGTTTGCCAAAGAAGACACAACACACATGCCACCTCAAGTATGTTCATGGGATCTCTGTTCCTCCGTTCAGGCATACTGCAAATGCACCTCTTTCATTTATAATCAGATCCCTAGAGATACCCATGTTCAAACATACTTTTGCTGAGATGTGTTCAGGCTTGTATGTAGAATGCCTGCTCCTGTATGAGGGTAGAAAAAGCACTTCACATGATGCTGTGTTCACCCAGTCTGCCGTTTTCCAGGTATGTATTATAGCAAAGAATTTAAATCTCTTTCTTCCCATCCTGCTTAACATGCAAATATGGATAGCACATCAAGATTAGAAATAAATGTAGCAGAATTGCTTCAGTCAACCTGAAATGTCGAATGACTCATTCACACCCTTTGCACAGTGTTCCCTTTTTGCCACATGCAATCTATTGAGTAGTCTGAAGGCTGTGTGGTTCCCTGCTGCAGAGCAGCAATCGATTACTTGCTCACTGAAGGAGCAGGACCATGATTATTTTTGCAGGGTGTACAAGGGCTGTGCAGAGAGTTCCGGTGAGCCTCATTGCCATGATGGTGCCCACACTGTGCAAAGGGGATATGTAGGATGTCCGACTTGATAAACCTATAGGGAACTTTCTAAGTTTGTAATTAAGTTTCAGTCTGCACATTAGTTCAGTAACCAATGTTTTAACATCATGGTATGACCCAGATATCTTTATTCCAGATAATGAGAACCCATTACAATTTGATATAATTCAATTTTGAATTAAGATAAACAAGAATGTGTTGTTCCTAAGTCAGAATAAAAATGTCTACTTGTTAAATCATTCAGGAACTGCTGCTGCACTTAAATTTCAGAGGTATCATAATCCACATGAACTAACAAATGCATTGACAAACATGAAATATGTTCCACACTTCTACTTAAAATGGTACGATCACTGTGCAGAGAGAACCCCAGGAATAGTAACAAGCTGGCATTCACATTTATCTTATAATGAGAAGAAAAGTTGGATTGACTGTTGGAGTTGCATCTTTAAATGTATGAATTATTGTAATTGATTTCTTTTAAAACCCCTTCAGAACCATTCCCAAACGAAGATGCAAATGGGCTGCAAATTTATAGAAAGGCTGTTTTGTAGCACTTAGACCTTGTAAAAGGGGTACTGTGTTTAAATGAAAGTTGAGCTGTGAAGACCTATTAAGCAGTAAAACCATAATTAGTACAACAGAGAGGCTCAGAAGGTAAACATGCAAGTGGTGACATTATGCAATGAAGGTATCACAACCTCGTTCATTATACCACAACGCAGATACCACAACGCATTTCAATTTCTCTGTCCTTACTTAAATGTGAGGCTTTGTGTGTGTATCCATGTGTCAGTTCTTCTCAGAACAAAGCTGGCTGTGAGCTGAAATTATCTAGACCATGTCCAAGATAAGAGGGCCATAAAAATGTAGTTATCAGATTTTCCATGTTTCTGTTTCCAATAACATAGCTAAATGTATGTTGAGATAGACTTTTGTATTTCATTCCTTCATGAAAGCACAAGAGGAGAGGAAAAATATATAAGAGAAAAGAGGCAAGACAAACTTTTCAGTAGAAAAACACAACTTGTGCATTCAAATGTGATTTTGTACAAAAACAGATCTACGGTTAAAAGGACAAAGTAATTACTTTTTCTCACTGAACTAACTGTAGTTTTACTTCTGTGCAAGATCATATCTGTTGGCACACAGTGTAATTTAGGATCAGAGTTCCAGATTTTGCACAATTATCTGTAATGGCAGGATTAGTATTACACCAAAAGAAAAAAAAAAAAAAAAAGGCAAGGAAAATAGCAGTTTCATCACTGATCTTTTTTTTTTCCATTTTACACAAACCTAGTATTATGTACCCAGCAGTATATTCAATAGCAGATTTTCATAACATTTTGTTCACATATCCCACTCAACTGTATTGCTCCAATATAGAGTCCGATACAAGATTAAAAACTATTTTTATAAGATTGGATTAATGCCTTAATGTAATGACTTCTCTAGATTGTGCTATGCCCAGAAATAAAGAAATTATAGCCTTCTGTTGCATCTTTCATCTCCTACACAGAAAAGAGGAGTTTCTGAAATGCTGTGGAAATGAACCAATGACATCAGGTGAACTTATTCATATTTTAGCACAAATATTTACAGGCTTTTTTCCTAGATTTCCATTTCACATTGTGAAGTGCCTGATTGCACAAGACAAAGGGAATTTACCATTCTCATGCACATCCAGTGTATATTCATATGCAGACCTGCATGAACACCAGAAATCCTATGCTCTTAGTTACAGAGCAAGAGCGCAGATTTACAGAACAGCATGCTGGTAACTATGGTTTTTTGAAATCCTCTCTCTGACAGTCAAAGTTGGAGATAATGAAACTAGAGTGTTCTTTCCCGTATTTAGATACCCAAATACAAGAAAAGCACCTTGAAATATCTTGATTTAATTGGAGGTGGGTTTTATTGTCTGTGGTTAGGTTTTTTTTAATCAAGTCTGATAGCACCAGATTCTTGACTCTGTTTTGACTCTTTTGCTTTGGAAGTGACTTTTGAAAAATCCTCCCTGATAGGATATATGTCTGAAATATAACATCACTCCTCATCCCAGTCTCTTGTATGATTGATTTGAAAAGTGTAATTCTCCATCTGACTTGCAGCTAGCAGAATTCCCCAGGACAGCTGATGTGATTCAGAGAAGCTCTGAAGGTGCTTGAAATTATACCACAGAACAGTTTTAGGATAAGTAGTCCCAGGATTTCACAGAGCCCAAACATGGCCTGATGCCCACCTGATCCGTCTTGACTGCAGCCTTAGTAAGAGTAGATCTTTTTGGAGGATAAAGATTGTAAAGGGCTACACCTGCATAAAAGCAGATGTATGTACATGTGCACAGATTCCAGAACAAATTCAGAGGTGTACATTTTGCCCTTTTTCTGGTCTACATCCATTTATCCACTAACAAACCTCCAATATGAGTGCAAATATGGTAAATGCACAAGGTTCATTGGTATATTGATATGGTATATTGATAAGAGTGGTCTGTTGGGGCCCTAAATTTTGTGAATTCATGGTGCAAGCTCTACCTGTACACAGAAGCAGATCCCTTGCTTACATACATGCACTTGCACAGTGGGAACAGGACTGGTTTTCTGATAACCACACACTTGCAGTACAACACGTATCAGTCAGTGCTGAAGCTTACCAAGAGAAGATGAGAAAAATTGAGAGGCAGTTAGCAAGATAAGGCATGAGGAGATTTAAAAGAAAGTAGCATAGAAGGAAGTGGCTACATTTTTCATACTTCAGTTGTTTGTCTGGAGGGTTTGAGAAGGAGCTGCTTGACAATCGTGCCAAAAGAGACGATTCAAAGCAACTTCCCATCAGGTGGCATTCCTCAAGTGTCTGCTCTTTAGGAGCAGTCAGGGAAAATTCATTCTGTGGGAAGCAGTTAATGGAGCTGCATTACGGACCCCGTATTGCTCTGTCTGATAGAGAGACAGCAGGTTCACTTTGGCAGCTCCAGAGCCCTGATCAGTTCAGATTAGGGGCACATCATCTGTCTGGCTTTATCAGGCATGTTTAGATATATTTATCATGATTAGAGGGGTGTAGTGCAGGGAGGGGGAAGAAATAAAGAGTGAGATTACTTTTCTCTGGCTTCAAATGGAAGCTTAGCAAATCCCACTGAGTCAATAGGTGCTCATCAAAGGGAGAATTTAAATCCCGGAAAGGAATGTTTTGTTGAACACTCTAGCACCAGATTCAAATCACTGAAGAGGAGTCTCTTTTTCTTTCTCTCACTTTATTTCTCCCTCTACCACTTGCATGCAGCAAAGAAGAAAATCAGGAGCTCATGCAACCCATGTTGATTTTGGCTTGATAGGCCCACAGCTCCTGCTTATCTTATCTGTAGCTCAAATGTTAATAGTTATTTCAAAATTAGCCACCATCATAATAGCCTAGACATCTGACTCCTGTGTTCTTGCCATATTTCTCTTTCAAGTATACTGAGGGTACCATTGCAACAGTCTCTAGGACTCTTTTTGGTACTTGTTAGTGTTCAAAAGGGATGATATTAAACAAATTGTAAAGACTGGGAAAAGGTTCTTTTTTTTTTTATCAGTAGCACCGCTTCTGTTTTTTAAGATTTGAACACTGTAAAGAATAATTAACACAATGTATTCTATAGTGAGATGTGCCACATTTGCTGCTGGTGTAACTTAGTATAGTTCATAGATGATGGTGGAGATAACTGATTAACCCTTAAGAGTCTCTGAAAGAGGTGGTATTGGCTCCCAAAAGACCAGCAAGGCGCAAAAAGTTTTCTTAGATCTTTCTCAGTACTGAAGATGATCAGAAACAGTCAAGCTGCAGGCTCTATGGTGTCTTGCCCTAAGTAAATGGCCCTCTTTGCTCTTAGATAACTGTAGGACAGGCTTGTAAAATATGCTCTTATGAGGAACATACTGTGTTCATTATTCCCTGCGGCCTCCAGCCTTCTTTGGGCTTGCAGATTCCTCTGGATTTCCAAGTGAAGGCACAGATTGCTGCGTGGTGATCAGAGGCTTCCTTGACAGTGAGCTGGATCTTCTTTGGTATGAACAGCCAATCCTTAAGACACAGTTCATGAACCTAAGCTGACACAGAACACTACAGAACACAGCAGGCATGCTTTGGCTCTGTACCCTCAGAGCAGCTGGCAACACAGAAGCTGTAAGGCAGTTCTTTGTGCCTGAACTTTTGGGCAGCAATGCAGCAGTTAAAGTCTATGGAAATCGAGAAGAATCATTTGTTAGTGAATAAAAACATGTCAAACTTTGCTTCTCTTTGTTGTAATCTACTCCTTCCTCCTCTGCTACTCCAGCCGGTTCTGTGACAGTTCAGTTCTTGTGATCTTGTAATTGCTGTCAAGATGATAATCTGGGATGTCACAAGCATGGCTCACTGTAATCACCATACAAATGCAGAAGGTAGAGAACCTGACTGACAAGAATCAAAAAGCTGCTAATGAGACACTAATAATTCAGTAGAAGGAGTTATGGCGTAGGGAATGTAGAAAAGAAAGTTGGCAGGTTTGGAAGAATTTGAAGAAAATATTTAATGTCATCAAGTTTGCCAGTACTTCTGTAGAATAGAGAAGTAGAGGGTCATAGCCATATACTCCCAAAGAAAAATCTCTCAGAAGGTGCAGAGATGCTCCTCAGCTGGAATGGTAGGGGGTATCTTTGGGGTTCAATTAGCAGAATGACAGGAAGCGTTGTATGAATTAAACAGCAATTTAACACCGTTTTTCAGGATTAAAGCCACATCTCCATGCAATAAATGGTGCTACATGATGGCACAGCAGTTGAAGTTGTACGCTCTCATAGTGCAGGCACATCCATGAATTAGAACAGTACCCTTACACTTAAAGCTTATTCCTGTAAGAGAAATGACTTCACACCTTTAATTGAAACAGCTGTACCACATGTGCAAGCACAGTAGGCTGTAGTCATATCAGCTAAACTGAATGTGGTTTGTGAGGGTGATGGTGACAAGATCAGCACTAGAATAGCAATAGCTATGCAACTGATGCTGTTGACTGAGCTTTTTGAAAATCCTGGAACATGATCAAAGAGGACTGTTGCAGGTGAGCAACAAGGTACAGAGCTTTCATGAGAATCTTTGCTGAGAGGAAGCATTGCAAATTGGGACAGAGCTCTTTCCAGATCAGTTCATGGAGCTCTGCAGAGAAGCTTTTATAGCACTGCCACTCCTGTGCACTCAGTCCTGAAAAAAATAACTGGCCGCTAATGACCTGTCACTGTGGACAGCCTGAGCAGCTGTTTGCAGGAAGCAAAGCAGCGAGAGGATGGATTGCTCTGTGTGGAGCACATCTGAATGTGGGAACAGGAATAGATGGGAGATTGGGAGAGACTAGACAGCTTCCATTCATAACAGTCAGCTTTATGTGGATTTACAGTCCTGATGCTCCCGAATCCATAGACGCCGAGTTATTACTTACAACAATTATTTATAACAATTGACGTCTCCCTTGTTTCCACACTGTGACTTCTGTTTCTCTTGTTGGCAATGCTACTTTCAGGAAGCAAACTAATTAAGAACATGGGGAAATAGTTTTCATTGAGTACTAACAAAACCTGGCCACTTAATTCTTCGTATACTACCAACTTCAATAATTCATAGTAGACAAGATATTTGATTTATGTGTATTGTTGAAAACAACTTTTTCCCCCATTTCTTTCCTTTTTTTCTTTTCCCTCTGTTTTTTTGGGGGGTTTTAGGGTTTTTTTTCTGGCTGCCCCCATGCTTCCCAGATAGAAACTGAAGTGAATAAAGTGTCTTGGAAAAAGATTTTTCTCTTGAAAATTTCAGCCCAGCAAGAAATTACTAAAATTTTTGAGACAACCTATTCCTAGGCAGTTTTCAGTCATGTTTGCAGACACATGTGTTTTGGGTCACTCACCTAAGTGCAAAAGCAGGTGTAAGTTATCTGCATCAAGCATTTTAAATCTAGGTCTTCCCAGACTCTATCATACCCATGGTTCAGCTATCCTGTTTGGATTTGTGTCAGTAGTAGATGATGACATAACAAGTCTGCAGCAGGTACCTGTGGAATAACCTGTCTGCCTGGACTGGGCTTTGCCAGTTGACTAATAGAAATTGGCTAAAACACAGATGCATGGAGTCTGAGGTCCTTCCCATAAGGTTTGTTTCCATTATTTATGGATGAAGTGTCTGGATGTTTCTTTGTATTTGTCACCATAGCTGTGGTGGATGTATCCTGCAAGGTGAAGAGGTTAATGTGTTATCACAACTGTGACAGAGGAGGACTATCTAGAAACGGAGAAGAAAGAAAAGAGAGTTATACCCTATTCTATTGTATTTCCTATCCTTTCTCATTGCTGGGAGCTTGCCACTATTGAGTGTTTTGTTTATAGTATAGGAAGCCACATCTTTTATGGCTTGACATTAAATAGATTTAATAATATAATGGAATAGTTCTGGATACATAACAGGAATCCAGGCAGCGTTTTGTGACATTGTCAGGCAGCAAGCATGAGTGACAACTCACAGCAGCGTTCTTGCTGGGGGGCCCATTAGATCACATCATCGTAGAAACAGAGAAAATAGGTTGTTCCAATGTGTAACATAATGTAATTTGTCATGCTGTCCACAAACCATAAGAATGCACATAGCCTAAAACCAGGAAGACTGTGAGGATTGGTGTCCCACCTGCCCGCACAGAAATTTATATTCCTGATGTGCTGATAGGCACATGTAAAACTTTATGCAACACGGCAAGAGCTAGCTGCTGTGTTCTTCTTATGGCTCCCTACCTCTTGCACTGTATATTTTTTCAGCAAAATATATTGGAGATTATCCTCTTCAAAGGGAGTTCTCAAATCCTGACTGGTTTGAGTGCTTCGTAATTTTCACACTCCCCCTAAGTTACAGATATTCCAGGGAGATTATTGTCTCCCCAAAGGGCATTGTGTGGGGAGACTACCACCTACCAGCGTGCTGCTGGACTGAATGTCTTGGACTAGCACATCGGTGTGTTTTTTGGTGAAGTACCATGACTCATGCGAAAGGATGACTTGGGCCAAGCTACAGTTCCACGCAGCCTGTGATGCTGTGCCTAGCAACAGCAGTTTGGGGAAGGAGGGTAAGAGCAGGACAGGTATATATCAAAGTTTCTTCCCCGATGGCCTCCCAGATCCCAGCATTCTTGGGAATGAACTCCTAGTGCTTATGTCATGAGAAATGACAGATAAAAATTTCACGTTTGCCTTTTCCATGATTCTCATTATTTTCTACATTGCTTTTGTGTTTATCCTGCTGACAACTTTTTTTCCTAGGGTGAAGGATTCTAGTCTCCTTAATTTGTTCCTTCCTTGTTCAGAAGCTTTCCATTCCTTTGGTCATTTTTAATTATTTTCTCTCTGCTATTTCTAATGCTATTTTCTTTGCTTTTGAGATGGAGGGGTGAGAACTAGCTTTTGTATTGAAGTTAAAAATATTCAAGCAAGTGGCCGAGGGATTTGTACAGCGACATGATGTTGCCTTCTCTCTATCACTTTCCAGACACTTCCTAACCTGCCTTTTTGACCTTCACTCAGCTAGCACTTTGATAGAACTATCCACAGCAATTCAAAGGTGTCTTTCCTGCGTGGTAATTGCTAATCTTAAGTTCATTACAGTGTTCACATAGTTACGCTGTTTATTCCCATGTCCATTGCTTTGCAGTCATCAGCACTGAGATTCATCTTGTATTTCAACAGTGTTTTTTAAACCATCTGCAAGGCTTTATAATCAGATTTAATTTGTATTACCCTGGGGTTTTTTCTCATCAGTAAGTTTTGTCACTTCATGTTTTCCAGATCATTTATAAATATGTTTCCTAACTTTTAATCTGTTGTTAATCCTCTATAGGACCTTTCCTCATATTCTTTGAGAGCTTAGGAGGCTTTTTTAAGAGTCTTTGGTGAGCGACTTCATCAAAAAGGATTTAGAAATTCAAGTTTTATATCAAGTGATCACCTATATCCACATGCTCATCAGCTCCTTTGAAGAACTCAGTCAGACTTGTGCAATATAACTTCTTTCTACAAAAGCTATATGAGGGGCAATTGCTATGTTCTTTCTCTTATATGGCCAGTAATTCTTTTCTTCATTATTCTTTCTATCAGTTTCAGGCATACAGAAATCAGACCTCCTGCACCTTTTACATGGCCTCAAAACACTTCCCAAACATTGGCATTGTGTTTGCTGCTTTTTCTCCCAATCCTGAGGCTGAGTTAGGTCTTGGATTGTATGCCACAGTTTAATTGTTCAGCCTTTACTATTTCATGTTCAGTTTAGATTTCAGTCAAGATTTCTAAAGTATAGAATCCTTGAATTTATTGTTCATTTACTGCTTTTTTTCCTAAAACCCTTCCTTTGAATTCTTCAGCTTCAGATGGTTCCCCTGGCTCTTCTTTGCAAAGAAAACTCCAGTGTGGAAACCTCCTTACATCCCTATGGAAGATACATAGATGCAGAGAATTAATTTAGCTTTTGTGCTTCATCCTTATCTTCTTTGAGCATTCTTTTTACATCTCAATCATCCGACAGCCCTACAGACACACTTTGGCAGGCTTCCTGCTTCTTTTGTCCTTGAAAATAATTTTATTACATGTTTTTATGTCTTCAGCTACTTTTTCCTCAAGATATGCTTTTCAACGGGCTTACAGTTTCTCAGCTTAGATCTGTGCTCATTTCTGTTTTCCTTATTTGGGTAGAACTTGCACTTTTTGAAGGATAGTACCCTTCTTTATTCATCTGTTAAACCATGGGCTAAAGCAGCAGCAAAAGGCAGATCCTTTTGAACTGACACCATCATTTTAAATATGCAGCGTGCCAAATATTTCCAGCATTGGAGATGGATAGTTGTCCATGCTCCACTGTGTCCTGTGACAGACACTATTCTGTGCCTCTGTCCCCCATGCCCACTCCTGACTTTCCTTGTCCACACACATGTCCCCATTACTGATGTGGCACGTTGTCACTGTAGGGAGGAGCCTGATACAGGCTGAGCTCTCCTTCTCTTCCGTCCCTTAGGTGGTAACACACCTCCTGCTTTCTAGCCAAGTGCCAGAGGAGAAGAGCGCTGCTACGAGGTACAGGGTGAGCATGGTTTGAGACTACAGTGGGGGAAGCAGTGTGGGAAAAGGTACTAAAGATGAAAGGGGAGGGTTGGAAGGAGGGGTAAAGAATTGTGCAGTACAGGAAGGGCATGGGATCCCAGGGTCCTCTTGTTTATCAGCTTTCACAAGAGGGCAGTGCTTTTGCAGGACAAATCCTTGTGCCTTAGCCAAATCTGACCAGCTGGAAACTGAGGGAAGAGGTGGGCAAAGAGAAGGTGCTTACCTACCACCCCAGTCCTCCATACCAACCCTTTCAGGACAGGAAAGATTTGTGATTTTTACACTGAAAGTATCGTGTGGTACTGTGCTACTCTCTTTGGAGTTGCTGTTGCACCAGCTTCCCATGCTGGTGCTCAACTCTACCCTGTTGTGACTGGAATTAGCATAGCAGATCCAGGGAGATTAAGCACCATCCTAGTCTGGGGCATTTCTTACTGACCGCTGCTGATTACAGAGTCCTGAAAGTTTGTTTGTTCTGTGAATCCAGTTCCTAGGAGACTTATTTTGTTTGCACGCAGGCTCAGCCCAAATGCTATGCATTGCTCGGGATGGCGGGATAGCCAGGACTTAAATGCAGCAGTTCTGAGTGCTTTAGAGACTTGTTCTTCCTTATAAATTTTACCCTCTTATCACTGACAGTCAGTGGAGCTGCACCGTTAACTCCGTAGCAAGAGGTTTGTGTTTTTGGAACGAAATATTCCCATGCCACTTGTATGTGGCTTAGCTGGTGAAAACAAAGCTGTTATCTATCACAGCTCTTCTAGATAACAGGTCCCTTCCCCATTGTTTCTGCTGAAATGTCATCTGGAGTTTCTGTACAGATGTTCAGGGTTGAATCCTGTCCCCAGTTGCTCATCAGTCCAATAGGTTGTTCTTGCAGAGCCGAACAAAGACACAGTAGCTCGCGGTGTATGTCGTGATGCAAAACCTCACTGGATGAAACTTCAGAATGGAGAGGTGTGCTATTTTTATGCTACAGGCATGAAAATAAAAATTTCTGTTCATACGGCTCCTTTAAGTGAGCACATTTTTATAACCTTGCTCTTCTTCTGATGTTAATGTGAGATTGAGCAGGGCTGAGCCTGGGCAGTCCCTGAGTGATAAAACTCTTCACAGGTGGTGACCTTCCCTGGCATTGTTACTGCTACATTTTGACCCAACATGGTGTAGGGTAACAGTACTAAACTCTTTGGGATGTTGCTGTCAGGCTGTGTTGCTCACTGACATGATTTAGGCCTTGGCACTTTCCATCAACAGAGACGCATTCTGCTAAAATAAAATGCCTACCTTGTGTGCTGAAAGCCATGCTGCTTTTCACTCCATTTGTGAACCTTCTATTGCACCAGGCCCACAGAACTGCAATAGCCTTATCCCCCGGGATCTGCCCTGTTAGAATAGGGAACCACAGAGAAAATTCACCTCCATGCAGAAAACCAGTACAAAATGGAAGGTACTGGTCAAATCACACTCAGAACTGAAAAATCCTGCTTTGAATGTTGCGTGGGCTTCATGCTAAACTCTGTATAAAGGTGATTTTCACGGAGAGTGTTATGCAGTCTAAAATTGTCCTTGATTACTCAAAAGCTGAAAGAAGTTGTAGCAGGCAGTTAAAAAACAGACTCTGGCACTCTGTCTGCAAACTGCAGTGCTGTCCTTTGGAATAAAAGGTGCTTAAGAAATGTAAGTTACAATAATAGTGAAAAATTTCCTATGTCTTGTGGGGTGGTGTTTGGAGTCACGCACATGCAGAGAGGGAAAGAATGGGCTCCTGGCAGGGGAGTTTTCATGAGGGCCCAGCACTGACACATGTGGAGTGGGGATTCTCAAGTTACAGATGGAGGGAGGAACAGGATCAGAAAAACAGAACTGGTTTGAAGTTCAGGTGATGAAAAGTGGTAGGCTGGAGTTCAAAGATGGGATTATTGGCTAGTGTTGCTTTAGTAGTTGGTGGGGGAAGAGCTTAAGGCCAGAGCATTACTGCATTGCTGATTTATCAACACAGCCAACACTGTGTATGGTATTTGAGACACTTCTAAATCCAGCCGCTGGCAATGAAAAGCACATTTAATCCATGTGTTAGATTGTTTGAAGAGGTATCTGTCTCCTGGTCTCTCTCCCGAGGTTGGGATTTCTGCAATTGAAAAGGAGGTGAGAGGGAAGATTTTAACTGTTTCACAAACTCTTCTCCTTTAAGGGGGGGGGTCACATTTCCAATAGCTCCTTTAACACTTGGAATATTGAAAAATGAAAGGGTCTCTACCCTCCTATCCCCTGTAGAGAGAACCCCCACTGTCTCTTCTCTGTCTAAGGCACAGAAATCAAAGACAGGATTTGTATTTAAATAGTTTATTGTTTTTAAGTGTGTTCTTTTCCTCAAGCTGGGATTAATGGTCTGCACTTAGGAGTTCCAGGATTCATCTGCATTGTTGGCTCTGATCTCTCTGCAGCAGGCCACCACTTCAAGATAAAATACTGAAAAACAGCCCTTATTAAAGTAATTCTCCTTTAGTCTTTTTATTCAGTTCTCTTACATGAAAGAGTGTCAATGTTTAACCAGTTCCCTCAAGGGTTAATTCCCCTCCAATTTAATACCCCTGTGCTGTGTTAGCATGCAAGGCGCTGACACTGGCCATGGGGGCTTACAGACTGAAGCTCCAAAAATGTCTATGCAAGAATAAAGTTCTCAAATGAGGCCTGAGCCGCACCTGCAGAGTTACACCAATGCCTTGGAGTAAGAGTAGGACAATCAGAGGGCGCACCTGATATGCAAAGGTTATCCAAAGTAAGAATTAAAGAGCATCAGTAAGTCAACAGAGAGAATAGGGAGTGAAAGTGTTTGGAATAGCTGGACACCTGAAGACTGAAAATATAGCACCAATGTGCTTTAGGGTGTTCTGGTTCAGTAGTAGGTATATTGAAAGCCTAGGGCAGCACGTTGGAATAGCAGGCATATAGCAGATATCAGCTGAGCTATTTACTCAAACCTACACGGGAGGCGCCGACACTGCACCAACCCCAGCTGCTGCAGAGCAGTTTCATGCTGCACAAGCAGAACTCTCTGAGGACTGCTAAAAACTTTGCCTTGGTTCTGCGTAGCTCTCATTATTTGAATACAAATTCACCTATAAGCAGCAAAAAATAAGGTGCTAACAGAATCCCATAGGAAGCATGCAAAGATATTTTTATAGTTAGAAATGAGTTGCAATGAAACTCAGAACTAATATCCAGTGATGTTACGCCCCTCTTGTGGATCACTTTATCCAGGCATCTTCAGTCAAGTGCAGAGGAACTCTGCAAGGAGGAAACAGGCAACTTTGCCAATAAAAAACTGCTTTATACAGCTAGCACACACAGAACCTAGTCAGGATTTAATGAAATAATAGGCTAAATACCAGCATACTCCTCATGTTTGTAAAGGCACCCAAAGATTCTTTGCAGGCATCAATCAGAAGTGAAGAGTCAACCTCCATGATTGTCATTTGCCACCAGCTGGGTCAGCTCTGATGGCACTGACAACTCAACTCAATGACCCCAATGATTCATGATGGGTCCTCAGCTAGACTGACTATCCCAATGAAACCTCACTGTGGGTTTGTTTTTCCTCTCAGGTTTTATACGTTGATGGTTTTCCTCTTGAGTCCCTGGGCTACTGCTGGTTCAGTCCCAACAGCCCTATCTACCTCTGTCTATAATTTTTGCCTGCAGACTCTCCCAGTTCATCCTCAGCAGTTTGAGTTAAGTTGCACTGTATCAAAGCTGGGCCCTAGATCCTTGTAATACAGGTGGTTAAATCCCTGGGGTTGCATGTCAAAAGATTACAGGAGGTATTGTAGAGAAACAGGGTTACAGTAGCCTTTTGATTTTAAAGTGGCGTAATTTTAGAGCTTGCTCACAATCTGCACTTTATATTTTGGGGATCTTGTATCAGTTCTAATAGGAGACAAGAAATATCTAACCCTACCTAGGGTTGTTCAGTTCATTTATAGGACATTCTGGTTAAGAATATTCTGGATCAGGGGCAAGTTGGCACTTCTCAAGCCATAAGTTCTGTGTGTTTTGGTGAGAAGTGAGGTTAGGTAACAGAGCCTGTGGCTTTGAGATCATTGTTCCCAGATGAACCTAGCTTAGAAATCATAAAAATTACTTCTATATTGGAGCTGTCTGATCATCTTCAAAAGCTGGGCTGCAAGAGCACTTACCAGCAGTGCACTTGCTTAATGTGGCACTGACTACCTATTTCTCATCTTGTCACTGGCAGCCTCACCATTGGGCAGTGGGGTCTGTGAGCCAGCCATGGGAAATCAGTTACTCTGGATTGTAGAAGTGGTCCTGCTGGGGTACATCCAAGTTACACGAGCAGGAAGTGGTGAAGAAGCGAAGCTCATCTTGCCACTTCCCCTGACACATTGCTCTGGTGATGAAAAGCAGACTTTGGTTTGCAGGCTCTCTAATACATTTCAGGCTCCTGGGTTACCAACACTGAGGTAGGCTAACTCTCTGCCTGGTTCGTAATAGAGAATACAGCTTTTCAGCAAACAGTTTATTCTAGCTGAAAGTTGTGGTCATCCATGCTAAACCATCACAAAGAAAAGACTCTTTCAACCTTCAGTAATGTGGCCTTTGTCCAAGAAAAAAAAATGTATTTATTGCAGGCTGTTTGTTTTGTCCACAATTTGTCTCACTCTTGAGATAAAGAGTAAGTCACTGCAGAGGGCAAATGCATTCTTCTATTGCATGACAGTCACTTGTTTTATTAGGAACTCTGGCAGAGTAGTGGTTGATCTGTACAGGTTTTTCCCATGAGATTGCTGCAGAGAAAGATCTGTTGGAATAAGCATGCACAATAGGTTGTTTGAACTTCTGACTTGAGGTAATTACAGCCTCGTCCATGCCCTCTCTTCTGCTTGCCGATGTCTTTCCATGTCTAGTAACTAATGTCTACCAGTGGTTGCTGCATGCTCATCCATATACAAATCACAGCCTTGCCTGTAAGCTTTCCAGAGGCTACACTCCACAGTGCCAGCAGCTCAGAAGTGTTGACAAGTATATACTTTTTCCAGCCTTGCTCTGCCACCGAGACACAGTATGGAAGCCATCGCTAAGTTTGATTTCACTGCTTCTGGAGAAGATGAGTTGAGCTTCCAAGCTGGGGATATACTGAAGGTAAGTGCAGTTCCAGACTTGACTAAACAGCATTTTTGAGACTGGTGACTGATCTTTCTAGGTTCCTAGACAAAACGGACAAAGATAGACATCTATAAACTAGGATACAAATGCAGGATACTCATCTGCCATAGGGTTTGCAGTAGGTCAACCAACAGTTGAGTCTATGTCCACTTTTCTTGATTTTATGTCCATAAACTATAGATTTAGTTGCCCTGCAGTCCTCAGATAGTTAGCAGAGAAGGATAAATACCTTTGCTGGTGCAGAGATCAAGTTCTTTGGTAGACAGATTTTGAGGGTCCTGTCTGTTTTCATTGACTGTATAAGTAGTCTGCACTGACTACATTTAGATGACTTTGTCTAAAGGCTGGCAGTATGAGTGCAGTCCGGAGAGATTGCTGTCTTCCTTATTTCCAGCTCTTAAACAGTTTAAAATATAACTATCATCTGTTACAGAACTTATATCTAACTTTTAACTGTTAGTAATTATTGTTAGTTGCTGC
Source organism: Scytalopus superciliaris (assembly GCA_013400415.1). Classification (NCBI taxonomy): domain Eukaryota; kingdom Metazoa; phylum Chordata; class Aves; order Passeriformes; family Rhinocryptidae; genus Scytalopus; species Scytalopus superciliaris. The sequence goes on along the minus strand of VXBX01002369.1, from coordinate 987,642 downwards.
AGGGCTTTTAGGCAATTGCAAATAGAAGAGAAAAAGTCCATGTGAGAGTCTGTTACGCACTTAATGGAAAAGTTTAAGAGGTCCTGGGCTCTATAACACAAGAGTGTTATATATGCTCTTGCAGGAATTTAGCAATGGGGTAATGGCAAAAGTAGAGCTAATCATATACAATACAGAACATGTGAAAGTCTCATTAAAGCTGATTTGCATGTGTTATGGTAGAACAGTTCTTGTTAACACTACTAAAGTCCCACAGATGAAGTCACTCAGTGTTTCACCCTAGTTATTTATCCACTTCTCAGCCCCCAGATGTTCTGTTCCAGTTGAAAATGTCTGAGTATTACTCCTCTCTAAGGCTTTTATTCCTCCACTGCCCAAAGGAGTTACGTACAACAATAGGATGTAAACCTTTGTTCGGTCAGGGAGCCTTTGCTACCTTCGTGCAGTCCTAGATATTCCAGATACTGTGTCTCAGCCTTGCCTTTTCCATCATCACCATTTTTTATATTATTGGCCTTTTAATCTTGACACTTAGACAAAGTTGATGGCATCCAGACTCATTAATACCAGATTTTTCCAAAGAGCTGTGAGAAGGTTCTGGAGAAATCGCCATCTCTTTTCAGCACAGATAAACACTCTTATTCCTAATTATTCTCCAGTATTTCTCTACTGATACTTTCTTTCTCATGAAACCATTCCTGGGAGGCTTCCATCAAGTCCCTGGCTGGGGTGATGGTATTGGCCAGATCACTTTTCATTCTGCTCCTCAGTTTCCCTTCCTGTAAAATCATTATAAACTAGAGTTTCTTTTCAAAGTATGCTGGAAGCTACTGATGAAAAGTGTCTAATAACACTACACAACATTATTATTGCTTTTGTTGTTGTTGTTGTTGTTGTTATTAGTTGGCACAGAGAGTTTACTACCAGAAAAATCAAACTGCCTCCACTTTAAAGTCCTTGAGGCAAGCAAAATAACACCTTAGCCACCCAAGCCATAGTAGCAGTAAGTTAGCCTGAGTAACAATTCTGTTCTGGCATAGGCACACATACATTCATACCCCATCATGAGCCCCCTCCTGCTGCCTGCAACAACCTGCAGATTTATAAAGGAGATAAGATGAAGTATTGATGTAGAGATTAGAAAACAGGAAACATGAGGCCCTCAACCAGCAGTAACAGGAGGAAATCCACCCTCTCACCCCCCACACATCCTTCTCTGGGAGGATGACACACTGAGAGAAACCTGCCCATCCTGCAGTGACAAACAGCAGGTGGGTCTTTCTGGAAACCTCGCTTCCAACAGAGCATGGCCTGAGCATGAGCAGGAAGTAGTTATCGTCCCCTCTGGTTGGCCACAGCAGTAAAACGGAGCCTTAATCCAGCACCCAGGCATGAGGAAAGCAGTGACTGTACAAGTAGGGAAGTCCACAGCTTTCTATTCCCTAACTTTTCTGAATCCAAATGTTTAAAAAAGGCCAGCGTGGCAGGGAAGGCAACAGAAAATTGGTCCCAGAGACAGTAACATCCTGTTGCCAACACCAAGCAGTTAGAATATGCCTTAGGCTCACAAAACCATGAGATTGGCTCACAAAATAAGTATTATTACTGTTAACAATACATTTGAAATTAAGTCTTTTCCACTTGCTTTCTCCTTTTAAAACTGTCATGGTTCATGTTTTAGGCTCCTCTCCAAAACCAGAAAGAACAGAAACATGTTCTATTTCATAAAGCGGAATTCTGTTCCAGGAGTTGGGATATCAAACAAAACACCAAAGACCACAACATTTGCAGTAAAATCACAGCATGGTTGTATTCCTGTCCTCTCTCCTCCAGCTTAGGGCTGTATCAGGGGCCATCAGCCAGGGAGCAGTGAATTTGGGCAGTCCCCAGTCAGCAGTGAAGTTCCTAAGGACCATTACAGTTAACATTAATGTGAGCACACTCAAAGCTGCTTCAGTGTGTGGTGTGGACCGGCTTCTTGCTATCCTACAATCTCCTAAGTTTAATAGTGTCTTTAAAATACTTTTTGTCTCCTTATTTCATCTACCTTAGCAAAACTCAGGGCAGCTGAAGACTTAACCCACTAAATAATCTCCTGTGAAATGACATGTGAGAGCACATGGTAACATCTGTGCAGTTGTAATGCTTACACACACAGCTGCATATCCCCCCATACCCATCACAGACATTTTTTTTCCTCCCTTATGAATCTGAGATGCTCCACTACCAACTATTAAAAGCAGCACAGAGAATAACTTAAACCCCTATTTTTCCATTTCACAGGCATCAGAGACACACACACTATCCCCAGCTGCCTGGGTAGGCAGTCAGATGAAGGGATAATGTTAATAAGCAATCTGTCTAATTCTACTTGGACTTTTTTATTGCTTGTCTGCTCTGAAGTGGTCATCAGCCATTAACCTTGTTGCACAGTGGGTGGGAAGTACAGCATGTGTAGCATTCTATTCTTACGAGAAATTCTAGATTTCTGCCAGAACCATGGTTACATTTTCCATTCTCTGGAGACATGTTTATTCCATCCATCTCTCCATTGCAGGTTTTGAGCTCCCAGGAAGAGTGGTACAAGGCCGAGCTCAGAAGTCAAGAGGGCTACGTTCCCAAGAACTTCATTGATTTTCATGTTCCCCCGTAAGTGTCACAGAAATGGTGTGTGTACCCCCACTGAACGTTTCCACAGAGCACTGCCAGGGGCATGTGTGCGTGTGCACGCAGAGGGAGACAGGACAGAGGAAGCACTGGTTAGAACAGACTACACTTTCAGTGGCAAAGGACTGCCATAATGCTACATTGCAGTTCTGCCAGCGCAGTGTATTTCTACCGCAAAGCATCCTCTGCTCTTTCAGAGCTGAATGGTTCTCGATGCTCTCTATCACTCCCAAGTGACTCTTTTGTTACTGCTGCTCAGAGGGATGTCACTGGGATGTGGCAAGAACTGCATTTAGATCTTCTCAGAAGAATAGTCATGATGTGAAGTCTTGGCCCTAAAGACAGAGGCTGAGCACAGAAGGAACAGCGAGAGATCTTTCTGAAAACGGATTATAAAAAAGTAATTCCCTCCCTCTCCGACTCTTAACTACGTCGACTGCCTTTTCCCACCCTGCCATCCGCATTCCCTCCCCCCGCCAAGCGTGTGTGAGTTTCTATCGGTGCACTAGAGGTCAGTGCAATGCTACGCGAATGTGACAGCTGGTGTTACTCATGGATCGGCAGAGATGATAGACCAGACATGCCGCCCCGCTCACACACACTCACACACACACGCTCCACGCTTCGTGACTGCACACCCAAACACAGATCTGTCAGAGGACACGCGTACCTGCATTTCTCTCCTCCCGCTGAGGAGATGGCACTGCACTTCCAGAAAGGACTGATGGGTGTTTAAATGCACATTAAACGTGCTCTCCAGCTCTACACCATAAATATGACGGTGGATGGGATTTTTACAACCTTTTCCTTTCAGTTGGCAGAAATGCTCCCTGAAGCCCCTCTCATTGTCCTCTTTTTTCAAAAGTGCTGCAGCATGTCATGAACGAGCAGGCAGAACATGCACCAAGCCCAGTACTGCTGGCTGCAACACACTGGTGCCCTGAGCAGTCATACTGGGAGCATACAGGGAGTTTGAGGTTACAAATAAGTGCTTCTGTCCCCTTTGAAGGTGGAACTTACTGACCTTTCTGGACATAAGACAGCCTGCTTGGTTGAACTGAAGGATGTTATTAGTTTGCTGTGCAAATATGGGCTTGTCCTTCTGGGCCTCAGGGGGATGAGATCTTCCAGTCAGTTGTTCTTGTTTGCTCTTTCACAGGCCTGTGGCATCACGTAAGAACACTGACAGCTTCTTTTTTCACACACATTTTTCTCATGATGCTTTCCACATGTAAGAGCTGTGAAGAAATATTTCCACTTTGATGCTTTTCTAAGAGCAGCAGGTCTGCACTTGGAAGCAGTTCAGGCCAGATGCCAGAACCAGATGTAGGGAAGAAAGCTGCCTCCTATTTTTGAGGGGTTGGTTTTCCCCATCTTTTTCTTGTCAAGTAATCATTGAGACTGGTTATCAAAGCTCATTAAAGTCTGATTTCCCTTTGCTAATGATACATAGGTAAACTGTGATGATAATAAGAAACTCCAAAGTGGAAATGACAGAGCTGATGAAACTATCAGTCCTTAATTTTAATGCAATATAGACAATTAAGTATTACATAAAAGCAGGTCACAGATTGTAGATCTTATTAGCTGTATAGTGGACATATGCAAATGTGTGTGATGATTTTTTTTTCTCTACTGAAAAATTCCTATTGACATTGTATTCTTTCACTATTTATGGTGATTTTGTCATTATTAGTCCAGTGCCTTATACTATTGCTTGTTATGACTGGCTAAATTTGCATAAGTGTGCTTATGTATTCTGTGCTTCTGTGATTTTGTGACATTATAACTCTTGCAGGAACCAATTTATTAGTACTAAAATTTTCATGGCTTGCTTCTGCTAAAAATTTATGTGTGTTCTTTGCAATATATCCATCACAGCCCAGTAATTTTCAATCAGTTTACCAAAAAGCAGTATGTCTGAGTCAAAAGTATAAGTCTGAGAATTATGTGTGTGTGTATGTATACATACACGTTTGTAATTTAAAATTTCTTTGACTAACACCTTACTGTACTGTGCCTGTAATTACAGTTTCAGCTGACTGTTTCTTCTTAGTAGGCCAAAGCTTACATTGTTCTCTTTGCATCTACAAGAAAATGATCTGCACCCATCAAAACCCTGTACCTTAGCATATTCATGGCCGCTGGGAGTAGCCATGTGGGCTCCTCTGATCCTTTTGTTTTCTTTCCTCCACCCTGCTTATTCACATTCTCTCTACCCTCGGCTTTTTTATTCCTCACCTTAATTCACATCCTTATTCACGCCTCCATGATTTTTTCCCCCGTTGACAGCTGGTTTGATGAGAGAATATCCCGCCACGAAGCAGAGAACCTTCTCATGAGCAAAGGAGTTGGCTCCTTCATCGTCCGAGCCAGTCAGAACTCTCACGGTGACTTTTCCATCTCTGTCAGGTATCTGCTTCTCACAGCATATTCCTGCTTCTTATTCTGTTTAATGGTGTCCCTGGCCTCCTCCTGACAGGATTCCTAAAGTGACATAGGCTCTTGGGAAGTTTGCATGCTGCCAGTCACTGGCAGTGCTGCTGTGTTGTGAATGAGAACAAATTAGGCATCTGATTCCCAAACGTTTCTGCCCCTTTTCAAGTGACACAGCGAATGCCCCATTCCACAGCTGCATCCCCTGGTGCACTGCCTCTCTGAAAGAGCTACAGCAAGGCAGAGTGGTACATTGAACATCTCCCACAGTGCTTAACACGTCTTCCATTTGTTTTAATTCCCTGACAGCTCTGGTTACTGAACCCAAGAATTCAACTACTACCTATTAAGAGATTACTATTATATTGTTAACTTATTTCCCACAGGTCACTAAACAGCCATTGGACAAGGAATGTTTTTTCATTGCTCACAGCCCAGCTGCATTTCAGCAACTTACTGTAGCCCAGCCCTTACTAGAGCATATACTTCAAGGCAGAGCTCTTACATGATGGTTCCTTTCCCACTTTTCAGTCAAACAATTGATAACCAGTTTTAAACTAGAGTCGTGGTTAACAATGTCTGTTCCAAGCAGTGTGTACTTTCTGATTCAGGGAGCTCAAAAAGTATCTGGGGGGAATGCAGGAAAACATTCTGGTTACATTTATATCAATAAACACCAACACCAATTAAGTACAGTCAGGCTCTTTCTCTGGCCCTAAAGTCAAGCAATGTGGCAGAGCTTGGATCTGTAAGGCTAAATCTTCTTCACCCCACCGAACCGAAGACCTGTATTAAAGCAGCTCACTGTGAACAGTTCCTGGTTCATTCTGCCCCCCAACCATGGTCTAGCACTATCTAAAGGAGAGCTTATCCATGCTAACATTTTAACAGCTTGTGTGACTGTAGCACTCCAGGATAGCATCAGTCCCTGCCTGTCCCCATTCAGTTTATTTGTGCAGATGTATTATCTGAGACAAGTGTTTTGAGTTCCTGGAGTTGTACAGAGCAAGGAGGTGGGTACCAAAACCAGATCACTTCTGGTGCAAAGAGGAATTGTCCACATAAAACAAACGGTAAGAGGAGGCGAAGTACAAGGGGAAGCAGGGTCAGACAGCTGAGACCATTAATTTGGCCTGTAACAGCATCTGAAAATTCCTTCTTTTTTTTTTTTTTTTTTNTTTTTTTTTCTTTTTTTTCCCCCCTTTTTGGGTAGAGAGAATGACCGGTAGTAATGATATTATGCTAGATTTTATACAGTTATAAAACTCACTGTGTGGCTTCATGTGACTGTGTCTTCATGTAGTGGGGATGTCCATGGCGTATGAAGGTGTAATACATCTCTTATAGTTAATGCAGAATGCATGTCAAGAGGACTTGCAGTGGCTAGTGGGTAGACTACAGCTAGTACCTCCTCACCCTGGAAGCTCCTCTGGCCTTTATTTCAAAGAAGAGGCTTTAAAACCCTGTGCTTTGTTCCAGGTAGTGCTTTGTGACTGGGCAGCCCTGAGGCACCCAGTGTTTGTAAATGGATGAGTCTTTTGAAATAGAGCCACATTTGGGTCCAGTACGAACAAGGATTGACAGTTGCCTGACTTTCCAGAAGTCTAGGTTTGGCCAAGCAAGAAGTTTTGGTACCCTTCTGGAAAAGACTTTTTCAAAAAAGGTAAAAGTGCAATCTGTTTGATGATCTCTTACTTTTCCAATTGGTTCCAGGCATGAAGATGACGTGCAACACTTCAAAGTGATGAGGGATTCAAAGGGTAACTATTACTTGTGGACAGAGAAATTCCACTCGCTAAACAAGCTGGTGGACTACTACAGGACAAACTCCATCTCCAGGCAGAAGCAGATCTTGCTAAGGGACAACAGCCAAGAAGAGAAGGTAAACACAAATTATCCTTAGGAGTTTCTCAGTACGAAACCTTTCTGTGGAAGGAATTCATCCCATGAGAATGTCCCGGGATGGAGGGGAGGAGAGTCTGTCCTTGGAAACCTGGCCATGTCACTAAACTGGTGGGCCCTGCAGCGCAGATTTTTAGCAGATTCGGTGGTATGTAGAGTTACATAATTGAGCAGAATTTTCTGATTCTGCTTTGGATAGCAATAGACAGTGCTGCAAATCTGCATAGAGGTGCTTTGCTAAAGCTGTGCTAAGACCCCAGAGCTGAAATTTTAAGATGCCTTACACTGCCAAGGTAAGCAGGACTTACCTTATTGAAATGCTTAGATTTCATGAGGGCAGGTACAGAGCTTGACTGGTAGGTTGTGACTGAGAAGAATTTGAGTCTGGTTTCCTAGTGTCCTTGAACGCACCCGAAGTGTAATTACAGCTGTGAGTTTGTCTGCTCAGAAGAATCATGCATCTTCTGCTACTGAGCAAACACAGTAAGGAGTGTGGAGAAACAGAGGGTAGAACCTGGAGCAGTGGCTGGTAGGAACTGAAAACTACTACTGAGAAGAACATAGCAGCTATGGGAACAAGCTGTGCCTTCAGGGAAGGTGTAGTAGTTGTTTGAGAAGGCAGAGAAATCCCAGTCCAATGAATGCCTGGTTTTGTGCTAGGGGAACAAACAAATGACATAGTAGAGACTGCTGCACATTGCACTCTCAGTCCTGGGAGTGAACATGTCTGGTCACTGCAGGAACCAAAGTTCTGCTTTACTAGGAAACGGATTCTGGTATTAAATTACCAGGATGTGCACGTAGAGGTGAGGTGTGTGACTTGCTGACTGCAGCAGTCAGGTTTTATAGGCTGTATGTGGGTCATTCTTGCTGGCTCCAAACAAGAGATCATACATTTTTCAGTCTGAAGAAGGGGCTGGGGTGGTTGTCTCCTTCTAGACCACTTACACAGAGCTTTACAATGCATTAGTAAGGTATAAAATAGAGACTATGGGACCTGTGAGAGAGATCATAGTGAAGAATTGTCTGAGGAAGGAGAAAGCAAGAGTGTATGCATGTATATCAGTAAAACAACCTGTTTGGGCTGACTGTGAGCAGGAAAGAAAGGAGATGCATTTGCTCCAAGATGCAGACAGGCAAATGAAAGAACAGAAATCAAGTTTGCTTGGGCAAACTCTGTACATTTGTTATGGTGATAGGCTCAGCAGGGTATGTTTAGCTCTTATCACAGTGGGGTTTCTGTTCACAATTTAAATTCCTAGATGCTACAGCCATATGATAAAATGATCATAATATATAGATTTCAGTGCAGAGACAAATGAAGTCTAAGGGCAGTATTTCCAAAAAGAGCTTGGTTCTTGTGCTGGAGTTCACACCAGTGGCTACATTTTCAGTCCAGCACCTCCCATTACTGCCCAGTCTTCAGATGGGGAATGGCTATGACAAAGATCTAAAATACAGGATTCCTGATTTGTCATCCTGTTCAGAGGGGCCGGATCTTTTATTTGAAAGAGCCACCAAAGTAGAGGATGGTTTTAGTGATCAGTGCGCAATGATTGCAGAGCTTTAGTCAAGGATGTGCTAGGAGGAAAAAACTGACCTCAGTTTTGTCATCTTGCTTCCATCAGGACAGGCGTGGTGGGAGCCTGGAACGGATGGGCTGGGAAAGATTCCACCCAAGTGGAGCAGCTGGGGAAGATCATTCTTCTATATCCAAGAGATATGCAGAGCATCCTATCCCCATACTGCAGCAGCAACAGGTACAACCATGAACAAGGGGCTGGGACATCAAGCCCAGGCACGTGAAACATTGGCTTTAGTTGCTTGGTAGCAAGTGAACAGTTGCTTTATCAAAAATCTGCCAGTCTCAACCTGCTTTAGGAAGTAGAATCAGGTCTTTGTACAGCAATAGCAGGAATGATGGTTTTGGCCTAGGGGGGTCTTTTGATAGATAATAAATATGTGGGCTTTTATTTAGTTCTGTGATATGTGACTGACTGACAAACCAGCAAAAAATAGAAATCAGTGTACAGTTACTTTTTTAGTGGAAACCTAGGAGTACTCCTTGGGTGGTTTTGGTGACACATCCTAAAAACTGAAAAATAAGGAATGATGTCATGTGCTTACTTTGCTTAGGAAAAGACATAAAGTATCACCCAGTGAGAGTGCAGGAAAACACAAATCTTGCACGCACACACATGTATGGTTTCAGGAACTCCTCTCTAGGCTATAGAAAAAATGAAACCTTGCTGTCTGTTTCTTTTTACTGAGTTATGCTACATATATTCAGCACCACAAACACATCACGGGGATGAGAAATTGCTATAGCAATCCTAGGAGAGCTTAGTTTCCTCCAGAACATTCCTTTTCCTCCTCCCTGTTCTGGGTCCTCTCTGCACTCTTTCATCATATTGTTTCCCTCATCTGTGAGGTTTCTTTACTCCTTTGCTTGCATAGGAATGGAGAGGACAACTGCATTAGCTGGTGCTGTTTTCAAAGTTCTTCCTTGGTTAATTTTTGGGGAAATAGTTTTCTTGGAGTTGGCTCATGTCTCTAGCTAAAGACCATGTAGCATCATCCAAGGAGAGAGCTTTTCTTACTTAAAGGGAAGAAATCCAAAACCATGTTCCTTAAGGCATGAGAGCTCACAGATAGCAAGGCCAGAGGCAATTGTGAAATGGCTGCTCTCTCATCAGATAAGCAGTGTGGTCTGTTGGGGGACTGCTGATAGAATAGAACAGCTCCTGACAAAGCTGAGTGCCTGCACCCTTTGCAGCATAGTCTATTCATGACTCACATTTCATCTGGAGCAGAAACACTCATAGGAGTGAAGCACCCCTGCAGTTAAGTCTTGTGGCTGCAAACCTACGTTGAGTTCACTCCCTTTCTGGCAGAGACAGGTGAGCTGCAAATTGTGCTCCAGTTTCAGGCAGCCTCAGCAGCTTTTTGGGCCGACAAAGGCACAAGTGAGACCAAGGGACTTTTTGGAGGAGTGCTGCAGGTAAGGGCGCAGCAAGAGGGAGAGGACAAAAGCTGTTTACAAGCAACAGCAAGCACAAGCCGTTTTTCTTCCTCCCCCCATGGACACAGCTGATCAGATCCTGTGTCACCAAAGCACTGCTGCAACCTGACCTAACATGATTTAAGATTCTGTCCCACCCTTATCATAAAAACAAAAACTTAGTGCCTGCACTAAGGGTCTGGGGGTATAAAGAGACTCAGCACCTCTCAACTGTGCACACAAAAGAGAACTTGCTTCCTAGATGTTTCTTACTTTCTTTCTCCATCTCTCTGGGTTGATTTGTGTTGATATGACTTCAGATGTGTGGTCATATAGCTGCTTTTCTTTGAACTTGATTTCATCTCATTCTTCTTTGGTTAATTTGGCAACTAGATTCTCAGTCTTGCTTGCTGTCCTTTAAACATGGAGCCCAAAAAAAGTACAGTGAGTCCTCAGATACAGTCAGCTGCATTAGCATCACTGTCATCCCACCAGCATATAGGACAGAGAAAAAGCACAGAGTGGGCAGGACTGGGTCATAGTAACTCCAGATTGGCAAAAGTCCCCTTGGCAAGCATGGCTTTTCATCTGAACAACTGTAGTTTTTCTCCAAAAGTCTCAGAGACCAAAAAGGCCTCTCTCGGATCATTTTTCCCAGCAGCTGTGAAACACAGCTGAAGACAGTCAACTTTCAACTTTTAAGAAGTAAAATCCAAAATAGAACAGTCAAAGGTGACCTCTGCCATGAGAGTTGCTGCTTGCAGAACTGGAGCACTGGGACTGTATTGGAAGCAGACATCTAAAATTATTTGCTTGAGGGCTGGCCCCTGACACCCTACTCACCAATGACTCTCAAAGCTCTTCATTTATACATCTCAGCATATATATATGTGTTGTGGTTTAATCCCAGCTGGCAACTAAGTACCATGCAGCTACTGACTCCTCCTCCTGCTGGTGGAAGCGGGGAGAGAATCAGGAAAAAGATAAAACTCATAAGCTGATAAAAGAACAGGTTAATAATTGAAATAAAGGTAACAATAATAAAGATTATGATAATAATAATAATAAAAGGAGATAACAAAAAGAGAGATAGGACTAAAACAAGAAAAACAAATTATGCACAATTCAATTGCTCACCACCCACCCACTGACTGATGTCCAGCCAATCCCTGGTCAGTGATCGGCCCCTCCTGACCAACTACCTCTAGTTTGTATACTGGGCCTGATGTTCTGTGGTATGGAATATCCCTGTGGCCAGTTTGGATCAGCTGTACTGTCTGTGCTCCCTCACAGTTTCTTGTGCAGCTGCTTGTTGGCTGATTAGGGGAAACTGAAAAGTCTTTGATTTAGAGTGAGCCACTACTTAGCAACAACTGAAACATCAGTGTGTTATCAGCAGTATCCTCATGTTAACTGTACCAGCTACTAGGAAGAAAATTAATTCTATCCCAGCCAAAACCAGAACAACATGACTTTTCTCTTGCTGTTTTCTTTCTAGGAAAGGTATGGTGGGAGTCTGGACAGGAAAGATGTGCTGCATGGACTAAGGGATCATGGCCAAGGAAATGCAGGAGCTATGCAACGGAGACACACAGACCCACTGCACCAGCAAACACCGGTAGGTGATGTACCTGGAAGGGCCCATGTGCCCAACTCAATGGGTCCCTTAGCAATGGCCAAGCAGTCTGGGCAATGTCTGGGCACAAAGGTTGCATGAGGAGCAGTGTATTAAGCCTGTCAGAACATATCTTAAAAGATGTTTCTGAGTCTCAGGACTCTATCCCAGCCACTTAAATCTACTTTTGGGGCTCTCTGAGGATAGGACTACCACGTTACATGAGCGTAGTTCTAGGACTGCTCTCATGGTCAGTCTTAGTTAACATGCATGAGCTCAACAAAATGGACATCTGGGGCATTGGCATGAGCACAAGCCCACCCACGGGCTTAGATCAAGCATGGGTCCAGTCCACCAGAAGACATTTCTGAAAGCCTAATGATCTAGGAGAACTTCAGGTCCATTAATGCAAGGGACTATGAAGTATCTTTGCAACCACAGCCAGGCTGTGACTAAGGTCAGTAGTTGGATGTGCCGTGCATTTTTTAAGTTCTGTGGAGAGCTGCCTCATGATACTGTGCCACACTGCAGTGTTCCTTCTGTCTTGCAATGCACTTGTAGTCACACTGTCTCTTCCACTAATGTTTTCTCAGTCCCGAGAAGGCCTGTCATCACTCAGCTCTACTTGTCTGCACCTGACATCCTCAGACCTACTATGCCATCAAAGTGGGACTCACCTGACATCCTTAGCTGTCAGAGCCTCTTAACACAGAGGATGTGGCATGACATCTCAGACCACTGCCCTACTTGGATCCATACCTTAAGTAACCACCTGCTCTGCAAACTCCCACTATGTGAATGCCCACATAGAACATGGTGTGTCTCTGCCTCAGCCTGTGGTTCCACTGCCAGTTCTAAAGCATTTCTCCATCAGCTCAGTGTGACCCAAGTAATGATCCTTTTCCTTGAGGAAACATACAGAAACCTAGATCCAAGGAGTGAAGGGAAGGACAGCAAACCTTTCTCAAGAGAACAGATTGGATTAGGAAATTTGGAACAAAGTAACAAATAGGGACATCTTTTTTTTTTTTCCCCCAGAAGCCCCAAATCTTTATTATAATCCAGCTCAAAATACAATAGGTTTTATCCTTCAGAGGCTGTGGCAATGAATAACAACATGCCATTGCCTGCCACATCTCATCAGTGATCTAGAAGCCAGAAATCCAATTATAGGAAGGTCTGTATGTCCAACCAAATAACTAGAAGCCAGGTCTAAGCAGGGCCCTGAATGGAAGATTTATCAAAAGTTAGTCTGTCCTCAAACAGATCTCTTCATCTGTCCCTGGATTAAACCACAACAAAATATACCTCCCAAATTATCCATGCCCTGTGGTGTAGGCACTGACAATTTCCCAGAAAGAAGGTCATGCTATGTCCTTTAAAATCTGATTTCTGGCCATAAGGGGAGATTGACTGCAAAATCTCTTGATTAAGCTTTCATAATAAAAAAGTCTAACCATAGTGCACATTAAAGTGCAAAACCAAAATCAATTGATATACCCAAATAGATTCTAAATCCTTTTGAGCTCAGGGAACTGACCTTGGGGAGAGTCCAAAGAAGGTTTAAGACCCTCTCCTATGCCCCAGAAGTGCCTGAAAGAGCAAGTATCTTCTTCACAATGTTGACTAGACTGACCTGTGTGCTGGCTCTCATAGTTCTCTGCTGGCCAAGGACATATTTTGATATCTGTCCCCACACCAGCCCAGCTCCCCAGAGCCACTCACTTATAGTTACAGCCCCACAGGACTCAGGCAGGAGCCCTCCTCTGTGCTCCCATAACTGGCTTCAGACATGGCCTTACAGGGCAGAGGCAACAGAGCCATGAGAACACTATTTCCTAAGGAGCTCAGTCTGACTCTTTGAGTTTTCACCTTGTGGTGCAAGCACCCATGAATACACTGAGGCTGCTGAGAAACCAATCACCGTCCCTTGAGTGGCCCAGTAAATTGGTCCCTCCTTCCTGGCATCTTGGCCACTTCCTGGTTTAATTGCAAGTTGGTCTAAATTTCAGTACTGCTTGCCCTCTCTTAGTGAACATATGTACTGAGGCTTAAGAGGGGTGACGGGAAGATAGTCCTTAGAAGTCTTGGTTCATTGTTCCTTCCTGTCTCTATCTCCTCTCCAGCGAACACTTTGGGTCCGTGCCTTGTACGACTTTGATGCTATGGAACATGATGAGCTGGGCTTCCGCAGTGGAGACATCTTAGAGGTCCTGGACAGCTCCAACCCATCATGGTGGAAAGGACGTCTGCGTGGGGAACTGGGTCTCTTCCCTGCCAACTACGTCACACCAGTGCTCCTGTGAGGGCACAGTTTGCCCCAGAGGACCATGCTGGAGCTGCTCTTCTGACATGACAGGGACAGAGAAGGATTGAATCTTACCTGGCCACCAGGACATATGTTGGTTTTGGTTTTGTCTTAATTTATTGGCAATTGTTTTTTTGGAATGTTGGTATGAAAGGGAACCCTTTGAAGAAGATATGAATTTCTCCCCTCCTCCCCCCTCCCATTTTTCACCTTGATTGAGATGAGGGACCAAAAATTCTGGACTGTTCACTGAGACTTTGCCGCATCCTCCCTGCCCTGTCAACTCTGGCTAACTATTGATAACTTCCTGAAATTAAGTTTGTTCTGTGGAAATGCCCCTCAGACAAGTCAGGCTTCAGTTAACTTTGGGTTTAGTATTCAGATCGTACTACCCCTTCTTTTGGAATTGATTCGCCTGAGTTAAGTGATCACTGGTACATTAATCCTTCAGGTAGGAAAGGAAAGTGAAGACACCTTAGGTTGAGGTGCAAGGCAATCTATATTTTTCTAAATGGTTTCTGGCTTACCTGTCTCATACTGTTGTATGGACTATATGCATATATCAGATGAAGGGAAAGGATCCTGTAAGCTTTTGTACAAACAAACCGGCGGTGAAGGTATGGGAGGGCAAGAACCTTTCTTTGCTTCTTCTGATAGCTCTGCTCTTCTTTCTGCGTCCTCATTCCATTTTCAAGCTGCTGTCTTAGGTACCTATACTTCTGCTAGACAGCCTGGTTAGAGCAGATCAGGCTCTTCAACTAAATTAGTATCCACTGAACTGAATAACAATTAATATTCCTCACTAGTTCATTCTGTAAAACTGAATTAGGGAGGGACTGGAGAGAAGAGGTTTTACTGGTTTGGTGGCAGAAGTTCTTTCCCTGAGAACCTGGGGTATTGAGGATCACTCTGTACACAACTCTGGCTTACAAGTGGAATGTCTCATTCAAAAGGTTAAGCTGTTACTTTACAGTATGCAGCGAATAAAATTGTGGCCATCAAATAATCTGTTCTCTGTTCAAGTTTCTTTTGGATAAAATAAGTTAAATTAAAGGGTTTTCAAATCATTGCTGAGTGAACACCCAGATGTGATAGAAATATACTGCAAATGCACATTAAAAATGAACCAAGCTCTATGAAGGAGACACTAGTGCATAACACTGCTCAAGCAAGTTGATATTAAACAAGCTGCCTGAATTTTTCACAACATGTGGGACCTCGGCAGTCAGCAAGGAAGTGATGATTAATCATTCTTGAAAAAGAAAGAAAAGACAAGTGAAAAACTCTTAAATCAGACTCAGCAGCCAAAAAAAAAGAAGTGTTCTTATCTTTTTTTAGTCTCAGTAGGAGAAAAATAACCCAGGAAATAGGTTCTTGGTAAAGTCCAATTCAATGTAGCTGGCCTGAATAAAGCTGCCAGCTGGACAGAGTATTAACAGCAAGAACCCATTTTGAGAGCACTCCACCAAAAGCAGATTATTAGTGGGTGAAGTGAAATGAGAATATTTAACAAGGCACATAAGCTCTAAAGACAATAGAAAACTTCAAAAGATACATGAAGAGCGTCTTATCTCCACTGGCTACCAGAGAAATGGAGAGACACCCTATGACTGCTTGGGCTGGACTTGGCCCTCTTCTCTTGCAGGAGCTCTGTTCTGGGTCTTTAGTGTCTTCTTTTCAAAGGAAGTCCATGAGGCTTCTTTTGGAACAAGATGCCTTATCATTTGTGTGAGTTTATGACCTCAGAAATTGCACAGTTTGAAGATGTTTTGTTGATTTGCCCTTTTTTAACCTTTTTGTCTGTTTGGTTGATTTTTGCTAAAGGAGTAATAAATTTGGAAGAGAGAGGGTTAATATTCAATGAGAGAGAGAGAGAAAGGATAAAGACCCGAGGGAAGAGAGAAGCAAAGAAACCAGAGAGTAGCAAAGGCAGAGGAGGCATAAAAATGATGAATCTTTCATATTCAGCTCTGACTGAAACAGAAGAAATGGTATGTTCACAATTATTCCCATTATGTCAAATCATCTTTCAATTAGTTCCTTTTTTTATTATTATTAGTTACTTTTAAAATTAGAAGCAATGTCTCTTTTTCCGTTCCTCAGCACTCTAAAGACCCTTTTGGTAGTGAAGATGTAGTTGCACAAAATTAATTGAAGATAATGCACTTAGCAGTTTGATAGCTCTTCACACATTTGAAACCCCTTTACAGAGATTAACTAATTAAGCAAGTCTAAGTAGTGCATTGTAAGTACCCCCATGTTAACTCATGATTCATTTGAGGAAGAGGTAAATTTTCACGTGATTTTTTTAATTGATGTTTAAGGAATTAATACTTAAGGTAATTAGTATTAAAGGGCTGCACGCTAATTATGGACAACATGCCAGAACCACAGTAAAATCATGATTTCTCATTATGAGCAGCACCTAATGACAGCAAAATTACTGGGAGGAGAAGGTATCATGGCGTCTGTGATAAGGACACTGGTGCTGTGTTCTGTGCTGCCCTGTGCAGTGGCCAAGCTTTGGTCTGCCATAGCCAGTCTCTCTTGCCTCTGTTGTTGTCCTTGCCTGCTCCCCAGAGCAGAGGCAGTGCTACCTGCACTTACTGCACATGCTGGGAGGCACAGGTGTCACACTGCATTTTTGTACCCTCCCACAGTAAAAGTTGTTTTCCTCCCAGCAAAACAACAGCAACAAAGAACCCTGGCTATTCCCCAGTTAGTGGAGACTTGGATACAAGGGGAGATGGGGGCAAAGTGGAGAGTTTTGGGGGGATAGAAGGTGCTGTAGCCACAGGATGGAGTAATTTTCCATGCCCCATGCCGTTTTCTGCCCTTGAAATTCTCTCCTCCATAGATCAGGCAACTTAATATGGAGAGAGACACTCCCCTCCTCCACCCATATATCCTGCCAACCTTCCTGCTCTTTCTTCCTACAGGTTTTAATTGTAACACAATCCTTGTTAATATTGTGGTGATTCACTTACACCTGTGCTGTGAAAGCCTCAGGTTCTATTGCCCATACAAGAAACACATGTTAGCAACCAAAGACTGGAGTCTTAAGGTGACAGTGTGGTGCACTGAGTTCACCTAACATTTGTCAATGTTTTGGAAACTTCTAGAAAGTAACCCAAGAAAGTTCACTGCAAAACCAAAATGAGAAGAAATAAAGAGGGAACCCAGAGGAATATTTTGTTTGTTATTTGTCTTAAGCAAGAAAGACAGTTCATGAGAAAAGAGATTGTAAACAGAGATAAAAGTAGGAAAAGTATGTGGGAAGGCAAACATTGTTATAACAAATGAAACAGAGGAAGCTGGACTTGCACATGGAAAAATAAGTTTGATGAGAACAGCTGAGCTGCACTTTCTCCTGTCCAAAGTAACTTTCTGCCTATGTTCTGTTTTGTTTAGAAATGTCTCTGTGACTAATAAGGCTGAGCTAAAAACAGTAAATGGAAATCTTTCACGTAGAAGATGTTCAGGCAGTTTTCTGCGCCACAAAAAGAATGTCTCTCTGTCTTGGTGTACATGTTTACTGTAATAGCTGTGCTCACTGGATACACTGCTGAAGCAACAGGATCATGGCTGGTTTCCATCTGACTGCTGACAGGGTAATAGCACCAGGGAGACAATCCTCAGGCCTGCCACAATGTCAGCACCTGGTCAGTCTGCTAGGCCAGTCTGAAACTGGAAAACAAGTTCCTGGGTTGTTGTTGTTTAAATGGAAAGTACTTCTCGATTTCAGTGGGCTGTGCAGGAAATCTGAAGCTTTTCACAGCAGCCATCTGTTCATCGTCTTTTCTACTCAGCAACACCTCTCCTTCCTCCCCAGTGGGATCCTGATACTGCAAGATCTTGAAAGGCCATTTTGCCTTCAGCCCTTGTGGAGATGAAGCAAGGATGGCAGAAGTGAAAGATCCAGCAGCCAGGACTACGTGGTCAGGAGAAACGAGCTCTGAACAGCAAAGTAGTATCAGCTGGGACATTTTGCACTGCAGGAGCAGCACCCCAGCAGCTGTAGTTCAGCAGTAAAGTGAAGGGTGATCTCTACCCTGAGAGGGAAGCAGCAGGTCTTTAGTTATCAGTGTCACATTAGAGAGACAAGAAGGATGTCTGGTGAGACAGAAATGTGGCCACGTGCACCAGGACTGTGCTCAGACTCTTGCTCTGCTTCTGCAACTCTTTGCCAAGGAGCCTGGGTTACACCAGCCTAGGTGTGAGAAGTATTTGGCAATGATGCTGTCCCTGCCCAATGCAGCCCCAGAAATCTACATGCACCTCCTTGCAGCTGCAGCCCATCACCTCGCTGACCCTACACACATTAGAAAGCCCAGGGCCCAGGTTTTGCATCTGTGTTGATAGAAAGTGCTCTGCAGACATTTAATTTCAAATACTTATTCAAAGTAATTGGTTTAGGTGCTTTTAAACCAGCCCCGCGGAGATCAGTTGAACCCATTAGTGTTCCCTAGATGATCCAGGCAGCAACATTTACTGGTTAAAACACAGGTATGGACTTAAGAGCTTCTGACACCCAGCCGCTCCTTGCTGCTGATAACTTTGCATTTTAGTGGGAAACCATGAACTGAGCGCATGACAAAGCCTTTAATAGCACTGAGGAAGAGGACAGAGCATTGCCAATTTGTCCAATTTTTCAGAGGCAACTTTCATGTGACAGAACTCAGGAGCCTTAATTCACATCAAACGCAAAAGAAGATTCTTACATAAGCAGAAGTGACAGTAGAAACCCATCAGTGACTTATCTGTGAGCTACAGGACAGCTGGGCAACAGGCAAGTGAATAAGGAATGGTCACAGACCTTTGTGCGCAGAGAAAATTCAAAGCACATTGTCTACTGGCATTGTGCAAGTGAGAGGTGCTTGGCCGATGTCCAGCCTGCCAACACGAAAATGCAAAATATCACAAATGGCAGGCATGCAGAGATCCTTGTAGACATGCAGAAATAAAATTAGCTCAGGGAACAATGGGAGGAAGAAGAAACAAACAAATTAAAAGATCGCTAGATACTTCGCAGCTTCTCCCCGCTAGTCCCAGCAAGCTCATTCCACCAGGGTTTATGAAAGGTACAGCCATATTGAGTTTGTTCGTCACAAATGAAAATGAGAGCAAAGCATGGGGGGAAAAGAATGCAGTTTAGGACATGAGTCTATTACTATGCACTTAAAGCTATAAAATGGTGACAAAGACCTGATATCACCAGCGAAGTTGAATTCTCTGATTAAGTGGAGCTTCCAGGAAATCTTTCAGTGGTGTCTTTAATTCATAGGAACTCTATGATTCTATATCCAACCACAGATAAGGAAATGAAAAAAGAAAACCCGCAAGAAATATGAGGTACCTTCTCCACTGATCTAGAGGTCATTTGCAATGTATCTTTTATGTCTGTGCTGTGCTGAATGTGTCATAACTTCCTTGTGGTACTGACAGTCCCTCTTGTCAAATTCCAAGAAGGATACTACTGCAGTGCCAAGAGATACTAACAATTCGCAGGAGCCAGTCCTTGGTGACCCTTCTCATGAGTGAATATTTTCTGCCAGGTACAGCACACCAAAAATTTGGTTGCAAAATGCTGAATTAAAAGTAGACTGTACAAACTTTTTTTTTTTTGTCTCGTCAAAATGTATGGAGAAAAATATCTCAACTGCAAGTCTGCTACCAACACCAAGGAATTGGAAAGCTGCCCTTTGCTCTGCCCCTTCTAGGGTCACTTTGATCAGAGCTGAATGCATGTGTAGCTGGTTCTGAATTAGCAGCTTTTCACACTCACTTGCAGAGGTGTGAATACAAGGGACGTGTGGCAACAAAGAATCATCTCTCTGTAGCTGCCTATCTGTTTATCTTGCCATTGTGATAGCAGCTATTTGCCTGTTATCGGATGAATATGGTCTGCTAATAACAATGGGCGTGATTTCATCAGAGCAGGTGAGTCACTAACATCTCGCTGCCGCCCCGCAGAAAACCATCCACTTGGTTTTTGGCAGGCTAATGAGTTGAGTCAGATCACCAAAGGCAGCACAAGGAGGCCCAGAACCAGCTCAGGGTGAGCGGTGGGAATGCACAGCCAGGAGGGGAAAGGGGAAGAGGGAACCTCCCCGTCCTGGCGGCAGCAGCTATTAGATCACCTCGTCCTAGGCTGCGGACTCAGCAAAAGGAAAACTTACCTGGCATTGAGGTTGCCGTAAAGCCTCGGCCTGAGTAGGGGATTTTCTTTAAAGCTTGTTTGGGAGATTGGAGTGCAGGAAGGAAAGGGGGGAAGAACTCGGATCTACTATAAGCAGTACGTCTTCTCCCTGGAAGCCTAGAGAAGCTCCAGTTAAGCAGCAAAGCTGTACGAGTGTTTTTGAGGGGGAGAGAGTGGTTTGGACTCTAAGGCAGGGAACAAAACAATTCCTAACACAGCCACAGTAGTAAAACTCTCAGTCGTTTAAACTATAATCAGCATTAACTCTGAGAAGAATGGACCATACACAACAATTTTCAGGAGAAATAAAAATAAAAGCGCAAGGGACCTTGCTGCCCTGTGAAATACCTAAATTAGGGCCACATGTTGCTGATGCTTCTCTTTCTGGGTGGGGTGAAGTTATCAGTCATGTTTATCAGGTTGGAAAGCACACCAGTGCTTACCAGTTTAAATCTTTAGCATGAGCTGACCAAATGATAGCAGCATATTCTAATTTAAATGTTCATAACTTGTAGAGCTCAGGCATTTCACAAACACACAGCAGAATGCACTCTGAAACAGCAGTCATAAAAACCTTGAATTTAGGGCTCAGAAAATAAGAGGTAAGGCTTCAAGACACACAAAAGGGTGGTTTGCCCTGCACAAATTCTGACTAGAAACAAAAAGTACATATTTAGAAGAGAAGATTCATAACCACTTGAACAACATAGCAAGCTTGCTGTGGTCTCTACCATCCAGTCTCCAGCTCAAGGCTGGCGAGAGGGCTGGATGCAGTTTGCTGGGTGAAATATCCTGCTCTTGGTTATGGGAAGCTGGGGACCATGGTCACAGCTGTCCCTTTGGTCTTCTGAAGCCTTTGGCTCTGTCAGTGAATTGAAGGCCAACAACTACGATGAGAGATACCATTACTAACTAAAGATTAGTGGTGTTTATTGTCTTTACAACACATTTACATATTAAGCCTATTTTTCTGAAGTGCTGGCTTCCCTAGGCCTGGAGAAGCTGTCTCTGAAGTGTCTCTGCCCTGTTTTAGCTCAAGTGTGCAGCTGTGGCACACACAAGCTTGATTGTGACTCTGGGAGAAGGAGGACACCTGAGAAGACATCTGAGGAGGCAAGTGTGATTGAGCTTTGTCTGAGTAAGTTGCTGTTGCATGTTTTAAGTCCATGGAGCTATTCTGATTTTTACCAGCTGTGGTCCTGTCGTGCTATTCCAGAAAGAGATCATGTTTTAATCTGATAATATCTTCAAGTAGGGAGCCAAAGGGTGTGGGTAATGATTTACTCCTCTTTGAAATTGTAATTATAATCTTTCATCTATTTCAAGAATCTTTATATTTACCTGTGTAAGACAGTCTAATATGGTCAAAGCCTTGTGGTTTTCTTTTCTCATGATTCAGACAAATCTCACCACAACTCCAAAACTCTTTCCAACATACTCTTCATACTACACTTTATTGTTTCTACCTTCCTTATTTCTGCAGCCTCCAGCTTATTGAAAAAAGTGCTACAAAAGATTGTGGGCTGTTTTGTTGTTTGGGTTGTGTTTTTGGGTTGGTTTTTTTTTTTTTTTTTTTTTCCCAGCCACGTCTGTGCAGAGAAAATGTGCCATTTAGGAAAAACAGCTGTCTAACTTAGGAGCTGGTTCAGCTCAGTAAATAACTCTAGCTGGTGACAGTGGCATGACTGTTTCCCAGTAAGTGGTCAAGCCCAGCACCCTGCATGGATGCACACTGTCCACACAGCAGACATGGAAGATGCTGTCTTGCATGGAGACCCATCTGGTGTACAATAACAGACTTCACAGGGGAGTCAGTGAAGAGCAACAGTGTTGTAAACGTACATGAATAACTTTCCCACCTGGAGAAGACCTAATATTTTGAGGAATACAGTGCCCAAGGAGGCTGAAGCCTAGCATATGCAAGGCACGTGTTCAGAGAGCATTAAACAAGGCTGACAAACATTTTTTTTGAGGGCTGTCTTTTGTACATGAGAAATTCAAATTTATGTTGAGTATCCTATTACTTTCAGTGTGGGTGCAAAACTCCCTAAAAGCATGTGTACTGCTTGTGTAGACAAGGCTTGACTGGCTCAGCACTGCAATCACATCAGCCTCCCATTTGCATCCTGCCACTGTTTCCCTTTGCCCTCCCACATTAGCTGGAAGCTCTTGTCTTCATCACTGTAGCTTCTAATATCTTCATTCTGCATCCACAGCTTAAATGCTTCATTATGATCCTGGAATTCCTTTGACAGTGTTCCTAAAGTTCATCGTCCTCATCACCTTCTCTCTCAAGAGTGCATAGATTTGTAGACTTACAGATCTGCATTCCATTTCCTTACACATATCATGGACATGAGTGTGCTCTCTCTTTTTTTGTATGTGTGTGGTTTCTGTTTTAGTCAGGTTTTGCAAATATTATTTTAGTATTTATTCGCGCTATTCCCAAATTGCTGTAAGTGCTTGGAAATGCTCAATCCAGACCAAGGCCTTGTAGTGCTGGCACTATGGCTGTGCCCCAGAGTTCTTGCAGCTTCTAGCCAGTGGTAATAACTGTAGAGGCAAGTAGATAGGAATAGGGCTAGGAAGCAATGAGGCAGGATAGGTCACTGTGATGGCCAAAGCAGCAGGCATTGTTTTACTCATTTGAGCATCTCAGTGCATGTTATTTGAGTAAAGCATTTCCCTCTCTGACTTGAAACCCTTTTTATGACTTCCTTGTGCTAGAGGACCTATAGGAGCACCACTGTGCAAGTGGTAATTCCACTGTCAGTGCTCTCTCTGCTCCCCTCTCACAGCTTTGCTCCCAGTGAAGCAGTGTGGTTTCCTCACGTCCAGTGAATGGTGCAGGGAGGAAGCTGGACCCCTCCAGGCATGCGCAGACACGTGTTGTCAAGCAAGCAGCCAGTCCACATGTTGTCAGTTCAGCATGGCTTTGCCCAGCACAGGTGCTCTGCTGGGGGTGTGATCTTGTACCCCCAACTAAAGAGCATGGAGGAAAGAAGAATCCTTAAAAGCAGAGACCACTCATCTATGTAAGACCACAATTGTTACCTGGAACAAACGTTTGTCTCACCTTGTCAGCTTGTAGTTTGTAAGACAGGACTGGCCTCCCCTCACCATCTACACAGTACAGAGACACTCAGGTCATAAACGAGTCAGGAAGTCTGTGTTACTCCTGTGGAATGAATGCTTGATTCCAATTAGTAAGGGATGAAGCTGAAAGAATCCCTGTGATGCGGGAATCCAGAGTCAGCAGGCTTGGCACAACTCTGTGAAGTTTCAGTCTTGGCATCAATGTCTAAGTTTTAGGAAGTAGCTGCCTGTTCTGCCTCAGTGGCAGAGCTCAGGCAGCAATTTGAAATTAAAAAGTAACATATGTCAACCCAGGAGAAAAAGAAAGGGACCACAATTGTTCTAAAGCAGAAATTAGGAAATGACACTGACTAACACAAAAAGCTAAATACATCAAGGACATAACCCTGACTGGAAAACCTAAAAACAGTAAAGGATTGTAAGAAAATTTGGAATAGGAATAACTCTGGCAATGATACAGGCTTAAGAACATTTTAATTCATACAATGCAGACGTGAAACCCTGAGTCAGTTTTTATGGAATAAGCTATGTATGTTAATCCTTGCAAATTCTGTCCTATAGTTTTGTCCCTGGTCCCACCCAAACACAAGGAGTGAAAGGATGACAATATGGAAATCATTTGCCTGGATACATAGTGAGAAAGGTTGTAACAGGTTTGGAAAATAAGACAGGAGGAGCAACAAAGGGGAAAGAGCACAGTTTTCATTGAACCATGACTTCAAGTCCATGAGACCCTCACTGTCATGCTGAACAGAGGACAGTACATTGGGAAAACACAAAGGCCCAAATCCTTACAGAAGTCTTTATTTTCACATCCAATTTCATTATATTAATGGCATCTAATGCCCATTAATGGTATTTAATGCTCACTAGTTGCAGTGGAACTCCCTTGCATAAGTGGGAATTCAATGTCCAATTGCACTTGAAGATCTGACCCTCCAAAACGGACTCTGCCAGACCCTGCAGTGTCCCTGGCACCCCTGCTGTATAAGGGCTGCTGTGGGAGGAGTACCACATGGGATGGGAACAGAGCATCCTGTCCCTGTAGTGCAGGGAAGTTGCTGCATACAGGATACTCTAGTGAGGACTGCTGACATCCTGATCCATAGTTAATTACTCATGTCTTAATTTTTGTTCTCTGACTTTCCCACTAATGTTTCTTCCATATTTCTATGGTTTTGTGTGTACTGCTGCCTGTGGTCCAGAAGGTCTATTATCTTCCCATCCTGGCATCTTGATAGGCCTTAGAAGGAGTGGGATATAGCACTAAGAGGTAATTAACATTCAAATAGGTCAGGAGCTCACTTGGGGGTTGTGTATGACTGGCTTTTCCCAACTTCTTGTCAGAAACAAGTGTTGATAAGAGCAAGGGCAGTCACCAGTGGTGAAACTGCAAACATGAAATCAATCCTTGGTGGTGCTTGGGGGCAAGGTGGAGTTCACCTTGCACATTTGCTCACCTGCAGGAAAGAGAGGTCATGAAATGCTGCCCAGAAAATAGAGAGCATGCTGCTGAGAGCTTGCAGCTTGCTTCCTGCACCTCTCCTCAGCTGTCTGAGAAGTTTCCTTTTTGTTGGATGTAATGTGCCAGGCACCTCTCTCCTGTCCTACATTGAGCTTATGGGTCCCTTATTTTCAGTGTACACTAAACTGTAGGTGGACTACCATGTGTATGTGTGTGTCTATAGAAGATACAGTTAGTGCTTGCTTAGATTTGTGGGTATGTGTGCTTGTTGGGAATTTCATAATTTCTCCTGGAGTTTCCTTATGTGTAAAATGGAGTTAATAACACGTAATTACCTACCTTGCAGGGCTGCTGTGAGGACAAATTAACGAATGCTTGTGTGGGTGTTCGCAGATGAATAGCATGATATTAAGACTAAATATAATGATTGAATGTTACAGAAGAGAGTTTGTATTTATTATAGTGATTGAATATGAGTCGAGAGCATTTTGTGGGTGTTTATTTCTTGTGCAGTAGCAAGGATTTGTGGAAGGTGGGAAACTGGTGGAGTCGAGTTTAGGGCAGGTGTCAAAGAAAGGGTTAAAGTTCCTCTTTAACCTTACAGCCTGCTGACTTTCTTCTTTTCTCAACTAAAGTTAATGCTGAACAAGGGCAAGAGAACAAGGGAATGAAAATGGGGCCAAACTATAGAGGAAGGGAATGAAAATAAAATACAATTGAAGGTCACATGATTTCAAAGAACAAAAATGTAAAAAAATGAATGGGAAAATAAAAGCTAGGGGAAATGAGGACGGGAGAGAAAAGAAACTGTAGGGATTCATAGAGTTACATTATCTGAGTCCTTGGAATTATGAGAAAGTAAACACCAATTTAAAAGTGGCATCACAAACAATTGATGGAAAGCAGGGAAAGAAAAGGAGTGGAATGGGAAGGAAGCAGCAAGACATGCTTGATTATTTTTTGTTTTCATTTCGTTAAGTGTAATGGCATCATTCTTTTATTTCCTATGTGTTGTTGAGAGGGACTTCTTTGCAAACCTAGAAGATGGCGTCAAGTGTTTCAGATGTTTTTTTCCATGTGTTCCATGGTCAGGCTGGTAAGAGTTAAGGTGTGGATGCATTTGTCAGCCTGAGAATGGCCCTGTCTGGTTTCATTTGGTTTTCATGCTGTCTCTGGAGAATTAATGGAACAAATTCATTTCCATCTACTTCAGTGAAGCTGTACTGTGAGTGAATCAGACCATTCTCACTGCTAAATGTAGCTGTTGCCCTATGAAATCCTGATCAAAGTGTGTTTCAGGTTAAACTTGGAATGTTTTGTGATTAAGCCAATATAATAAAACAAAATCTTAATTGTTATGATCACTTGGTGAGTATGGTATGTTGCTGTGCAAGCTGCCCAGAGGAGTGGCAAGGGGAGGTGGACCATGAGAAGAGAAAGGAGTAAATAACCAGTATGCTGCAGAGTTCAGGGAGTAGACTGCCTTTCTTTGCAAATTATCCTGGGCTGGAATGGAAATCATTGGCAAACATCCTTGCAGGGTCCTGTGGTCTGTTTGCCTTTGCTCCTTCTTGTTCGCCCTTCCTCATCCTCAAACCTCTCTACTTCAACATCTCTCCAAATCCAGATAGGTCTAGTTCTTCACCTGGTCCTTGTTTCACACCTCTTCCTTGAACCCCAAAACTTATTTTGGGCTGAATCATTCTTACCTCAACTCCTTCACCTAAATTAATCCTTTGTGTAATTCAACTGACTAAAATTGACGTAAATGGAATTACATCAGAGCTGAAATTAACCCAGTCTGACTAAAATAGCACCTGCCTTTTCTACTGAACCAATACTTGTCTCTTCCCCATCTCCACCCACATATCATGATTTTAATGTTTCTTTCTCTTCGTTGCTCTTTCATTTATCCTGCTGCCATGAGCAAGCTGTGTTCTCAGTGGTCAGTGTTCCCCTCTTCTCTCCAGCATCCTTTTCTTCTTCATCCCCACAGCACAGGCTGTTGGTTCCTGTTAACAGCCAAACCTTGCCTGTGTCCAAGTCTATGCAACAGCCTTTCATCTTCCTTTGTATTTTTGTGTCCTTCACCAAGAGATGCACCATCTGAGTTCAGAGCCTGTTTGCAGTGGGCACTTCCTATGCCCATAGAAATTATAGTCTTAGTCCAAAGAATTTGCAAGTCAGAGTGTCAAGACATTCAAAGAGGAGGAAGTTAGATGAAGGTGAACTAAGTTGCCAAAGGTAGCCTAGCAGGACAATGGCAGAGTTGTGGATGTCAGACTCAAAGCTCCTCTTCATGTTCCATGACTACTTTTATGCCAGCACAGCATTTCTCATAACCTCTTTTAACCCCTGTTTTAGGGCCCTCACCCCAGTAGTAAAATATTTTCTTCACTTCCTTCCTCTCATCACCTCTGGCTTTCTGACTTCTTTCAGCTTGCCCCTGGAGTCTGCTCATGTTCACTAGGCTTTCTTCCCTTCTCTTGAAAAAAAGAAAAAACTGAGTGTTTGCAACCAAACACAAAGTAGAGCTTCTCTGGTTGAGCCATACTTTGTTTGGTATTATGCTCCACAATTCACATCTGGGTATCTCTTTGGGGCAAGGATTTATTCCATAATTACTCTGACATATTTATTATCATGGCATATGAATCTGCAGTGTTATGCAAACTGTAAAGGTTTCTAATTCTAAAGGTCACCATGGGTGTACTATGTGTTTACCTTCCAAACGCAGATGAGCACAGAACAAAAGGGACTGGCAGGCCTCTGACTAGATGAAGGCAGGGAATCACCCTGATCTAACTAATTTGCCAGGGCAGTGTTCACAAAAGTAGGTTACCTAGTGCTGCAGACAAACAACCCAACCCAAACTCACCCTCTTCCAGATGACTGATTTAATTCCCCAGCATTGCTGTGTAGTCCTACAGCAGTAGGCAGCTGCATGTGTTGGACACTCAGAGGACCCTATCTGTTTCTCATCATAAATGTCAGGCCACCCAGTCTCCCATGCTGGGACTTCTATGTGGGGCTTCTTGTCCCTCAATGTTTAGTGGCAGCCAGAGCTTCCTGGCAACGGTGAGCAGAGGCTGTGATGTTGCCTTGCACATTTGTCCCCCAGACTCCAAAGAGCCTTGCTGCAGCTAATGCTCCTCAAAAGCTGGAAAGCCACTGTGTTCCCTGGTGACCAAGGCCACCAGTATATGCCTCACGTTGCTTGTCATGGTGTTACCCCAAGCATTGACATGAGTGATAGCTGAGCTGTGATTTGCTATTCATATTGCTCTGCAGTGTTGAAAGAGGATCACAAGGCAACTACCTTAAGTGAGCACATGAAATGACCCCACTACATCCTATATGCAACTTGCATGAATATTAGAAGGATAAATTAAATGTTTGTGAGAAATGCAAAATGCTAAGCTAGTAGTTGCAGTCCTTTCCAAGATCATCTGCTGTCTAATAGCATTTCCTGCTTCACTGTGACTTAGGTCAATTGTCAGCATGAGGGGAAAAAAAATATTGCTTCCTCTACTAATTGACAGCCTCAACAAAGTGGAATCAAAACCATGAGGACTGGAGTCTCTCACTCTGCTTGTCAGAGCAGAGATACTCTGGTAGGGATGGGGATCTGCCACAGGCTGTACTCTTCCCCAGGGTATGCAGCTGCTTCTCCAACAGAAGAAAATAAATACAGGAGGGTAGGGAAGAAGGTGTGGGGGTCTGGCAAGCAGAAACCTGTTTCTGAACCAGCCTTGCTGGAAGAGTAAAAGGAAAAATGCTCATGGTCACTCTCAAGGGAAGAATTTTAAAAGATCCCACCAAAGGATGGCAGGGCAGAGAGAAAAAAGCAGGTGAGCAGGATAAGCTAAACATGAGGAGAGATCTAGGGATTCTTCATTGTCAGAAGAGGGGAAAGGGAACATAGACAAACTCAGTGACTTATTTCTGCTGCAGCTTCTCCTCCCCCTCCTTTCCTCTGATGTGATTTGCGTGAGTGTGCAGTACTGTAACCTACTGCAGCCTCGAAATAAAGAGTACTGGGGGACAATCTGTCTGAAAAATACCCCTCTGCTGAAAAGAATCTCTTAAATATGATGATCAAAGTGTTCAGATATTAACAGATGAGAATGGCTTATGAATCTGGATTAGCTCAGAATCCATTTGAGTATTTTTAAACCTCAAAGACTGAAAGCTATAAAACTTCCTAAGAGAAATGCCATTTATTTTAAAATGAGCAGCAAAATCTTGATTAATTGAGTTGCAAAAGAAATGGATCTAAAAACAGGCTCTGGAGGAACATAAATGCATTATGCATTTAGGTTTTGCTTTTGGAAGAATTCAAAACCAGATCTTTCCATCAATGCTGGTCTGAAAATAAGATATTCTAAGCCTCCATTCAGGTGCCCATAGACCCAAGGAGGCGCAACCTGAGTCACTGTTCCTGTGATATTATCTCAGGACTAAGACCATCACCATGCCTTCAGTTGACTTAGAAGTTCTTCCCTGCTGAAGTCCAGGGTAGTAGTGCCTCCACTATCAAAATGTAGTGCTAGTTTCTCCTTGTGTAGCCTTGGGGTGCCCAGAGTATACCCCTACTTGGAGCAATGTTATAGCCTGGGATAAACTTTGCTGTACAGTGTCTCTGTCAAGCTGGAGGCTGGTTTGTCCACAGAAAGAGCAGCTGGGACGGAGGCAGGGGATCTCACCTGGTATCTTTTTCGTGACCTTAGTTCTGCACTTTTAAAGCAAAAAAAAAGTAAAAATTAAACAGCAGATTTCAAGCATAACTTCCTATAAAGTTTTGCTTTCACACCTACAACATGTCTCTCTGGAAATGGCCTTTCCAGAGGGAGTCTGGTCAGCCCCTTTTATCTGCTTTTTCTGACTCACGGGAATCACTTGCACCCACTCGATCTGCCTGCACTGCTGACCAGAAGCAGTGGTGAGTGAAAGGCAGGGACCTTCTGGAGCTTGCAGTGCTTCTGATAAGGTCATGGGCAGCTGAT
This sequence comes from Scytalopus superciliaris, assembly GCA_013400415.1. Taxonomy (NCBI): domain Eukaryota; kingdom Metazoa; phylum Chordata; class Aves; order Passeriformes; family Rhinocryptidae; genus Scytalopus; species Scytalopus superciliaris. Next base: position 957,947 of record VXBX01002369.1, on the reverse strand, counting down.
TTCTCCTTTGCATCGCCTCTTTGAATATTTTTTAAGCTAAATACACATCAGAGGCCAATGTATGCTGATCAGCAAAGGGCATCTTCAAAACCAAATAAACACACTTCTACTGCATCTTAAAATCTAGCTGTATCTTTCTTTATGTTCATGAATCACAGATCAGCTTGTTCCATCTCCAGGTCCAAGCCTACGCTTCAGCCTTCTGTGTTCCCCCTCAAGAGGGGGTTCCCTTTTTCTTTCCTATGCTGCTCCCTTCACACAGTTTTGCATTTACTGTGGGGGCTGAACTGCTTCCTACCTGTTCATTTCTGTATTTTTAGGACCAGCTTCTAACTTCTCTCCCCCATATTCAAGCCTCACAGTTATATTCTTTTCCCCTCCTAATAAAAAACAGATATTCCTATTTTGTCATGGCTTTTTTTAGCCATCTTCCAGGATGGCTAAAATTTTGTGGATACCGGAGCCTCCTCTCTGCTTCCAGCTGCTTTCCTCTCCTCCACTGATTATGTTCATTCTTGGACTCATCATGTCTCTCTTTCATCCTCTCCACTGACTCTCTTTTACCCACCACATAACATTGGGACATCTTGTCCTTGTCATCAGCACATCATTCCATTGACCACCTGATCTTGGTTGGTGGTCTGCCTCTCAATATCAAGACTGTGCCATTAATCACTTCCTGCCAGTCTCCTATTCATCCCTTCAGCCTCTGCCTGGGACACCCACGCCAGACCTTCCTCTCTGCTTTACTCTTCTTCATGTTAGCCCTCACCTGAGCATTTTCTCCAGAGCTGATAGCAACATACATGGACAGGTGGCCAGTATACAAGTAATTGCACAAAGCTGTAGACTTGTTGCTGCCTTAATTTTTCAGTGCCCCTATGCCTGGTGTTCCTTTGTCTATAAAGCACACAGTGATTTGAGAGCTACATAATTATAGCTGCAATTAAGCATCCTATTCAGAGACTGCATTGCTGATTCCTCACTGTTTTCTTCAGCAAGAGCTTCCATTCAGGGTTGTGCAAAGGGATTCTATGGTTGCCTTTTATTTTTTTTCTCCCCCCACCCCTTGCAGGAGAAATCAAAAATCAAAGTAAATGTAGGTGGTGTTGGTTTGGGTTTTTTATTTTTTAAGCTCTCCCCCATAACAGTCCTGGCAAGCAGAGTAGTATTTTCCTCATTTTACAGACTGGGAACTGAGGCACAGCAGATAGGTTTGGCCAGGGCCCCTCAGGGTAGCTCAGCTGAACTGCAACGAATTTTGAGTCCTTGCCTGTATGAGAGCTGAAAGATTAGGCAAGAGACTGGGGTCAGCAGTATTTCTTACAGGAAACTGCCTCAAACTGCTGCTCTGTGAATGCGAGCAGTCAGGGAAAACAGCTAAAGGTCTTTCTGTGCACGTTCAGTCAGCAAATACCTTGCTGCAAGACATGAGCCCACGAAGACAGTTGTTCCTTTCTGCTCTCTTCAGAGGACTTTCTTACCTATTTACTCTCACATGGAAACAACAGCTGAAAAACTGAGTGGGAGGCCAGAAGCACTTGAGTCATTTGCAGCAATTCTCCAATTTAGTAGCTAGGTCTTCTCCCTGAGGCAGTGTAATATGACAGAAAGGAAGCATCTGAAAGCATTTCTTCATCCTCCAGAATGCAGTCTGTCACTGCTGCTGCAGAAGTGACACACCTACCTTCCACCGCCTGCAGCTCTTTGGGTCGCTGGAGGGGGAACGATGTCGGCAAGAGCTTCTTCCTCTCCACCCCGAAATCACCTACTTTCAGGCTTTTTAGCTCTGCCAATACTTGGACATGACTAAGGCACCCATTCCTGTGCTGGCTTGGCAGCCTTTAGAAATGAAATTTCAGACTCTGGACAAGCAGAGCACGGCTCACTGTGCACGTAGCAGTCTCCCCACAAACTCCTGGATCCTGCTGCACAGAAGAGAGTCAAGAAGGTGCAATCTCCACCAAGCCTTTGCTAGTATTTCCGAGGTGCCAGCCAGCACAGGGAAGGAGTGTAGTGTTTAATAACAACCATGGCACAGGCTCCTATTTATTTACTCTTCTATTTCAAGACAGCAAAGCCCCATCACCTCAGGCTACCCTGCATCTGGGACACTGAGAAATGGAAAACTCTCTCTTGTATCCTCCATCACATAAGCAATGAGTTGTCTTTGCAAAACTAAATTTTAACTAGTTACTGCTTTTTATGGAGAAAAAAACCAAAACAAAACACAAAACCCCAATCAAAACAAAACAGCAAAAAACAAAAAACCAACCCAAAAGTTAGTATGGTTGAATCAAAGACATTTTGGTACATCATGTTATTTTGTTTTGGAGGATACCACCCCTCAAAATAAACTTCTACTATACAGTTCTCAATCACTTCATAGAAAAATGATACTTTTTTAATATCTGCCCCTGTTCTTACTCCTATTTTGCATGTAGACGGTGACTACTCTTGGGATAAATAAGATTTAGGTGAAGGGGAAAGCATCCAAATTCTGTTCCTGAAGAGCTAAGCACCCAAACGATTATAACAAGAGCTTGTAGCAGTTTATGTCACAAGGAAATCACTGCTGGGAAATTTATCAAAGAATGTATCACAAGGTGTGCTCTGTAGGGACTGAAATTACATAGGAAGGACTGGCAAGAGAGATGTGCACTCAGGACAAGCAGAGGTACAATTAATGCTAAATACAATGTGTCATATCTTTACCTAATGCACAACCTGCACTGCCTCGCAAAAGAAAGTGAAGCAATTAGGCCCAAATATCCAGATTATATGTGGGAGGTGTTTGAAGGCAGAAGATTTAAAATGCCATAATGGGTTGGGGGAGGGCTACAACAAGAGCTAATATTTCCTGATAGGTTAGTTTACATCCTTTGGAAAATATTTTGGAACTAGACCAGGAGCGTAAGCAAGACCTTAACCAGGACTTGGCTGGGATGGCACTCAAACAAAGGCGAAAAGTAAAGAGACCCAACCCTGCCTATGCACACGAAGCCCCTCCAGCGAGTAATCCCCAGGAACAAAACAAATCCAACAACTGATAATGCAGTTTTGTGTGGATTTGCAGCTGCCTCAGCCCAATTCAAAAGCTGCCTTTCCCTTTCTTGTTTCTCTGGAGCCAGTGCTAAGGGCAGAGAGAAAAACCTGAGCTCAAACTATAATGACTCTCTTTTAGAGTGGAAACTGGAATTCCCCCCTCTATCCCAGAGGGGCAGGGCCAGGCACAAGTCTTTCCTGGAACCCTGCCTGCCAAGTTAATTTTTCTCCAGTCACTGAAGGGTTGGGTTAACCCTGTGACAGAGAGGGTAGTTTGTTTGCACAGCCGTTTTACCATTCTGTGAAGTGAGGCTGTCAGCCAGAGAATCACGGTTAATCAAAAGGAACTGAATCATCAGACCTTATTAAAACTCCATATAAGAAATAGATTTGGTTGGAACGTATTGCTGCATGAATGGGGAAAGGGGATGGGATGGGACACATGCTTGCATTGGGAAGGGGTCTCTCTCAACTTTGCGAAGTTCCTTGCCCTATTTATCATATCAACACACAGATAACAGTCTTCTACAGTGAGAGATGAGGGCCAAACATTTCATCACAATAAACTGGATGTGGGAAATGTTTTAAATATAAAACTACACATGTATTGGTGAACCTACTGTTGCTTTCATGTGTGAGCCTTAGTTGAACACAAATGGCTGTGCAGCTATGAATGAGTAGAGCACCTAGGATTAAAGGGATTTGATTTAGCCCCACATGAAATAGCAGCGATCATGGCAGTCTCTGGTACAGAAAAAACACAACCAACAAGTAGTTTAGAGAGCACTGGAACTAAGAAAGCCACATCTCCTGTGTGTTTGTATATTGTGGTTGATTGACTAGGGTGTCTAAGATGGCATAAAATTAATTTGAAGCTCTTCCTGCAGATCAGGCACTTATTAGCATTCTCGCTTTTGTGGAATATCTGAAACAAAATAAGGCATGAACCAACATTGTCACTTTCCCTGTTGGGGACTGTGATTTGCTATGAGGTCAGTTATTTTCACAAAAACTGTACAGATGTAATTACACATCTGCCAAACTTGTTCAAAATCAGACAGTGGGCTCAAAAATTATCAGAGAAATGGACAGACAGGTAGACAGATGCAGACACCATGACCACATAAGTCTCATTTCCATCAGAAATCAGGCTAAAAAAGAACCTATATGGAAATTAATTTTTAAAGGGGAATTGATAGGCAGAGGAGTAGACCTCTGCAAAGTGCAATTTCAAATTTCAAGTGAATTTCATGCTAGGAAAAGCTATTGATAACAGTTTGGAACAGTAAAATTTTTCATTCTACCTAAAGGAGAGGAACAGCACAGGTGTTCCACTTTACCCTTGATTTTTTAAACTAACATACTGAGGACAGTTGATTGCTTAGAGAGAAGAGACAAAGAGCAGCTCCAGCAGCTCCATCCCTACATTTTTTTGTGCATATGAGCATTTAGGGCTAATCATACATGTAAAGCACTGCAAATGCTTCTGAATGTTTGTATTTCACCGCTGTGTTTGCCTTTATCCTAGTTTCCTTGCTCATTCCCTGCCAGCTCTGTCCCTGGGCTGCAGTGGGAAAGCACTGCTTTTTATCCATTGTGTACATACTGCAAAACCGCAGTGGGACCTGAATCTTGATTAGGGCCCCTAGCAACGATCACATACCTCACAAAAATCATAATTTAGGATTACAGCCTCTAGCCTCTCAGCTGGGATGCGTGTGTCGAGCTGGGGGTATTTATTCATGGGCTCTCAGCCAGAGATTGGAAGCAGGGCTGTTTTATTCCCAGCTCTGACACCAGCCTGCTGGGCGGCCTCAGGCACATCACTCTATCATCTTCCTCTCTGGAAGTGGGGTGCTCCCACCGCCTGCTTTTTGGGAGTCACTGAGCTGCCAGTGGATTCGGGGAGGGCCAGCTCGCAGCCCACTGCTGCTCACAGGCCATGGCTTGCTCTGCCCATCTCCTTGGCCCCAGTCACATTCCCCCTGTCCTCATGAGCACCCCTCACATTGCTGCTAAGTGTGAAAACAGGGCAGGGGAAAAGTCTTAAGCAGACTTTTGCATTGCATCCCAAAACACACTCACAGCCCAGGCCTGGTGCTCCTCCAAGCACCTCAGTTGGGGATGCCGGTGCTGGCCACGCTGGAATGTTGTCCTAAGATTCTTTCACCCAGTGTGGAAGCTGATCTGCTCACAGAATAGAGATACTTGATTTTATTTCATGTCCGCACAGACATGGGTGCTAAGCGGTAAATCCACGAAGCTAGCAAGCATGTTTATACACACATATACAATGTATACGCATGTATACACATACAAGCCTATTTATGCAATTTTATTCAAGCAACATTTTCATAATGAATCTACATCACTACCTGGCTAAGCTGCTATTGCCTTCACTTTCCCTCCCCTCGGTTTAAAGGTACAGGGCATTCCGAACCCATGTGTTCCGTGGCTGGGGGCCTTCCCTTCGAGGTGTGGTTCTCCCATTTTCACGCACTGAGTTCACTCGCAGGACACAATTTCTCGAGCGAAGTTAAAGCTTTCTAACCCTCATCCCTCAAAGCCGGTTTGGGCTGGCAGGTAACCAGCCTTTCCCCCGTCCCTCGTTGCTCCCCGGCACCGCGCCCTGCATCCCTTAGGTCAGGTGCCTCTCCCCTGCCCCGGCGGGCGGTGGCGGAGGGGCAGGGCGGCGGGGCTGCCGCCNCCCGTCGGGGCGGGCTCGGGCAGGCCAGGTGAGGCGGGCCCGGCCTCTCCCTCCTGCCCTCCCTCCTTCCCCGCGTCCCTCCCGGCCGGCCGGCGCTGCGCTGGGCTGCCGACGGCATGGCCGAGTCCCAGGTGCTGCTGCTGGACGAGCTGCACGTCAACGAGAAGGTGACGGAGGCGCAGGCCCGCTTCTACTACAGCGAGGAGCAGCGGCGAGCCCTGGAGGCGCTGGTGACCCGCGGCGAGGCCGCGTACCGGGAGGCGCTGAGGAAGGAGCAGCTCCGAGACTTCCTCTCCGGCCGGGAGCTGCAGGACCTGCGGGGCGGCTGGCGGGGCTACGACGACCCCCGGGAGGGCGGCAAGGTGGCTCGGGGGCCCGGCGGGGAGACCCTCTCGCTGGCCTACTGGCCCGAGTGCTCGGACACGGAGGTGCCCCCGCTGGACTTGGGCTGGACCGACAAGACCTTCTACCGGGGCATCAGCCGGGTGTCCCTGTTCACGCACCCCCGCAAGGAGGAGAGCGCCCCGCACCTGAAGGAGGTGGTGCGGGAGATGATCCAGCAGGCGCAGAAGGTACGGCCCGGGCCTCGAGGGGCCAGCCCTGCCCGCCTTCGCGCCTGGGCCGGGGCGGGCGGGCCGAGGGCACGGCTCGGGGTGTGGGGGGCCGGCCGGAGGGAGCCGCCCTGCCGGGGCTTTCCTCAGTGCTGGCCACCCAGTTGGCACCCGCCAGGCAGGGATTCCCCTGCGTCTTGCTGCCAGGTCGTGGTGCGCCCTGCCTGAGCTGATGCCTGGGGTGGGTTAAACCCCCTCCGCGCCGCCCTCCCGCAGTTGGGGTTCTCTGCCCGGGGCTCGCTTTGTGCTGCCCCGCTCTCATTCTCGCGTTCAGGAGAGGGCAGGTCGTGATGCTGACACAGCCAGCCCTCCGCTCTGTGCAGGTATCCCTAATTAAACACAGGGCAGTGCGTTTGTTTATGGGGCGTCGTTTTTGGGGTTTATTTTTTGTGGTGTCAACACCATCCAGCCTGGACTGCAAGTAGCCAGAGTCCAGACAATATGCGGCTGTTCCTCCTATTTATCTTTGTCTGGAAATGACTGTTAGTGGTGACAGGACACCTCTGGCAAGAAAACAAGCCAGCAGTGATGCTACAAGAGCTTGCGTTGAATAGGTGAGGGCGATGACAAGGTTTTGCGTCACCCAGCCCGGATGTGGGTGAAGTTTCCAGGGAAGACCACCCAGGAAAAGATCCCCTTCAGAGCTGACATACCCCCTGGGGAAGAGGGAGAACAGTGTAAGAAACTTCATTTCTGCGCTCAGTTTTGCTGCTTTCTGGTTTTTCTGCAGCTCAGTTCAGAACTCCTCCTCCACCTGCTCCCCTCCACCAGCACGCACTACATGCACAACTTCTGGAGACTTGTTAAAACCGAATCTGCAGGGAAACACAGAAAACTTTCCAGAGAGACATTAATCTGGCATGTGAGCTCCTCAGCTCACAGAAATCGTGCACACCCTGCAATCTTGTTCAGTGACTAGTGTGGTCAGTCATTTAGAAGATCCAGAAGTTACACTCCAGTTTATTCCAACTTCATATCCTCTTTGCCCTGCTACAAATGCTTCTGCAGACCGTGCAAGAACTGGGAAAGTTTGTTCCTTTCAGTAGCTGTGCATGGCACACAGAAGTAATTAATTCCAGTGTACATTTTTATTTTTTCGTTGACTGGACAAACTGTGCCACTCCCAGCCTAAAGCTGGTTTCATGTTTAACAGCCATTTGAGTGTTTAATGGTCCTTTTCACAGATAACTATGCCTATTGTGTTCAGCTGAGTTGGCCCTGGCAAAAAAACCATCTCCAGGTAGTAGCTTTTCAATCAGCAGATGAGAGGGTTTCTCGGGTTTGTTTTTTTTTTTTTTGAGGGGGGTCTGAACAGATACTAGTAATATGTGGCACATGTCTGTGGGTGGCTTGTCATCAGTGTTTTACAAACATATGTTAATTAAGCTACCTTGCTGCAATGAGATTGGCAAGCATTAACTTGCCAATCTTTAAATTCTTACTAGAACTAGCTAGGCACACCTAAGGGCCCTAGAGATAAGTTTATTATCTACAGGATAGGTAGAGAAATGGAGAAAATCTCTTGCAGGGGTAGGCAATCATGCTCTGACTTGCTATACTTGAGAACGTTCCTAGGTGATCTTGACAGATCACCAGATGTGGCAGGGGTTTGAGAAAGTAAACATAACAACAGGCATCGCCCACAGCACTTTTTGCTGGCTTGGAAGTCCCATCTGCAAGGCAGCTCATCTGGTTTTTGTACAGGACCGTCGTTTTCATGGTCCACAGTCTTGCAATGAAGTTTGAACTGACCCAGGACCTCACAGCCTGGAAGGAACCACCCCTTTGTATTGCAGAGCTGGTACTAACAACTAATGGTTTGTCCAGGACATGGGGTAAGTTCTGCAGTCATTAGACTCGTTGAAAATGGAGGGGATGCAAAGAAACCAAATTCACACTTTTGCTATTTGTTCCTGATAATTTCGCTATGTGGATGTTCTTACTTCAAATGAATGTTATCATGCATTCTTGTTCCTAAATAACTACGTCCATACCACAGGGTGTTGAGGGGAAAGGGAGCATAGCAGGCCTGAGTTAATGCATGAACTAGTCATGCCTTTAATCATAATTTGCCTTTACATGAAGTTGTTCAGGAATAAAGTGGCACAAGTTCACTGTATTCTGATTTTCAGAGGTTCTGATAATATTCCCTGCATCTTGCTGGAAAGTGAGAACGAAGGCAGGACCTGAAATGCAGCTCTGCCTAGCAGAAGTTATTGAGGGAGCTAGTATGATGTAGCTCCACCGTAGTTCACCTGTGTCAAGAACTTACATGTTAATGATGAGCATAAACACGTCAGCTCTTTTTTCTTTTTCTAACAAAGAAAACCTTGTGTAAGCACTGTTGAGAGAAGGAGCCTGATGGAGCAGATGTGTTGGTCGTTGTTGGCCATACAAGCAGAAACCCAGCAAACACAGTGGGGGATGTTTACTGTGGCATCACTTTCCTGAAAGCCATTTGTTCAAGAACATATTTCAAAGGAAAGATGTCTCTGGGGAGAATTATTCCCCCTTCCATAGGGGGCTACTGCAACTTGAGCTGCACCTCCAAACAACGAGTGAAGAAAATCCTACTGTGCAATCCATTATTTACCTCCATTCACACCTGTTGCCATCCCCAGCACAGCTTGGCTCATTACTGTGACCCCCAGCACTTGGAAAACTAAAATTTCTGCAACTCTGTTCCCAGCATATTGTCAGCATGAGAGCTCTGACCTGCCAAGTTGATGTTTCACAGAGGGACTGGGGAAATGGTAGTTTCCTTCATTCATAACTTTTCAAATGTTGGGAAGAATAACTCTTTTCAGGCAGAAAAATTAATTGGTATTTCTAATGGTGTAAAAAACACAGAAAGGGAGACAAAATACGTAAGATCAGCATAAAAGTTGCCCATAACCTTCTTGGTTTTGTTGTTACTCATCCTATGAATGTTCAGGCTTGTCCCTCACGTCAGCTAAACCTTTTGTTTTTATGTAAAATCTATGCCCAGAAAGACAGATCAGTTTTATACCAGAAAAACATTGCATGTGAGGAAAGAGAATGATCATTTTGCCTCCAAATCTTGAACACATTCCAGTCCCTTACTGAGAAATATGAGGTGTTTATATTTGAACTCCATAAATGATTCCTTGGGAAGTCAGCCCCGAGAGCAGACTTCTCAGAAGGAATTGGGAAAAAAAAAGAAAAGTAGAATTCTTCTTGTCTGCACTGTTCACCAGGGCTGAGGATTCAGGCCCTGATTCTTCTGCACATTCATTCTTCCATTACACACCTTCAGGTTAAGTGTTAGAGTTGTGTTTTCAGTCTTCTTTTTCAATCTGTTTTCAGTGTTCTTCATTTAAGTGGATCCTTACAGTGGCGATACAGTGGCAATGAAAGTTTCACAATGCAGAGGAAAAACTAGGCACTTGGCTTTGGCATTCCTCAGGCTGCTGAAATAAGTAATTTTCCCCTAGAAGAACTCTCTTTATTAAGTTCCCTCCAAAGTGCAGCAGGAGCCAAGCCAGAAAATTACAAGATTATTAGTGGTGCTTGGACATGTACATCCCTGTACTTCCATCTCCCATATATCCTTGTCCTCCATAATCTGGCGTCAGTGCTCTCCTTTATTTTGCACCACTGTGATCGTCCTTCCTTTCAGTTCCTAATACTTTATTCAGTTGTCTGTCTACCATCTTCTTGTTTCCAGATTATTGCAGTGGTCATGGATGTGTTTACAGACCGAGACATCTTCCGTGATGTTGTTGATGCAGCATATAAGCGCTGGATCCCAGTCTATATAATCCTAGATGAGGAGGGTGTGAAGCTTTTCCTGGAAATGTGCAGATGTCTTGACCTCAGTGACTTGCAGATACGGGTAAGATATTCAATACTGAACCATTATCTCCTGCAGGTCACTGGCCCTTTTCAGTTGTAATGAATCTTGGAACTCGCTTGGACAGGCAAACACATCTCTTCCTCCCTAAAGTCGTATCACAGCACTTAGACAGGATTTGACAGAACACAGAGGGATGAGAGAGTGGCTTGATAATACAGAAGGAAAGAAAAAGGGAAAATTTAGGTTTTCTGTCTCTCACCTGAGAGAGGGATCTAGGTAGTTTCTTGTCTCTTGTGACCTAAAAATTCCTCTTTGGGAAGAAAACTGTTGGAGGAAATTCTTGTAGGTCTTCTATGTGAGGATTGAGACTACCATCCAGAGTAGCTCTTTTGAGTTGACTTTCCTATCCAGCAGTGATTGTTTCAGAGTGAATGAGCTTGTAGTCTTCCTTTGCATGGGAACTTAAGGGACTGAGGGGCATAGCTGCTGACCAGCCCCATAGGATTGTAATCCTTCATAGAGTACATGCAGAACAGCAGTGTAATCAGTCTAGGTTGGCAGGCATATGGGATCTCACCCCTCAGAGGGATCTCACTCCATTACATACACACTGAAGTCCTTTGTGTGTTTCTAGTTAGTACTGTATTCCTTGCTTTTTTTCATGTTTTTTTTTTTTTTTTGTCACTGTCACTACCACAGGCTTATTCCAAATACCAAAAAAGTTGCTAAGTTGGAAACAACCTTTGGGATGCCAGACTCACCCTGCTTTATGATCCAACTATTCTGAGCAGTGGGGGGAAGCCTTTTTGCCTAGAGGAAGGGTGGATCTTCAATAAACACTCAATTAATAGTTAACATGCCCCCAATCCCTCCAAAACTCAGAAAGCTCTAAGATTATAGGGTCTCATATTGAGTATTTTAGGAGAACCATCTTAAATCTGGATGAGATTTACTTGCATATGTCTGAATAGTGCTCTTGTGAACTACCACTCTGAGCAGAGTTTCATCAAGAAAGACATCCAGCTGAGAAGTTTTCTCATTTCTCCCTAAAACAGAGATGGCAGTTTCTTTCCTTTGGTGTCTTTGAAAGCAAGGCACAGACATCATTATAACAGACCTGTTTCAAGCATCAAGAGTATTCCATGGCCTAGGCTCGAGTCTCTTTGGTACATAATTGTGAAATCTCAGCAGTAGTTCCATTTGTTCTGGTACCTGTTTCCCAGTACTTTTCTCACAGTGTCATCGTGCAGGAGTGATGTCTTCAGCACTGCGTACTTTAATTCCTGGACAGAGTGAATGAAAAGATGCCCTGGCATTTTAGAAAAAGTTGTGATGCTATTGGAGAGATGAGTTCCTTTTTGTTTGCCTTTTCAATCTCTAAACAGTAAGTGGTCATCTTCTGCTCTTCTCTTGTCTCTTATCTACACAGACTTTACACTCCTAAACCAATTGTCAGTGACATGCTACAGCAGTGCCTAGGTCCTGCAGTTGTATGATCCTTTCCAAGAGGTAGATTTTGAACTCATGCCATCTAAAGCAGGAGAAAACTCTTCTGTGTCCCTTCTGTGGTTCTCTCACAACAGCCCTTGCTATGTTTTTCATTAGGTTCCATTAGCTAAAAGAAGTACAGATAAAAGATAAGGTGAAGGAAGTCCACCGAGAAGAACTTTTTAATGTCTTGTTCACTCTTCTGTAGAGCTCTAGCCCACAGAGTGCTGCCCTTCAACTTTTTTCCCTCTTTTCTTAAGGTTCTTATGTTCCTTTTCCAGTATGGCTAAGGGTTTTGCTAATCTTGTTAAGATCAGTGCAGCTAATTCCTGTGTATGGTACTGTGGAAGGACTGGGAAGATTCTTCCTGGAAGGGGAAAAACAGGTCATTTGGCTCTCAAGGAACATGCTTTCTTAGAATCCTGCCCATGGCTGCTTTGGATATATCCATGTGCTGCTGCTTGGGTAGCAGAAACCATCATATAGTGATACCCTGACTTTAGATACTCAGGGAAGCTCAAGTAAGGTTAAGGCTTCTCCTTGAGGACTGCCCCCAGCCCTACCTCATTGATGTAATGTGCCAAGTATTGATGACCCAGATTTAAAGCAAGAAAGCAATCTGGGTCTCTGGTCTTCTTCATGCAGAATCATTTTGTCCTGCATCATTTGATCACAGAATTGGAATTGCTGAGGAAGAATGAGAAACTCTAGTGCAGTTAACTCTTATCATTCACCCATTTCTTATCTATGACATGTCTTTCTCCTGACAACTGCTTTGATGTCTGAGTTTCTTCTACAGACTTTGAGCAACAGGGAAGACATTATCTCCTTGCACTGTCTTTTTGTATTACCATTTTTCTTCCTTCTAAAAGATTTTCACCAGTGAGATATAGTTTGCCAGCAAAGGAATTACATACTTTTCAGCCCTTCTTCCCACCTTTCCTTTGGAATGCTTATGCAAGACAGAGAGGATGGCTTTTTTTCTCAGAAGGTGCTGCTATGTAGGATATAACTTTATGGTTTAGAGGCAAATTCTGCTCCCAGGGGGAGAGAAATGACACACTACCATGGGCAGCAGGGTCTTCTGTCACTACCAGATACTCATATTGGTCTGTGATTCCTGCTCTTTTGGTTCCATTGCCCTGTTCATCCAATGTAAAGTGAATACTTCAATGGTTCTAATATAGGGAGATGTACTCTTAACACTGGATTTTGCCCTTTGTCTATATACAGTGCTGGGCATTTTCACAGAATTTCTGGCTGTTCTATTACTGTGAGATGGCAAAGTATCATGATCTGCTGGCAGTCTCAAGGGGGGAAAAACTGCTGTAGGGAGATTCTGCAAAGAGTAAAATTTCTTTACTGACTCCAAGCATGAGATGAGAAACCTCAATTTTTGTCTGAAGGCCAGAGTTCATTAGAAATGCATTTAAATTCAACCATTGGCACGTTCATGGGTTCTTAGTAAGAGCATGTCCTGTGTGTATGAGTCATACAGCTTCCTGAGCCTACAGGACATGATTTGCCAGACTTGCGTTATGTTTGACACAAGAGTGTTCTTTGGAAACCACAGTGAATCAAAGTTCTTGTAGATACAAAATTCATAGCCCCTCAAAAATGCCTCTTTTTTTTTTTTTTTTCCTGACCTGAGGGTTAATATTCTCAGCAGTTTTTAGATACATGCTTTTTCTCCCCATCCTTCTGTTAACCAAGACCACAGTAACAGGCACTCCTGCCCAAAGACAGGGAGTTCTAGAGTTCCAAGCAAGCCCACCAGATTACTTATCTGCAGGAAGTTCACCTTCATGTTAATTTTTACATTCATTTTCCAAACATGTAAGGACTTTCTCCCCTCACTCCAGGAAGTCTGAGAAATTTCTGCCTAGGAAACTTTTGAAATTTCATTTTACTCTTTCATGAGTTTCCTCATCGATTCCTAGCTCAGATAAGGGACAAGCTCAATGTGATGGGATGCAGCGCTGTTGGTTTTTTAATTATCTGTTAGAGAATTCTCCTAGGCTGCTTGTAACCTTCTGAAAATGAGGGCTTACATGGCTCTCTTTTTGTAAAGACACAAATAAATAATACCCAGTAATGATCTTGGCAGGCCAGGTCCTAGCTAGCTGCATTTCATCCTGTCCTACTTGAATACTTGCAAGTTACACTATTTTGTCAATAAGCATGCCTTTTCTAAAATGGTTCAGGGCAAACACTTAGGATAAATCCACAGTATTTCCTAGCATTACTTGATATATGCTTCCAGATTGTGGTCGCTTTTGTGTCCACATGTAAGATGCATTGCTGCTATCCATCTCTCTGACCTGGAGGTCTGATCATCAGAAATTATAATCTTGCAGACCATAAATAAGAAAAAATCCTTTGCTGTCATTACTATGGTCTTGTCTGCAGGAATCCCATAGCTCTCATTTTCCCGTGTCATTTAGGATTTAAAGTGGGAAATAATGGGCATCTGGTGCCTTCCCCTCAGCCCTGTGCTCAGGTGAGGGAGTAGTACAAGAAGACAAAGGACAGGAGGTACCCCAAGAGATTCTGTTGACTGAAGGGATCTGAATTTCACATGGACAGCAAAAAAGGAATCTCCACATTTTGAAAAACAGTCAATATGAGGGACTGTCATCTCTCAGCTACTGCTTTTGTTTGTTGCCTCTCCTTAATCTGTTTCACATCTGCTAGTTTATAGAGGTTCTTTGTGCTGTAGGGATCCCTGCCTGTTTTGCTATATCTATCTATCTGTCTGTCTGTCTGTCTGTCTATCTATCTATCTATCTATCTATCTCAGCAGTTGTTCTAAGAGGGAAGGTACACACAGGATTCCCTGGTGTGGAAGCACTTAAAACACCTTTCTTTTGGGTCTGTCTTGTGTCTTCCCCCTATTCAACCCCAGTTTGTGAGCAGTACTGCTCAGGTCTGGCAGATGACAACTAAGTGTCAGTAACAGCATTACTGACTTTATAAACTGGATCTAATTTAGCTTTCTGTGGGTTCAGGATAGTGTTTAAAAGTGTGTCACAATAAAGCAAGAAAGACCAATTCCTTCACTGTTTGTCTTGGGATTCTCTGTCAGGCTTGACTGTTCCCAGTCCGTATTAAGCTGGAGCCAGGGAGATGTTAGTCACTGCTTGTGATGAGAAGTGATGCAAGTCTGCGTAAAGGAAATATGGAAATTTAATGCAGACTGCAGCTTCCATAAGCCAAAACAAACCTTAATCAGGCTTCTGCAAGAATACAGATCTGGAGGGGCCACTTCTATCTGGTGAACTAACTGGTCCTCTACCCAAAATATTTGTTGCTACTGTAACACTAGTTTGCCCCAAAAAATGCCTACAATCACTTCATTTACATTTGTCTTTCCTCTTTTATTATTGTGCAGTCTTCAGTGCATGAACCCAGGCTTGTTCTTCTGTACAGCTTGATATTGCAGTCTACAAATGCTCCAAGATCCTTCAAGGCAGAAAACATTATACAAATAACCTGTTAAGTGACTTGATGTTTATATGACTTTGTGCTTGTTTTCTGCATTTCAAGACGCATTTATGCACTCCTGTACCTACTTTGCTCAAGGAGTTTTATGTGTTCAGCTGTGCCTCTCTAAGTGTTATGTACAGCTCAGTTACCACAGAAAATCAAGTGTGCTTTCTTTCCACTGAAAGAAGGTGATAGAACATACAAACACAATGAAATCCACACTTGTTACATGCTAGGAAGCATTCTGCTCACAAAGGCTGATAATTCTTGATTCACAAAGGTACATACTATGTCAGAGCTGTTGACCGATTTGAAGAACAAGGTCCTTCTTTTCACTTGCAGTCAATATTCCGTGATTTGGCAAATCCCATGTCTAACATTAATCAGTAAGGAAAATAAATATTTCAGGTGATCAGCCAGTCAACTACAAATGTTATTCTAACTACTGGAAAGGGCACCCTTTCTCCTGTGCTCTACCCAATCTGCATTCAGCATCCCACACATATGACTGACTCACTGCTAGGCCTTGGGCAAGTCACTTCATCTTTTTCTCTCTTAGGCTCCTCATCTTTAAAACAAGGTAATAATACTTTGAGCATTGTTGGGAGCATTAATTAGCTATTGCCCACACAGGACTCCAGACAGATCAAGCAATAAATGAATGCAAAACAGTAGTATCATCAGTTACTGTTAGTCAGAATTTGTATTGCCACTGCTGTATTTTAGCAGGGGAAATAGGAGCAGATTGAAAAGGTAAGAGTTATATTTGGAAAAATGGCTTTTGAAAGAAATCTGCATTTTTACAATCACTCATTCCTGCATGCTGATTTCTATAGCCTATCAATATTTAAGCTGTCAGTGAGGTTTATAATAATAGGACTTAGCTCTTTGTGGGATATGAAGCTGTGCTAGCATTAGCCAAATTCTTCCGATTCTTTTTGCTCTGCAGATGGGGGGAAGAATGAGGCAAAGGTGAACTGACTTTTCCAGAACATCACAGGGAATAGTATCAGAACTGTGATAACACTTGGGACTATCTGACTTCCCACCCTGGATTTATGTAGTTCACAGTACCTTTTGACTTTTCATTGTTAAAGAATCCTTACAGAAACAGATGGTGGAATGAAGAAAATTGTCTAGATTTGTGTATCAGAGTGACAAGATTATTTGCTCCAAACTTTTACTGCCAATCAATGCTTTCGGGTTTGGGGTGGGGGGAAGGGAGATGTTTCATGTTAGACAGTTTGGCAACTCAGATTCATGCACCCAGGACCCACGACTAGAATGACACTCAATCCAATGTGCAAATATATCCTTATAGCATGTGCAGGCATGTATCTGTGTTGAAAATCATATAACCTTTTGTGGGTTTTCGGTGTCTGGTAGTGCTTTATTTTATTACTTGTAGGTTTGCTGGCCAGAGGGGATGAGATGTGAGGTTTGGGGAGAGGTATTCTCTTTCTAACTACTTCCATTCATTTTATGAAGTTTTTCCTTGCTCTTCTTCAGAAATTGTTTTCTGCTGATCTATCCAAGACATTGGTAGAGACACTTATCCTACTCCTTTTGTTCAAAAAAAGTAGTGTTTTTCACTTTCTGTTGAACAACAAGAAAGCTGGGTGGACATTAACTATTTGGGGTTCTTAGCAAATTTATAAAGATCAGGGTTTTCCTCTTGTTATTACAGACAGAAAACATCTATCTTTTGAGCAAAGGAATTGTTTCCTCCTCTTTTCTCTAATAATTAAATTTTCCATTCTTCTAATTTGGTCAGTTTTGCAAAGCCATGTGTTGGTGGGAATTGGAACAAAAGCACAAAAATAACCTACTGCAGACCTGTCTTATACATTACCTTCCAAATAGCTGTGTGTGTCCTTTGCACTGCACAGGTGTTGCGGAGTTCCTTGGTTTTGTGATCTTGCTAGCATCATGTGGAGAAAGTATCTCAAGAGTGGTATGGAATAGGGATCAGGATTCAAGGAGTGCAGATGTAACTCAGAGTTTTCTCTGATTCATCCCCTAAACTGGGCTGGGCCTTTTAAGCTACCGCACAAGACTGGGGATGGGGGATTACTTGATTTTGACAGCATTGTCTTGCCCGTGGGCTCAAATGAATAGCTGAAGACAGCAGGCTGGGTTACAACGAGGCTGACCTGTTGGTCAGGGCTATAAACTGAGGGAGAGGAGTGACCTGCATAGACAGGAGATGACAGCAGGTCTTATGGCACAATGCTTTTCTTTCTGCAGCCCTTCTGGTGGCTGATACAAAACAAGCTGTAGTCCCAGAAGTAGTGAAGTAATGTGAGTGACATGTTAAGACTTGGAGCTGGCAATTACCTAATTCTCTGTCCTATTTATTGTGTCATTTTGTCTTTTCACCTCCCTGTTAGAATATCCGCATACGGTCTGTGACAGGAGTTGGGTTCTACATGCCATCAGGGAAGATCAGAGGCACATTGGCATCCCGATTCCTAATGGTGGATGGTGAAAAGGTGGCCACTGGATCATACAGGTGGGTCACACTTAGTTAAGGCATGAAGGCATTTGTGTAAAGAATGGCTCATGACTTTGCTTGAGAGTATTCTTCTCATGTCATACCCTTTTTTATCTCAGCCTCTGTAATCTGTGTGGCATCTGTAGAAACTGGAATGGGATGACAGAGAAGGTGGCAGAGAGCCCAAGCTGCTTCTGAAAGAACAGAATATACCCATGCTGGTAGACTATTTCAGTGGGCTAGAGGCAGTTCCACACTGCATCAGGTGGGGTCTTCAAGGACTTCCCACCGGTCACTGTGCTCAGTTCTCTTCAGTGGGGTTTTCAGTCCAGAGGCTTCTCCTGTTGATGCAGTGTTGCTTTTTTTAAAAGCATGAATTGTCCTTCAGAGTTTTAGGGCCTTTTTTTCCAGATCTGGTCTGCATGCCTTAATGAAGGACAATAATGTTGTATCATGTATCTGTTGCGACTCATCTTGCCAGGGATGTTGGCAGATGGCACAATGATACGTGCCATGTTGTGTCTTAGGTTTTGTTAGGTGGGCTGGGTCAAGTATTCACCCACAAATCTAATGTTGGTTCTGTTTCCTCCTCTTAGCTTCACATGGACTTCATCCCACATTGACAGAAACATCCTGCTCGTCTTGACAGGACAGCACGTGGAAATGTTTGACGTTGAGTTTCGCGAGCTCTATGCCATCTCAGAGGAAGTTAACTTATACAAGGAACTGGGTATTCCTAATCCATACCTTCTTGGAATCGGGAAACCAGGCCTTCATTCCTCCACCGTGGCTCGAAAGTTCATCAATCCCAAGTATGGTTTAGTTGCAGGGGCAACCCGTGGTGATATGATGCTCTGGGCTTCACGACACAGGCACGATAATCAGGGAAACATGGAAAAGGAGGAAACAAGTGAGTCAAAGAAACGGTTAAATCAATTTCTGAATGACTTAGTCACATTGGAGCAAGTGTTCCCAGAAATAGATCCCCCTCTGGAGAACTTGAACAAGCTGAATCGGAGCCCTCAGAAACTGTTGTCCCGGCTCCACATGGACCTGAAAAATAAATCCAAGTCCAGAGAGTCTATTCGTGACGTGAAGAAGGAAGATGCACAGACCAATTCAAAGCAAGGAAAACGGTTTGCCAGTGGGCTTTTCAGTCGCAAGGCCAAACGGTCTCCAGGCTCAAGCATTGAGGCCAATTCTTTTGCCAGTGAAGGACATTCAGGAGAAGACCTTGGGAACATGAAATTGGAATATGAGCGGCTCAGCCTTGGCCACGCTAGTGTTCGGAGCACTGGAGGCATCTCAGGTAAAACCTTTTACCCGCATACTCTGCTTTCTGTGTCCCTTGTTCTGACTTTGGCTGACTGATGCAAACACACTCACTGTAGGCACCTATTATTTCCTCTGCAATAAAATGAGTGAGAGCAAAAGTAGAAGCTGTATCGAATGATACAAGCAATTTAAATCGAAAACAATTTAATGGCAGTCTTCGTACTTCTCATGTAGATGTGTCTCATAGTTCATGTGGGTATGAGACAAAGAGAACATTCATATTGTAGTGGCTAACAGGGTGCAGAGAGATTTTCAGTGTAACCCCTCCTTTCCTCATTAGAGTTTAGTCAAGTGTGTTTAGTATGACAAGTTCCTGGTGGAGAAGAGAGAAAGTGCTTATGTTGAGCTGAGGGGACAAGGAGTGGAGGAAAGGGTGCCAGTCTTTTTGATTTGTTCCTTTGTCACTTTCTGAAATGGGGGAGAAGGTCATGAAAACAGATGCCCCAGAGAAGTAGATCACTAGATGTCTACTTTTCTTTCTTTGCTAACATGACTGATATTTTCACTAAGTCCTTCCAAGGCTTCAATAAGTTGAAGACACAAATGATAAAGATTTCTACCACTTTATGGGTTCATAGCTAACTCCCCAACATGTTTTGTGAGTTTGAAGTAAATCTTTGGACTATTCAGCCTGATTGTCTTCCTCTCAGTGAGCTGTGTTGGGTATCAATACATCCTGCACTAGCAGGAAAATAAACTACTTCCAGGGAGAAAATTTCTCTGCAACTTGTTTCACCAGAAACCATTCTGTGTTTTGATGAATGTGAAATGCAGGCATAGAGAGACTGAATTCCCATGAAACTACCATGTGAAATGGAAAGACATTCTCTTGAGACTGAAAAGAAAAGCAGGGTATTGGGAAGGTCAGCAACAACGACTGATTAGGTTCTTGGAAATATTTCTGGCTGAATGAAGCAGACTTCAAAATGCCAAATGATCACAGGAGAGGAACAGTAAGAAGGCTTGGATAATTTATTTAAGATTATAGTAGATCCATTTTAGAATGTGTGTTTGGCATTTGAGGAGGCAGAAGCAAACCGTAGTATAAAGAGGTCCTCTCTCCCAATGACAGCCTTGAACACAGACAGTATGTGCTGGTGGACCCCATGACTCAGTCAGGAAAACAAAATCGGTGAAGACCTATAGGGAGATGTATGGGCATTTCCTCTCGGAGGAATGGACCTGAGGGCTTGCAGTACCCTCTAGTGACAGAAGTAGAGATTGTGCAATCTCTGATTTGTCAGCACTTTACAGTATCAGAGATTCCCGCGTTTCTCACTGTCAGCTGTTTTAAAGCACACAGCCTGTTTTCCCGCATTGTCATGATGAAATGAGGCCCAAATTAAAGCGTGAAAGAGAGTGATGCCTCTAGTTGGACAGTGGGGCACTGCATCCTTCTGGGATATTACACAGTCTGGGCAGCAGGAATATCCCTGTTTCTTTCAACACAGAGGATCTGTGCCAGACAGTCTGATGCTTGGTCTAGACCATTTCCACAAAGACCATCATGCTATTATGTTCAAGTTTTATCTATTGCCACCATTACTTCCTTCGGGCTGCCCCCTCTTTCAATAAAGGGGAAGGTAGGACTGAGAACAGGTGCTGGGAAGGTGCTGAGGTCCAGCGCACCAGCCCTCCCCCTGTGCTCTTTCTGACCTGATAAATCTTTCCAATGAGTCCTTGCTAGTATTTTATACAAATTGAGAATGCCTGTTCATGGTGACAGCAGGAGATTCCACAGCTTTTGAAGTATGGTGTAAGTAGACTTCAGTCATGTGGTGTCATAAAAGCCTGGAGGAAGATCAGGGCTTGTGTGTTGCTTCTGAGAAAGCTTCTCTAGTCTAATGGTCCCAAAGTGGCATGTGAACAGAGATGGTAGAGGGCACATTAGGAAGATGATGGAGACTCACGAGGAAGAGAAAAAAATTTAGCTATCCAGAAAATCATGCTAATTGATCAGTAGCACATGCTTCATTTATATTTAGTAAAAAAATTCTTGAACATGGGCATGGAATAGAGTTCCAGCTTCAATATAAAGATAGGAGGCACTTTGTTCTGGGTTAACCTTAGGGCTGACTTAGTTTTAAAAGTTTAAGTTGTCTTTGAGCAGGGTCAGTAAAAACTGATGCTGTGATAAGCTGGGTGACAAAAGGGAGGTAAGAAGTGGAAATGAAGGGGAAGATACTTGGTATGCAGGCAGGTTAGGATGCAATTATTCAGAGCTTCACAGTTTGAAATAGCTGCCCTTACCTTTTGTAAAGATTAAACAGCACACTTAAGCCCCGTGGGCCTTCCTGCCTGCGCACACATCCTCCAAAGTCACTATTAATTCTGTAGTACCACAGAGACACATCCCACCTTGCAAATGCATAGAGAGATCAGATCCACGCCTCCAGTAGCTCACAGAGTAATTGAAACACACTCAAGCAGGCTAAAGGTCAGATTCAGTCTTGTAGGAGCAAATAGTGATGAAGAGAATCTCAACTGGAAAGGGAAGTGATGAAAGTGTGCTGTGATGGAGTCTGAAAATATAATGCAGTATTTACATTCTAGACCTACATCTAGACCTACAAATCAGAATCGGGAGTCTGGAAAATACAAGGGCTACAGATAGTAATGTCCCAAACTCAGTATCTGAATCCACACCCTGAGGTGTTGTCCTACCATGCTGCATGGAGACTGTGCTTTGTCTTACAAGGTTTTCTTAAACCACATCATCAAATGACAGAACTCCTGAATTTCACTGCTGCCTGCTTAGGAACACTAGAGCAGCTCTAAAGCAGAACAGAATCTTGTTAATTTTAAACTGGTGCTGGTCAGACTGTGAGCAGCAAAGACACGAGACATCCGTGTGCAGTTTCTGGGGAATACAGCAAAGATTTGAAAGCTGTGTGCCTTTGGAAGGCACTGACTTTTTGTTTTGTGTTCTCTCTCGGAAGAAGCAAAGTGGGCTTGTTCAGAAGGGTCTGCTGTGCTGTTCTTGGTACACCAGCCTTCACTACTCCTGAGGGGTGGTTGCAGAACACATATACTTAGTAGCAGGACTGTTTCACTTTTGGGTGCTTCTTGCAACAGGAAATGGGATGTACACTAGGCACTGCAATACCACTGAAATAGCTGCTTAGTTATCACCAGTGTTTTTCAGCTACAGTGAGATCACAGAGGGGTGGTAACTGGAATTTTCAGCCTCTTCTTTAAAGAAAAAGAGGGAAATGTTGTTTGGTACATACAAGGAGAGTGTTTGCTCTAACTGTAGTGAGATCTGTAGAAAAAGGTCAGAAGATAAGAGTAGAAAGTGAGAAGAATAAAGGAGTTGCCAGTTAAAATTAAGCAGAGGAGCACAGACATCTTTGAAAGTAAATGTGAGGGTCTTGAATGTGACACAGACAGGGAGGGGAAGAGCGGTGGTGAGGAGATTGTGGTGATAAACATGCAGTAGTAACATGCAGAATACATCAGAGGGGGGACAGGTAGAAGGAAATGCCCTGGGGAGGTGTGGGGAGGAGGCAGTAGCATACAGAGCAGCCACAGAAGTGAGGGCAGACTGCAGTGCAACCTCCCAGGTGAATATCAAGAAGATGGAGTGTGGAAGAAAGTGAGAGAGAAGGGAGTGGGAGAGGAGAGAAGAGAGCTCTTTCCCACCACTTACAGGTAAGGACAACATTGATCAAATACCAACAAGCAAGAGAGTGACATTAAAAATGAGTCACTTGAAGTCCTGTTCAGAGGTGGTGCTTGGCTTGAATGCACCCTGAACTTAGCAAGGCTGACACTTCTCAGTAGCATGTCACCATGACCTGTAGCAGTTTTCCCTCCCTGTTATCACTCAGAACTGGATGTTGACTTCAGCTGACTGGGAGATGCACACAAACCTTCCTTCTGTACAAACACATGAGCGGGGCCCGCTGGTGTTCAGAGTGATTGCAAGCCACATGGCAGCCCTCTCAGCACCTACTGCCCTGGGCTAGAGGTCACGTAAACTTTGCTGAGGCCAGAGAACCAATGAGCTCCTGTACTTATAAAAGCCTCTGAACACACTTTTGTACAGTGCTTGAAAAAAATATGCTGGGGCATCTGGACCAGTATCTGACTGTAATGAAGGAGACCAGAGAGAAGTGCAAGGATTGAAAAGTACAGATACTGGGAGCAAAATAAATTCATAGAGTAAGCTTTGACAAAAACTAAGATTATAAAAAATGAAGGCAGCATACTGTGCTACTTGAGAGACCCTGAGGCCTTGGGATTTGTCTTTGCAAAGGCAATGGTGGAAATCGTGGCACTTGAGATGCTTAAAATGAAATGTGAAAAAAAAATTCTACTGAAAACATGTCTGGGTATCAAAGGGATGAAATGACCTGACTTGTTTTTTTGTTGTTTTTCTATACCTCACTCTGGAAAATCTACCACCCAAGGCATGGCAGATGGGACCTGAGAGTACCACTGAAGCTAGCCTGGGTATAAGCTAAAATGTGGCAATATTCCTCCAGTGGTTTTCTCCACAGTATACTCCACATCTGCTCTTATTTTAATGTCTCTTTATTACACTGCAGTAGAAAAAAAAAAGCTGCAAGAGAGTGCAGAATAATGTAGGTCTAAGCACAAGGTATACAGTAAATAATGAGAGTGAACCATAAGTTCGAACTTTATCCAGGTCCTGTTTACTTAACATTAACATTACTTCTTTTCTTTCCAGGTAACCTGAATCCAAACTCCGCTATGAGCGATAAAAACAAACAATCTACCTGTGTGTTATCTTGATCGGGAAGGATTGTCTGGAGAACTGAAGTCTGAACATGCTGGAACAGTAACTTCTTGATTGATTTTGAAACTACAGCCATATCCTCACAGTGGTCTGTAAGGCTACTTCATGGTCCTGGATGCACCTGGCACCCCCAGTTAAAGCACATTTGCTGGATGAAGCGTAGACTTTGGATGGTTGGTCCCTTAAAAGAGGATTAGTGAGGAATGTATTAGTCCATGTGTCTGTGTGCACACATATTTTATATATAAAAACAACTGTGATGAATGGTCTCAGAGCTTGCTCTGTGTCCAGATAAATGCAGGAGATTTTCTGACTTACTTGTGCTGCTACTTCAGTCTGTCTAGCTACAGACTAGAAATCACTGTGTTGCATTGTTTACTCTACTGCACTGCCAAAATGTATTGGTCTGACTGGCTGAAAGGCTAAATCCAATCGAAGTGGCAAATTCTGGGTGAAATAAGGATGTTTACATACAGCATAGTAATCCTTTGTCCACAAGGAGTCTTCCTGTAGATTCCTGTTGTCACTTACCCACACAGAAATTAGTGGTCTGGGAGAAGGGTTTAGCTAACAGGCCAGCAGATTAGTATCTGGACTGTTTCGTATCATAAATATAGCAGTTGAACAAAGTGATTTAGCAAGAATGTAGTAAAGAGAAAAAATTGAATATAGGGGGATGTTCAACCTGCAGTTCAAACTGGGTCAGGAAAAATGCCTTATAAGGGGGACTGGGCAGGATCTGGGAGCAATAAGGAGGACTTCAGTGGCTGTTAGAAAATCCTGTTTGTTCCTAATTCAGCAGTACTGTACCATTCATGGAAACTGATCGATTAAGGAGCACATCTTTGAGAGTTGAAAGAAGAATCAGAGGAGGCATGCAAGCTTTTCAAATGTCCTTTTTTTTTATAAAGTTAACCTTTCCAAACTGTAAATCATGCTAAAATTCAGAGCTTTGATCCTTAAGAAGCATTGTGTGCAGACCAAAGGCCATTCCATCTGCTATCCTGTCTCTGAGAATAGCCAGTAAGAGGTGATTACAGAAGCATAAAACATAAAGTTTGTATACAAAGGTCTTTCTCTGACACCATTCCAGCAGTCTATGGAGTTTCTGAACTGGCAGTTCCTTCTGGACCTGGCCTTAATGATGCATTTAGTCCCTTTGTAAAAATTCTTTTCTGCTTTTGGCTTCCACTGTGTTCTGTGGCAACAAACCCTGAGTTTATTGCGTGGTACGAAAAAGAACTGTTGTCAGGCTGTTTTAATGGTTTTCTTGATGATTTCTGTGAGTGACCCCAATTCTTCTGCTGTCAGACATGGTGATGACCAACCTTATTCCTTGTCTCCTTGCCACTTGTGATTTTACAGACCTATATCACATATGTCCTCGGCCATCACTTTGTCCAGGCTGTAGGTTCACAGTACTTGTAGCTATGCATTATATGGGATCTGACTGACACCTCTGTCCTCTTGTTCACTAGCCCTTTTCTGGTTCTACTCACAGAGTGGAGAAGCAGGTTGGTTTTTGTTTATACAGTGTGCAGATTGATGCTTCACTCTGCTTTCTTGCCATCTAAATTACACACTCTGCTATCATCAATAAGCCCTCTTGTGATACCTAAGAAAAACAGATTCTAATTGCAAGCAGACACCTGAATCTAACATACCTGCTTGCCAAATAAATATTCAAACATCAGAAAAGCACAGGTTTAGTTTTCTTACTTTTTGTTTAGAGAAACCATCTCGCTGCACAACAAGTTCACAGCAAAGGCAATTGATATGCTCCCAACACAGAACAAGCTGCTCCAAAGACTCTTCCAGATGCTGGCTTGTGGTAGTGGTTGTTACACTCAAACAGCTGTCTGTAGTTGATGGTAAAATGCAATTGATGGCTTGATTGACTGATTGATTAATTGCCTTTCCTGGAAGTATATTTAACTTGAATTGCAAGCAGGTCTGTTTTACTGTGTTTACCCTGCGGAATGTGTTGAGACCCTAAAATACCAAAGGTATTGTGCCTCTGTTAAATATAGTTATCCTCACTCAGTGGGTTAAATGCTTGCTACTCTGTATAACATTCTATATAGCTTTCTGGGAACGAGCTGGAGTTTTACAGCTGGGTCTGTCAGCTCATATTATGAGCAATATTTTATAAAATTGTTCCTGGTAATGGGGAAAAAAGAGGTGTTGGAAATGACACCACCATTTTGATGTAGAAGTAACTTAATACTTGAGTTATCCTGCTGACTTCATGTGTGTAGCTCGTGTGCCAAAAGCTACTCACTGTGTGTTTGTAGGATTGTTGAAAGTGGCTTGATTTTGCCATACTTTTGTTATTCTCCAGACTTCTGGGAGATTTCTTTTTTTCTCTCTTTGTATTTATTTCACTTTATTAGAAGAAGCTAGAGAAATTTATCAGGCTAATGCTGTTCCACTTTTTGTTCTGATTAAGAACATTGTCATCTGGTGCTTTCTTGTTCTCCCAGGCTTTTAAAATATTAATTTTTTAAATTGTGCAATACATTAATTAAATAATTAGTACCATGTTGATATATATGGTCAGGTTTTCCAGGAAGTCCTTTATCTCTTTGGGTTTATGTCTTTGTTGCTTCATTTTGGGTGAAGTAACTTCACAAAGAGTCCAAGAGGCTGATTTCACTTGCCCTTCCTTTCCTTCAGTGCTTATATATTAATGCGCTTTACTTTCTCTTTCCTATGATGGATGTCAGAGCACTTTTCTTTAACCTTCTTAACTAACAGGATCTCCTTTCCAGCAGGAGTCTCTCATCTGTTAGTCTTCTTTGTTGCCACACCAGTTCCTGAAAGGTAGTGTTCACTTGTTTTTTAAATTCTTTCCATGGAAGTCAGTCTCATGCCTTGACTCCAGAGGCTAGTAGAATTCCTTAGGCTTATCATGCACTCCTTAATTACTTAATTTGAGAGAACAGACTTGCTTTTTTGCATGATAAAAATCTTCTCCTTAAACTCATCATGACTGAGAGTGCACGCAAGCCTGGTTGATCCAGAGTGGATGTTTCAGGCTCTGGTGGAACTCGTTCTTCCCTGAAGATAAGATCGGCTGAACTTGCACTATTTGGCTGCTCCTATGGCAACAGAAGTGAGTCTGGGTGAGGTGACCACATTTATTTTGACTTGTTTTGCTAATTGTGATTCTTAATGAGTGCTAGAAACCTGAGGCTGTGACCTGTAAAATGAACCTCTCTCACTCTCCAGATAAAATGTGGTTGATGGTGCTGGGGGTCAGAGGGGCAAAGAGCAATGGTTAGGAATTCTGCTGGAAGTCTGCTAGTGGAGGCTGAAGGTACAGCAGTCTTCAAATAAACTGTCATTTGGTTCTTGCCCAAAATGCCGCTTGTAACCAAGTTGCAGACCTCACAAGGCAGTGGGAAAGATGGGAGACATTTGTTGTTCTGTTGCTGTTTTAAAGAATCGGATTAGCTCTCTTTGGCATCTGTGTCCTGACCCTGTACAATCTCAAGAGGATGCCTGTTCTCTGCATCTCTTTTACTCTTTGGCTTGTTAGCCCAGGTTTGCTGATCCATGTGGCGTATCATGGGGCCTACAGTTGTGGTCCTGGTTTTGGACAGAAAGTTACAAAACTGGGGCTTATGGCTTGCTGTTTCTGGCGTGAAATGGTGAATGGTTCAGAATGAGCCTCTTGGCTGAATGTGTGCCCTCTGGGTTTCTTTTGGTATGTATTTGTATATTTAATGTATATGTGTCCAGTTAATTATGCTGGAGACCTTTCTAAGTCAAATAAACTACTGTGTTATGTTTAGATACTTTGTTCATTGGTGTCACTTGTAGTTTTCTCTGCTTAAATTCCTGGGTTTGGGACATTTTTCTTGTTTATTTGTCAAGAACTTGTACTGTCTGGATTAGAGCAGGTTTCCCTGTAACAGGTAAACATCTTTGGCCAGTGTTTGGTGGTACTTGTTAAAAGAAATCTGGGCAGCTAAATTCCCCACAAGTACAGTGTCCTGTGGCTTTGAGTAACTTCAGAGAGATGAATTTATTCCTGTTTTCCCACTCCTGGAGTAGGCTGTAGCAGATGTCCACTTCACTTTTTCTTTGGTTTTTTTACTACTTTGCAGCTGAACTGTAACTTGCTGCAGCTTTAAATGCATCAGACAAAATGCCACCTCAGTTTTCATCTTTCTTATATAATTTGTACCCATCAGCAATGACATTTCATTTATGAAACGGAGTCCCTGTGCTACATTTCAGTTTTACCTGGTACAATGTAATCTTTGACATTTAAGTAACTTACTCTCGTTTCCCATGCTCCCTTTGTTTGTGTGTACAAAAGCCTGTTTTAAAATTCCTGACCATAATTCAGAATAAATCCAGCCTCTATTTAACTTTTGGGCATTAGGGTACATAAAAAAGTATTTGCAGTAAGCAAAATCTTCATCTTTCAGTGTTTAAAATCCATGTAGCTATTGCAGTTGTACTGTTTAAGAAGAGTCTGTCTAATCCAAGCGGGTTTCACAGGGTATCTCGGGTCTCCGTGCACCTGATTTTTTCTTTATAGCATTAGCACCATCACTTTGTGCCTTTTCTTTTTCTGCACCTGTTTTAGGGAGGTTCTCCAAGAAACAAAGATAAAGTTATCCTGCCGCTCACTTCATTGCTACTTAAATAGTAACACTTTTGTTTCTTGACACTTTCGTCTGTATCTGTATCAGGGAGCAGTCCAGGAATGAATGACCTCTTTGTCTCCCTAGACCTTATGTCCCCTGTCCTTAGCCTGCTGAAGAAATGCAAATTTGGGAATCCTCATTAATAAGCAAGGCTTAGGAGAAGCACATCCAGTGACTGTAGGAAACATCTTGGAAGGGAAACCTATGGTTGCAGATGAAACGGTAGAGCCCTTAATGCATATAGTAAGGCTGACAGATGTTTACCTAACTCTTTGCACAATGTGTATTTCTGATCTTTCTTGCAAGTCTGGGCCTGTGTACTTGGAGTTAAGTTACAGAAAACCACAGCGTAACACAGAGCACCCAGCATCCCAGTGTGGGCAAATTTGTGGTGCTTTTCAGCAAGATAGGAAAGTAAGAGAGTAGCTGAAAGTCTCTGCACAAGAACTTAGGGGCACGGTAGCTGCTGTATCCTAAACTCGTAACATAACGTGCCAATGAGATGTTTCTAATTCTGCTCCTTCTGCCTTTCCAGCCTGTCTGTTTGCAGTATCAACTTCAACTTTTTCATTTGATTTGCTAGGTTTTATTTTTCTAAAGCATTAGAAATGTCACTGATAGGAGAACTGTAGGCATAAAACTGCCCTCCTGCCTGCCTCTGGTAAAAAGCAGCATCTTCTAGATGACTGGGAGTGCTGAAAGCAATGATGCTATAGATGCTGGACAATTTTTTATAGACACTGAAATTTTACTGGCCATGTAAAATTGCACATAACCAGGCAAACACAACCAAAAGAATTTGGGCAGAAAGCGTAGAGGCAAACTACATCATTTGCATAATGAGGAGTGTAGCTATTACAGAGAGCCTGAAACCTAGAACATAAAAATGAGAGCTGATTTTAATGCACTTACATACAGTAGCATAAGGAAGGATCAGGGAGGTCGGGTTAAGGATATTTTCCATTTGTGAGTATTGACTCTGTTCAGGGGTCTTTTTTACTTTGTTTAAAGCAAAAGAACTTCTGTGTTGCAAATTTCCAATATACAAGAAAGAAGAATATGTTGCACTAGTGGGCTGTGGACTGATCAGTGTTTTGCATGGGCTTGGGTGTGGATTTGGCACATGCCTGCTGTGGGCTGAACAAGCACCCATGTTTCGTCAGCTGTTTGATTTACCAAACTGGGGTGGCTTTTATGGCAAGGATAATGCTCTCTGCAGTCAGACCAATAGCCAATTGACTGCAGGATGCAGCACTAATATTAAGGTGCTCCAGTCTTTATACTGTGGTACTTTCATTTAAAAGTGCCCAAAGCAGTACTCCCAGGCCAAGGGCTAAGATGAGCTAAATGTCCAAGAGAACATAAGGGTGACAAAGGAGTAGGAACACTTCTGTGAGATCTGCATCCTTGTGATATGGCTGCTGGAATACAGTGGTCTGTGCTTCCCCTGAACTGGCTACAGACTAATGACAGTATGGGGAATGGGGAAAAAAGATTGAGCACAGAAGAGAGCAAGCTGCTTTCTCCAGAGCAGGATCTTGCACCAAGCATTAAAAACATACCATCATGGTGTGTGGAAAAGGAATGTCACTTGTCTGTATCAGCAAAGTTGCAATAGCCCAGGTCTGGGGTTTTACACACTTGGAATTGTGAGGAATATAAATGTTGTACCTGAGGGTTTATACAGGCAGACCCTTGTGTCTGAGGTGTCTCCTAGGACACAAGAAAAGGTAAGTGCTGCTGCTTGGTTTTAAAGGGCAGAATCATACTTGTCCCTTCTTGCATTGTTTGGTGGGTTTTGTGCTGAAGAAACACAGGGGCTATTTTATTTTTATTATGCTCTGGCTTTTCTGAAACTTCAGTACTAGAAGAAGTGATAAGGAACTTCTAGGTAGCTGGAATCTAACTTCTGTGAAGGGGATGCTTCCACAAAGAAAGATAATGAAAAGAAAAAGCTATTTCCCTGAGAAATTACAATATATTTGGTGAAACTGTGTGAAATCTCAAAGTGTAGGTCCTAGACAACCTTGGGAAAAGGGCATTTAACTCAAATGTTTGAAAAGAAAAGCTATTTAAACTTTGAAGGAGCTATTGGTTTTATTGTTGCAATATTTATGATCCACTCTTTATAGGTCATGCAACCATTTCCTTAGTTATCCTTAATCTCCTACCAGAAAATCTTTCCCTTGGCTTAGAGTCCCCTTGTGCTGAGCACTTGCACTACAGAAACAGAAAATAGCAAATCTAAACAAAGTGTGATCATTTATAGCTGCCTTGGTAAGTGTACAACACATCTGCAGAAGGATCAATTGCTCTGATTTAGCATGGCCATTAGTGACATTTTGCTACCACTGAAAGGAAGAAAATAATCTCTGTTTAGTGTCCTGAGGTATAACTGCAATAATCATAGACATTAGCAATGGAAAAGGCCACCAGGCCATCTGGTCCATTGCCTCAGTACAATGCTAGGCAATTCACCAATGTACCTTTTCTAGGACTTGGTAAATTACGCTACCACTTGTTTGAGATTCTCCTTCATAGTCTAGTAAATCTCACAGGAAGGAAGTTAAAAAATAACTTTTTGGAGAGCTACAGTAGGCAGATGTTCTGACAGGGATTGCGCTGAAATAATGACCTGTCTCCTAGTTTATCAAAGCATCTGCCATTGCCCTTTCACAATGAGGACACTGTAATATATCCGCTTCCTTTGTTCTGTATTTATGACTGCAGCATTTCAATAAATCAAAATTTTTCAGGAAGGAAAAGTTGGGATGATCTCTACTGGTGTCTCACCAATTTCTAAACCATTTTTAAAGATGTTGATTCAGCTACAGAGCTAAAGCTATGCTTGTGCAAAGCCAGATTAATTTCTCTGCACCCAGTGGGGTTATGCTGGGTTTAAACTGGAGTTACTGGCAGCCCAGTATGACCAACAGCTTCCTCTTTGCATCCAAGGAGACAGACTCACAAGAACAAAGAGGGAGACAGACAAGCACAGGCGCCGGCTTCAGATGCTGCACCCTGCAGCCAAAATGAGGGTGTTGTTTCAGGCAGGCTCCATCTTGTTTCAAAATCTTCCACATAAGTAGTGCTTAGTGTAAGTAATTGGGAATTCATCCATGCACAGCAGCGTTGTTAACATGGGGACACCCTTGGAAATGCTGTAGGGTCTTTGCATAGAATATTGCTGCAACAGAAGGTCTCTTGGAGGAGTTGGACTCCCTTGATAAACGCAGCCTCTCTGTCTTCTTGAACACAGCTCTGGTCTGAAATGTCTTGGAAAAGCAGCTTAAGTGTGTGTTTGTCTTGGTCTCTGCACATTAGCACTACCCCGTGGAAGCAGGACCATGGGTTACAATAGATACCAGGGCTGGATTAGGCCCTGTAAGATCCTCAGTGACAATAAGCAATCCAGCAGCAGAAATTAAATGTGGTCCAAGCAGTGGAAGCAAACAGACTAGAATTGAGCTGCTGAGGGCTCTTGAGAGGAAACACACTTTCTTTTTAGCAAAGTCCTTGAAACCAGAACAGCAATCATAAAAGAACATTTTGCTCTCTTTCAGAAGGAAAAAAGAAAGCAAGCCTCAACAAAATGTTGACTTTCCTCTAGCAATCCATGAGTCTCTTTAGGGCAGGCCTAGGAAGAAAGCCTTGTGTTTTTCTGAAGTGAGGGAGAGAAAACCCAGTGTTTTGAGAAGGGCTGTTTATGCTTGATGAAATCCATTGGAATCTTTATTATCTTTCCTTCCTCATGCAAAAAGAAAATGGCAAGTGGGTCAAATACTGCTGTAGCCCCTGAGCAAACAAGTCCTTCCTGCAGTGGTGCCTGCACACAATTTATCAGTGTCTCCTAAGAGATTATCTCCCAAAACGAGAGGTCTTGTAATTGCTCCCTGGCATTGCCCACACAGCCCCACCTCGAACTCCCAGAGCCGATCCCGTGACAGCCACAGGGAAGCTGCTGGCAGATTTCCATTGAGGAGGTGATTTGTGAGCTGTACTCATGAATCTGGGTTGACTTTGCTGCTAACTGTTGCAGAAGCAGAGATGGGACATCGAGTGAGTCGTGGGGTTTGCAAGTAATCAGGTTTGAGTAGTAAAGAGAAAAGAGCTTGGCTTACCCAGTGTGACTGTTCTTTGTTCCTGCAGCTGCTGGAGGCGAAGTCATGGGAACAGCTCCCGCCGCCTTCCTCAGGGTTCATGCCACCTCACACAGGGTGACCCTGGGCCATTTTCCATCTCTTCCTCCTGGTACTCAGGGCACACTGCTGTCATCGGTCTCCCTTCTGCCTCTCCATGCAGCTCTCTGCAGGGTCTTTGCCAGGGATGCCCTGCAGCTGATCAGGGATGATGCAAGTGGGAGAAGACTGCAGCTGAGAGCACTCTGTGGGGGGGACAAAACACACCCTTCTGTGTGCAATGCTGGCCCTCGATCCAAGAAACCTCCCAAAGAGGTTCCCACTCCCTAGGACGTAAGATCTTCCCCACGGTTTTCCCACCATTATCCTCATTCTGCCTTGCACTGAGATTTTCAGTAACCACGTTTTTTTACCAGTCACGGTTTTGTGCTGTCTTTCATCTGGTTTCCCCCTCTCATCTTACTGATGATGCTCTCTTCCTGAATTATTCTTACTTTCCGTCCTTGGGTCCTGCCATGCTGGACTCTGGCCTCTTTGCAAATGTCAGTGAGCTGTCCAGCAGAAACTGGAGTATGTGTGGGTCTTCTTTTTTATTGTTTTGGTTTTTATAAAAATGTAACTGCTATGCTTCTCCATCAAACATCTGTTTTGAAAACTTTGTGAAGGAAGCCTGTGGAGGGGGAATAATACAACCACCATCCAGAGTGTATGAGATTATAAACAGTCAAATTGCATCTTTAAATCCCTAACCAAAACGGATAGCAACTGTGGTGGGGTTTTTTTCCCACTTTTTCACCTGGGCTGTCTGGAGGAAGCACAGTTTTCCAAACATTAGAAAAGGAAACTGGTTTTTTTCCCCCCTCAGATTTTCTGCCCTGCATTCTGCACACTCCATTGCCCCACCCTCCAGTAACTCTTCAGTCTATCCCCTGTTCTCCAGGTCCCACTCCTTGTTTTCTCATGTGTTTTTCTGGCAGAGCATTATTCCTGCTCACTGTCTGTGTCCAGCTCACTAGACCAAAGAAAGGCAGACGCTTTGCCGATGGTATTGCTTTCAGTCCTGCTGACAAGTGCAGACAGCACTGTGCTCTTTTACTATGGATAGTCTCACTGCCACAGACTAAGGAGAAATGGCAGCCATTCTGCTTGCTTTGATGTCATTAATAATAAAGGACAATGGGAGCCCTTTTGAATATGAGGAAAAAGCTTGAGTTAAAAAATTAAACAGCATACCCAATTAATCAGAACCACAGCAAAGCCTTGGAAAGCTGCCATCTTAAATTACTATACAGCTACAACTCCCAGAAAATAATAATAATTTAAGAAACAAAAAATAATCATATGCTCTTGCTGTCCTAATGAGAGTTTGGGATAGAAGGACAAGTGGGAGCTTTCCCCAGCATCAGTATTGATGGTACATGTGTGATATTATCAGATGTAGGTTCCTTATTTCCCTTTTGCAAGGGCAAGGGCATATACATATCATAGCTCCTATGGCAGAGGGAGCGAGCTGGCAGGAATGTGCCCAGACCTCTTCTTTCTTTGAAACCTGATTCTTTTGTTGTGATGGAGTTGGGTGTCACAAATTGGTACATAAATGAATACTCCCGATGAAATTGGCTAACTTGGGAGAATTAAAAACTTTGAAGTAGATCTCAACCATGAAGAATGGAGTAAGAAAGTGCCTATAGCAGTTACCTTACGCTGAGCTGTAAAAAAATAATGCTGTCCTGGTGATGAAAGTGGACTTGTGATAATAAAATGCTATAATTGCTTTCACCCACCTTTTTAGTTTTCATTTAGATTCAGCTAAAGGTGACTCAAAACAGTTTTGCACAGGCAGCTACTGGTGTTGAGGATCATAGCTCTAACCAAGTTGGTGAAATGGGTAGGTTAAAAGTTAAATGAAATCATGCCTGAAGAGCTGCATGACCTCTAGCCTCAGTAGCCTCAGCATAACTGCTAGCCAACAACTCCTATAGGCATGCTGGTTCACTTTCAGGACTAATATAGTGAAAAAAAATTGGGGGAAAAAAAGACTTTGAGTAAAAGAATACTATTATTCAAAATAGAATAGTATTATTCAAACCATTTTCTGAATTGTCTTTTTTTCATTTAAAAACCCCCACATGTTAACATTGTTTTGCTGAAAATGGCTATATTTAAAATAGCTTCAAATAATGTTAATGAAGCATTGTTATAATTTTGCCTCCAGGAAAAACAAAACAAAGCAGCATTATAAATTATTCTCCATTTAAAAACACTGCCATCATATTAGTAATTTTTTCCCTTTGGCTGAGGGCTGACAACCTTCTCTTTCCCCCTTTTCCTTCCAACAATATTATGTGAGCATGACAGCACAATAAATTGAAACTTCTGCTAAGCACTTTGCCCAAGATATGCATAAACTGCTTGTGTGTCTATTGCAACTGCATGTCTTTCCTGGGTATGACATAAAAATAGGTAATGTCAAAATAAGCCTATTACATTAAGAACAGTTACAGATGTGGAGATGTCTGTCTGGAACTTAAAGCTCAGGTTCTGAACACTAACAGTCATTAAAGGTATTTTTACTTTTTATTTTGTAAAGCAGGAATGTTAGCACAAGTCACATGACCAACATACAAATTTGGAAATTACATCTGACATCTCCCTAATTTCCTCCTACTATTTAATTTAATTCTAGTATTCATTACTTTTCTTTTTTTCTTAAATTGCCCTTTTGTGTTTGTTCTTTGCTGTTACAGGTGGCTTAGAAAGGAAAAAAAATCATTGTGTTGAAATCTGCTCTATTTTAAATATAAATTCCATTTTCCTATCCTCATTTTTACAGCTCCCAGGCATATGAAATATTACTTCCTCTCTTTGCTTATTCCCGGAAAAGGTCTGTGAAGGATACAGCAGAATGGCTGAGAAAACTTCTCTCTGCTCAATTGAAGGAAATAGGAAATGCTGAATCCTTAACAGGTGTCTCTTCTGAAAGTAATTATTAGGATAAATACTTTTAAATAAGGATAATTGGTATTTTAAACAGAACAAAATCTTTGCAAATAATTGTTATATTCCCCTGGTACATTGATGCCATATGCCTGCTGAAACTTCCCTGAAGTCTTCTAGGAAAGGACAGATTGAAAAGCAGCTTTCAGAAGAAAGATATAGGTAAGAAAATAATCTAATCAGCCTGTGTTTATAGATAACAAGAGAATATCAATTCTTTTATTACTATTTTACGAATCATCTTTTAAAGAATGGTAATCTTCTTTTCCAGTGCCATCTGCATTTTAGTCACAGATAAAGTACAGCATTAAATCATATTTTAAATGTCACGTTTCATATCAAAATGCTTAAACATAGGGCACCATAAAGAGCATCAGCTTTACAGTGATTTTCCCAAAAGTAACCTCTCAGTTGCAATGCAGGTAACTGGTTCCTTTCTGTGTCCACCAGATAACTGCTTCTCGGGGTGTTTGAAGCAGAAAAAAGGCAGAGTTAGCAAAGACTTATTTTTAATTTCAGTAGTGACTGATTATCCTGAGCTCATTCAAGTATGTTGATTTGAAAAACTAGCAAGCCTATAAATGATGATGTCATGGCACTTTTGGGAATAATGAACCAGTGTCAGATCTCAAACCGCCTGATTTTCAACTCCAGATATCAAAGCTGCTTCTAAATTTTTGTCCCCTCTCATTCCTGCATTCAGAATTATCCCAACCTGTCAGCACTCCCTGTTTGTTTATGGAAGTCTCTTTATGAAGCCTTTTTCATCCCCGTCAGATGTGGTATTATCTGTGTCACTGCTATAACAAGTAAACTTAATTTTAAAAAAGAGGAGGTAATGTATTTTTGCAATGTAAGGAGGTGAGGCTGTGGAACTGACCCTAACACTGCGGTCTATCTCTCTGGCTACGGTCCCTGTGAGGTTCGGTACTTCAGCGCCTGCACTCAGGGTCCCAGCCTGTGCCTGCCGGAGCCAAAGGGCACTCTCAGTTCCAGGGAGCTCGTTCCCCTGAGCCGCAATGGTCTCTCATGGCATTTGTCCACCGCAGAGCAGAGATCGTCCAAATGTCCTCACCCCAAAGACAGCCAACCTTTCCCAGCACCTGGAAGGACACCGCAGTGGTAGTGTAATACTGACATCCAGTGGATGAAAAAATCTCGCTATCCGACTTGGTCCAATGCTTGGACAGAAGTCACAGTGAGGGAGATATGAAAAAAAAATAAGAATCACTACTTTGTAAGTGTCTGGACTTTATGAGAACGAGAAACTAGCCTGGGAGCTGTGATTCCCCCCAAATCCACAGGTGAACCTGCGTGGGAAGTCCCAAGTCATGCCTTATCATTTCAGGCAAACCAACAAAATCTGCTTGCTTTCTGCAGTTCAAGTTTGTTTTGCAGTGTGAAACTGCAGGGACAAAGGGAGTGTGGTATCTTTCTCTTCTCTGAAATGGAAATACCTGGTTCCCTAGACTTATGCAAAATAAATCACACTGCTTCAACATGCTTTCCGTGTCCTGCTGCAAGCACTCCAAAACCCTGAGCAAAACATAGGAAGGGAAACTTGTAAAACAACGCCAATAAAGGAGAAGGGGAATTTAAACAGGGAAATTATTTTATTGTTTTTTTTTTTTTACTTATAGCAAGGGCGAGGTCAGCATCTTGGATACATCCTTCTCTCCCGAAGCGTGCACTCTGTTCCCGCAGCATATTAATGATTGCTGCTCGCACCAAGAAAAATACATATGGAAACAGTTCCTACTCATGGAATAAACAGTAAGGAAGAGAGGCGAAGTGCTTCCAAAATTTATACTACTAATTCATATTGGTTTATACAGCGCCTTTTGTATCCCTCAAAGCACTGCAGTATCAGCTATGTACGCACCCCGTATAAAGTCTTATTCCTATTAATGGGGCTTTCCAACACCAATCAGTGTACTAATCAATAACGGTTCCTGAGTACAAGCAGGGACAACCTCTGCCTCCTGCTTTATTCTCTATCCGCTCCTGTTACTCCGTGCTCTCTGTCACCGCTGCGCTTTATCTCTAACCATCCCATTCCCGGCTGACAGCCCAGCCCAGCCAGGCCCGGCCCAGCCAGGCCCGGCCCCGCTCCCGGCGGCCCCTCCCGCCCGCGGGCCCCGTCACGTGCGCGCCCGCCCGGGCCATGTGGGGCGCGCCAGCACACCCC